>JAOUQZ010000041.1:17943363-17959388 GCA_028564935.1 Neosilurus hyrtlii | reverse complement strand
CTCTCTCTCTCTCTCTCTCTCTCTCTCTCTCTCTCTCTCTCTCTCTCTCTCTCTCTCTTTCTCTCTCTGTGTGTGTGAGTGAGAGAGAGAGATAGAGAGCATGAAGCCAATATTACGTTTTCATAGAACAATAATTCCCTAAATATTTTTATTAGAGTTTATGAGTGAGTCGGTCACAGTTCAGAAATCTAGCCTGATGATTCGTTAACGTACAAGCAGGAGTAATTAAGTGTGTAACTCACTCATGTCACACTTCAAAAATCGAATAACAATTAATACCGGGTGGAGGATGAAATCTTAAGATAATAATAATCTGATTGGTCAACGCACAGGCAATAAATCACCTATGGACTGGGGTGGATCTGACTGGCAACTTAGCCGTTAGCCAGCTACACAGTAGAGATGATTTTTAGCAACTTTCAGAGAGGCATTCAGGGTTTTCTTTGAAAAACATATACTGGCTCCTGAGTGGCGCATCAGCAGGGTGCACAACGACCAGTCTGGAGATTGCAGTTTTGAATCCAGGTAGATGCTGCCGCCATTCACAACCGGGAGTCCGTAGGAGCTAATTGGCTGAGCTCTGACAGGAGGGAGGGAATGCATACACTCACCTCCCTGTCACTTACACCAGTCAATCATGTGAGCTCATTCGTACAACAGCTCACTATACGGACATCGATTTCCCTTCAAGTGTGTTAGACTACCCCCAAATGTACATGCGCAGCAGATCATAAAGATGCAGGTGGCAGCACCATGTGCTTGCTTACCTTTGAGTTGCATAATAGAAAGACAATACTGGATGGAATGGGAGGAAATAGTGAGGGAAAACAAACTACAAGAAATGTCGTAAGGGATAGAGTTTACTGGTTGCTCGTCGGAAAACTTTTGTCTGTCACTGGAAGCGGAAAGCTGCCAAAGCTCTAACAGACACAAGTAACAGCACCCGAAGTGAATAAAAAACGCCACCTTTTTTAAAATGCTTTTTTAAAGTACTTGGTTTGCTCGGTCAGTACAGTGAAATCCCAGCCCTTCAGCTCAGTCTTTACTGAAGACCTCGGGCTGAGATTTCTTTCCACAGACCTCACACTCGGGTGGTTTATATATTTGTTCAACCTCATTTTTTAATTCATTCTTCAGATAATCTCTTGCTTGTTTACTCAGTAATTACTTCTTTATTTAGTTGGTTAACAAAGATATTTACGTCTGCGTTTGCCCAGTGGTTTGTTTGTCCATAAGGAGGAACATACGACAGCACGCGTCTTGTTCTTGGTGTGATAATTATGTTATTAACCCTTTAATGTCATGGTTAAGTGGGTCAATGAGGCCTCGATCTATTTCTAACTGGTTCTTTGAAGCATTTCCTCTGCGTGTGTGTGTGGTTGGGAGTTTAATTTCTAGTTCATGAGTCGTTGAGTACACACACACACACACACACACACACACACACACACACACACACACACACACACACACACACCCTTGTCCCTATAGTGTGATTTCTTTTAGCTCTGATCTTTCCCGTCCCCGTGTTAACAACATTTCAGAGCTGCAGTTTCACTCGACCTTCAGCCGCTACACACTTTGTCCTGCGAGGGTAGGACACGTTCTCCTGTTCCGACTTCTTTCAAATCCACAGCGCTCTGGAGCAGAACTGTGTTTTGTGTGTGTGTGTGTGTGGCACTGGACCCGCTGGTTCAGCTGATAATTGGCTCCCTGGAGGGCGAACGTGACTTCATTCTCTGTAATTAGTTATTGGCGTGCGATCGAGCTGTCAGATGACCAGGCAAGTGGATCTCCTACTCTCAGTGTCATCGTGTACATATATAGCACTGATTATGAATTATCATCACTCTGTCGTCATCACCGGTCGTCTGTTCCAGCCAGGCTGGAGATTAAATCTCTTCCTCGCTACTGAGGCGTATGAGTGTTTTCCAGCAGCAAGTTCACACATAACGTTCCATCAGGTATTCATAGGGGCTTACACATCCAAGAAATGCAAGAAAGCAAGAAAAAAGCCACCCCTCACCCCAAAAATCAGCTGGGATTGGCTCCAGCTTCCCTACGACCCTGGGGGGATGGATATCGATGGGATGGAAGCTGCCTGTGTATGTATTTGTTGTGTTAAAATATATAAACTAAAATATAATATATATAAAATTAAATAACATATTTGTTTGTGTTACGTTGCTTTTGCAAAACGTTTTTTTTTTTTTCTCTTTAACCGTCATTTACTGTTCTCGCTCTTTCTAGACAAGCCGGAGAACTACGACGTGTGGTACGAGAGCCGCTACGAAGAATGCGACAAAGAAGCCTGCCTCTCATTCTCCAAGGACATCCTGTGCTCGCGCGTGACTGTCGACCACAACTACTACGCCATCTGTCAGAACCTGCTGTCACCCTTTGCAACGTGGCGCGGCACAACCGGCGGCCTCCTCCATGACCCACCCGCCGACGTGTCCCGGGACGGCCACCTCACAGCACTGCTGGACGAATGCGCCCGGCCTCAGAAACAGTTCGGACGATTCCACGCAGCCAAGGAACTGCGCGATTACCTCACACAGCTAACGGAACAAGCTAGCACTAAGAGGTAGTACATGGCGAGAGGCGGACCTTTTCCGCCCCCAGGACTCCACGGATATAAACTAGGCCTTGTTAAAGTAAAGCAGCAGCACTCTGAGACGTTTCATTATTTCGGGTTTTTGGGGCCTGCTGAATGTTGTAGCTTTGACGGATGCTAATTAAAGGAGTTTTGCACATGGGTCTGGCTGAGAGCTGCAGAAACGGTGTGTGTTTGTGTGTGTGTGATGTGGCGCTGATGCTAATACAGGAACCTTGTTAGTAGTAATAGGGGTACGTGAGGCCCACTTTGTCCATCCGGCCTCGAATCACAATCCTCTAATGAGGTTTATGTTTAATTTATCGATGCTCATGCAGAGGAACGATCCCACAGCAGAGGCCCAGGCTCACCAAACAAAGCCTCGTTTTATTTTTAGTCTTTGTTATTGTTGATGTTTTCTTATGTCATGTTATAAATGTTGCGTTGCGTGAGTGTGTGTGGGGGGTTTTTTTTATTGTTGTCTTTAATGGTTGAATTGAACCGTATCCTCATTAGCATTCTTCATGAGGGCCCTATGAGTTCCGCAGAGTGACGGAACCGAGACACAGACATGCGCGGAGATCCATAACTCTATTAAATAAGCAATTTAAATGACTACATTTCATACCGCCCCGAATGTCCAAAACGTCTAGACCAGTTCGGTTCCTCCAGGAATTGGCGATGTCGCGATAGCATGACGTCAAGCTAATTCAACCGATCCTCATGCGTCCTGCATGACCTCACAATTTTAATCAACCACTTTTACGCAGACTTGGCCAGTCACTGTATTACTCGTGAACTGAACCAATCATAGCAGTCCCCTGCGCAAACGTTGAGCCACTTATCATATTCTTCTTTCTGCTTTTGAAGACAGCAAGATGGGGCGACACGGTGGCGTAGTGGTTAGCACGTCCACCTCACAACAAGAAGGTCCTGGGGTCTGGTCCGTTTCTGTGTGTGGAGTTTGCATGTTCTCTTATGCTTGCACGGGTTTCCTCCGGGCACTTGGGTTTCCTCCGACAGTCCAAACATATGCACATTAGGCTAACTGGCTGTTCCAAATTGCCACTGAGTGTGTACGTGAGTGCGTTTGCCCTGGTGAGCGGTTCAGGGTGTACCTCGCCTTCATCCAGAGTCGGCTGAGATAGGCTCCAGCCTCCTAGCAACCCTAGTAGACATCAGTGCGCAACTATTTTTAGAATTTTCATGTAATTGGATTAGTCAGCGTTAAGTTTTATTTCTTTTTATATCAAAGCACCGCGGATCTCACAGGACCCTGCGATAGGACGTTTTTGTGACGTATGCAAAAGAAGATACCAAAGAAATTGTTTTAAAAAGTTTGAATAATTAATGTTTTGGTGTCACAGTAGGAAGCACAGCCTTCTTTTCCGGGTCCTCGCCATGTCCTCACCCAGAGCGACGCTGTTCCGGTTATATAACATCACGTGACACTTGCACTACGGACCGAGTGTTGCGTTTACAGGAAGTGAATTGCACTACACGTCCAGTCTACAATTCAGAACCTATTTCCACATGCTGTACCGTCGTCATTTGTTTATCTGAGTCTTTAATTTATTCTTTCCTCCAGCTTCTTATTTCAATCATTTCATCGTTGTCCTTCAAGGCTACTTGCTAAATGTGGTCTTACTGTGCCTTCAGTCTTTACAACTCAGTAACAACATTAAAGTATACGAAATTAAAGCTGTACACTTCCTGCGTCTCTTCTTCTTCATTCACGGCAAGTGCAATCTTAATTCTGATTGGTCAGATGTTCACCATGTCTCTTGAGCGTTCCCAATGGTTCGCTGATCCCCAGTAAATTAAAATAAGCTCACAACTAATGAGGATTTTTTTTCCCCTGATACTGTCCCCAAACATCCAATAAAGGTCATGCGAATGTCTCGTGTTCATGTTGAACATGTAAGGGACAGTTAGCAACAAGTAACTGATGTTGGATAATAGTTTAGAGAAGCTTTTGAAAATTCTAGAATTGCGTCTTGGCAACGAAAATTAGACACAGCTGGCAGAAACATTGTAGCCATTTATTCACCAGATGTTTGAGAAGTTTGCAGCAAGTAGTTAAAGAACAGTTTGAGAGTAGTCTGTGAAATTAATGTTTCCAGAATTTCCCCAAATCTTCACCGCAGTAAAATTTTACGCGTTAAAAAAAAAATCTCGTTTTTTGGGGGATTTACATATTTGGTGGAATTTAGCGGAATATGTTGAGATAACCTTTTTTAACAATCAACTATGGATCAAGCTACCAGTTTGGACCAGTCTGATTAGTTGTTGGATTTAATAAAATAAATTAAAATTCTAGGGTAATTTTACAGTCTGCGATCTGCTGGTCCCCACAATCGATCGGTCCCCACAACGCAATGCAGAAACTTTTGACTTGTGTGTGTGTCTTAATGTGTATGTAGTATAGATTTCTTTTCCTCTGGAGTACCGCCAACACACACACTTCCTTCGGCGGAGAAAAAAGGTGGGGAAGGAATCAAAGGCATGAATCAAAGCTCTCACTCGATTTCCCTTCAGTCGACATGGTTCTATATTCAGTGCACGTCGTGTGCGAAAGGTAAATATATGAAACCAACCTGCTTTATGAGTAGAAATGAAAACTGTTTGATTTTCCAACACTGCAGAATTTATTTTTTTACAGCGAGGTTTTTGGTTTGATCTGAAAATGTCCATGTGCCTAGAGCTCGGTGTGGTGATGAAGTCCAGCATAACGTGAGGCTAAACACATTGACCCGAGCCATCTAAATATAGTCCGGCTCTCTAGAGACGCTGAAGCGTGAAAGTAGTGTAGTGTTACAGAAGTTTAAATAAAAATCCATGGGATGACTAGGCACGACCTGAAATTTGTTGACACAACCTAGGACGAACCTGAATGCACTGTTTTCGGTTTTAATGACCTCGCTGGTTGGCATGGTGAAATTCACAACACTCCATCTGCACTATTAGACCCTGTTTGCGGTTCTGAATTTAAAAGTGTTATCCCAGCATGTTTGTGGGTTCTGATGCTTTTAGCCGGACCTATCATCTTACACCCTGGGCTTATTTAACCCAAGGTGCCTTGGATTCCAGGAAGGAGTAGGTTAGACAGTGCTCCGAAATAAAAATATAACCATGTTATGATACACTGGTGTATAATAATTATGTTTTTGAAATAACATATATATATTTAATCACTGTGTAAAAACGGAGCTCCCGAGAGGTTTCTGTACAGATGGGTGTCCAAGGCTGGTGAAAACAATAATCGAAATAAATTATCAGATAATAAAATATCTTAATAAATAAATAACTCTGTCCTGCATTCCCTGACTACGGTCTGGGGCGAAAACAGGAAAGGTTAACATGTTTCCTTTTCACTGCCTTCACTAGCTGATTACCGCATTCCTTTGGTCTTGCTAATTCAACAATAAATGATTTAATCATCATGCAAGTCAGTGATACATAACAGCCAATCAGCATCAACTCAGGCATGGACACGGGACAACCATCGAGGTCATGTCCCATGCCTATGGGGCTCTGCTCCGGAACTCTGCTATGATGGCATTTATTTAATATTGGGTAGCGAAGTTCAGTGAACCAGTTGGATTCTAATGAAGATCCAGAAGTTTGTGTTTTAGATTTCCGTTGACCCCAGCTAAACATTGCACTTATTTGTGGGATGTCCCATGTAATGGGCCAACCACTTAGCAATGCTGTACCAAGGGTTGGTGTGAACACATGACCAAGTAGACCGTCCATGTATCCATCCATTATCTATACCACTTATCCTTCAGGGTCTTTAGGTCGCTGGAGACAATTCCAGCTGTCTTTGGGAAAGAGACAGGGTATACCTTAATCAGATCGCCAACATATCCCAACGCTATCCATCTCTCCCTCCATCCATCCATCATTTTCTGTCAGGGGCTGCCCCTGGTGAGAGGCAGGGTATACCCTGATCAGGTCACCAATCTCCAAGTGGACCCCTGAGTCTCAAAGGTCTAATTATTTCATGAAAATATTTCAGCTGAGGCTTATTTTGCAAAAGGTGCCTCTAGGTCCAGGCATGCTGTACGTTGGCCACAAGCACAAAGGTTAAATGGAGGGGAAACGTTCAGAAAACCAACTCTGTTAAGTGGCAAAGCAGCTGTGCTCGCATTACTCACAGAGAAACATGCACTACGTGTAATTACTGGTAAGACAGGACCTACCAGCTATCCTCCCACAGGAGAGACTTTAAGTCTGGTGGTGCTCTGATTACAGTTCTGTGTATCACGTTGTTATTGGACTTGACAACCCTCCACTCATGCTGCTTTCAAGACCAGTATAATCACAAGTGACATCCAGACAACAGACACAACCAAACCTAATTCTCGGTCTACAAGTGTTATGCAGGAGGTGATGCGATGACAGATTCCTTGACTTGAGCCTGCGCACTACAAAATTTACCAAGAATCCTTAACAATGACCACAACTGCGGTAACTTGGTATCTATCTATAGTATCTATCTATAGTATCTATCTTGGTATCTATCTATATGATCCCTTACATCCATAACACTCAACTGTTGATTGTAAGTCTTGCACATGGGGCAGACAGTGTCTCCTTATTCTTGATTACAGGAGTCATAAAATTGTTGACAATCAACAATCATCAGGAGAGGCCAGGACTGGACTGGAGGGTTAAGACACAAATTTAAGACCAGCCTGAAAGTTGAACACCTTTGTAGGGGTCCTACAATCTGTGAACTGGATTATATGTCATCTAGCGCAGAGGTTCATAACCCTGGTCGTGGAGGACCAGTTTCCTTTATTCCCATCACACCTCATTTACCTATTTAGCTAACTATTTAAATATGTAACTCAAAGTGCCAGGTACCTCCAAAAGGCATAAATGGATTATTATAACTTGCCATGAGTCCTTCACCATTGGGCCCAGCGGAAACCCCAAAATATTTTGCATGGACGGTCATTTCCATGCTAGGAATGCCAGTAATCTCCTCAGTGACCTCTTCGCCCCAAAAGGAGGGATGGATGTTGTCAAGAAGGGTACAACAAAGATGAAAGATGCCTGACTCATTTGGGAGCAACTGTGTCTACACCTCATACCGAGCTACAGAGGCTCCTGGCAAAAGGCAAGACCTTAAGAGAAAATATTGAGAAAGGCTTACAGACATGAACAGGGCAACATGCCAGCTAAGGCAACAATCTCCAACTTCAGCAATTTCTGCTGAGTTTTCATTAAAACTTTGCTGGACCGAGCCCAATCGAAGCCCAAACCAGAACCACTATCCAAGGCCATTCATCAGCAGAGTCTATAGTTACCATATTTGAGACAACATTCTTCACTCCTTGAGAAACGTTCTCAGGGGTCTGGAACTTTCTGAGGTCTGCAGAACTTTCTGAGGAGTGTGGAATCACCACACTGGTCACCAGCCTTATGATTTTGACATTTGTCTACTTGGGTATCATCTGAGGAGTTCCTCAACAAGCACCTGGTTCAGGAGGAGTTGGGGTGATATGAAATAAAATATCTGCGTGGCATGCAATTCTAGAAAATGAATCCAGGATGTGGTGGTTTGATGTGGCGCAGTGTGAAGTGGGATCCTGCTGAAGGTGATTTTCCTGTAGTAACATCCTGAAGTGGGATCACATCACATCACAGATTCCTTTCATTACGAAATCTTCTGATTTCGAATTAAAAACCGCAGCATCGTTCACCCATTGTGAAGTTGGCCAGACTTTGGTGTTGAGTGTACAGACTCATGGGTGTATATTCAACATATATTTTTAAAACTGCTTTTCTGGCTCAATCCATTTCGCTGAGTGCACACGGTGCCATGGGGCAGTGGTGGCCTGGTGCTGGATTACTGATCCCAAGGTCGGGGGTTCAAGCCCCACTATCGACGAGTTCTCACTGCTGTTCCCCTCAGTGCAGCTAACTGGGTTATGAAATGCCGGCCATGTCTCTCACTGTCTATGGTGACCATTGCTAATTTTCGTCAAGAGTAGGCTGCATAGCCGTCAGCTTGTTTCTGCTCTGCGATGGCCTGGCGAGCTGTTCAGGGTGTACTCTGCCCTTGACCAGAGTCTGCTGAGATGGGCGCCAGCCTCCCCGCGACCCTAATTAGGATTAAGCGGTTCAGAAAATGACATGACATGACACGGTGCCATTTTTAACCTTCCCACTGACTCGGACCCTCAAACAAGGTCGCAGTTTAAGCACAAAGTCACAAGGTACCGAATTTGGTTCAAAAGAGAGACTGTTAAACCATTGTGCTCTCTCTCTCTCTCTCTCTCTCTCTCTCTCTCTCAGATGGTAAATATGCACTCAGGTTATGTAAAGGTTACTTTATAAAGAATAAATACAGGTGCATGTAACAGTTACCCACTATTGGTTCATTCCCTTTCATTAACATGTTTTTTTTTCTTCTTTTATTTCACTGTTTTCGTAATTTTTTTCATTTGTCATACCTTTATATTCTCTTCTCTTTCTTTATCTGTTCCTTCCATGTCTATCTAAAATCTATCTGTCCTTCTGCTTATCTATGTATCTTATCTATCTATCTATCTATCTGTCCTTCCATTTATCTATCAATCAATCAATCGATCTATCTACCTATCTATCTACACTTTCTCTATTTTAAACGGAAACGTTTATCTATGTATTGATCTATCTATCTATCTATTGATCGATCTGTCTAACATCTATCTATCTATCTATCTATCTATCCATCTGTCCTTCCATTTATCTATCTATCTATCTATCTACAAATTCTCAGTTTTAAAAGGAAGTGTTTATTAATCTATCGATCTATCTATCTATCTAAAATCTATGTATCTATCTGTCCATCTGTCCTTCCATTTATCTATCAATTAATCGATCTATCTATCTATCTACACTTTCTCCATTTTCAGATTTCATCTGTTTGTCCCTATTTATTTGAATGTTAGTTCTTTATTTCTTTCTATTACATCTGTTTAAAAACTTGCATCTTTATCAACCCTAACTTCTTCTTTGTTGCCTCACGGCTCCACTGTGACCTTAAAAACAGCCGTGCGAACGGTTTCCCGAAGCTTTCTCTTTCCTGCCTATATGAGCCGCCTGGTGTTTTTTTTCCCCCTCTGTCGTTATTAGTGGAGCGGAGCGAGGATCCGCGGGGGAGCTTCTAGATGAAGCGCATTGACGTGCTGACTCAGGCTCGGCACACTCCAGGCCTCTTTATCAACGTGACAGGATCGATGGAGTCATCCCAGTTCCGCACCAGGAGCACTGTATCATGCCAACTAAAACACCAGACTCCGTAACTTCCTGCTTACTGATCAACATTACGGGCAGAGGATCGGCAAGGAATCAGTGGAGAGCTGCCCACAACACCAAAGTACTTGGCGAGTGCTCAATCAGAATTGAGATGAAGCCAACAGTCACAAACAAGCATGGCTTCTCTTGGAGTGAGTGTCAGAGAAGTGGATATTTCGTGTCTCTGAGGAAGTGTAGCGGTGCTTTGCTAACAGGTTTATCAATACCGCTAGATCATCATGTTCGGATCAGACCTCAGTGCACGTTTCTCACATCAACAGCATCGTGACCTAAAGTCTCAACGCTTACTTCTTGTGCAAAAGTTAGTACACCCAAAGAAACCAATTAAATTGTAATTGAAGGGGGCAGGAATAAATCAGCCAATCAGAATGAAGAATTTACTACAGCATTCATTCTTTTATTCAACCGTTTTATGCTTTAGGTTCACGGGGAGAGGTGGCCTATCTCCATCACAGGGCCAATGTGCATGTGTTTGGACTCAAAACCAGGACCTTCTTGCTGACATGCTAACCACTACACTAGCGTGCAGCCCTGTGATGAAATAATTCATTCATCGATTAATTTTCTAAGCCATGTAATCCTAATTAGGATCGCAGGTAGGCTGGCACCCATCTCAGCTGACCAATCAGCCTACTGTGCATGTTTTTGGACGGTGGGAGGAAACCGGAGTACCCGGAGGAAACCCACTCAAGCACAGGGAGAACATGCAAACTCCACGCAGAAAAGCTCAGGAGCCCGGGAATCGAACCTGGGACCCCTTTTCCTGTGAAACGGACGTGCTAAACACTGCACTGATAATAATGTGATATTCAATTTGCTAAACATGTACAGTAGGTGGCTGAGCAGGCTTTGAGTGTGTGTGTGTGTGTGTGTGTGTGTGTGTGTGTGTGGGAGGAAAGATCCTCACCCACTGCAGGGAGAGGCATGACCGCTGTTATCTCTGACTCAGACAGATGGACTTTTCTGGAAGTTTATAAAGTCTTTCTCTATCTCTTTCCTTTGCTCTCCTGATCATGGAGGCATAAGGGGGGGGAGGGAGGGATAAGAGGCTTAAGATAAAAAGTGCTTTAAGGGCTTCCTGTGACCTAGAAAGGTTGAAGAGAGAGAGAGAGAGAGAGAGAGAGAGATGGAAAGAGGGCAATCAAGATGACGGCACTGTTCCAGGATGAAGCCTTTACTAAAGTGATGAGTGCGACAAAGTAAAACGGTGGGTCCTTAATGGAAACTGTAAGTGTGGAAGGGTGGAGTACATCTCTCTCCATCTCTCTCTCTGTCTGCTCTGTCGCTCCATCTTTCGTCTGGTGTAGCACGTCCCATCCTCCTGAAATAAAACAGCAAACACCTCCAGCATTATAGAGGTTTCTGAAACGCTAATGGGTGGCACAGTGGCAGAGTGCTTATAAGGCTTATTAGCACATCCGCCCCACAGCAAGAAGGCCCTGGGGTCGAGCCTTGGGCCCGGCGACAGTGCTTCTGTGTGGTGTTTGTATAGATTTTCTCAGTGTACTCCGGTTTCCTCCAACAGTCCAAAGACGTGCACATTAGGCTAACTGGCTGCTCCATATTGCCCCTAAATGTGTGTTTGTGAGTGTGTGTGTTGGCCCTCCGATATACTGGAGAGCTGTTCAGGAATGGCCTGATTCGGCTGAGATAGGCATCCTCTAGCCTCCTCGCAACCCTAGTAGGATTAACCCAGGACCTTTCTGTTGTGAGGTGGACACTGTGCCACCGCACTGCTCATGATTATGAACGACGAACTTCATAATCTAGATGAACACCACACTGCTGTACCCCTTCTTCATACACACATTTCTTTCCTCGCCCTGACAGATCTGCATCCGTGACAAGGCTATGGAATCATGGGAAATGTGTGGGGTGTAAAGGTGAGACCTGGGAGTGATCCAGCAGTGGCTTCGGGCCTCGTCTCCGGCTTGCTCAGCCATCTGTCTGCCATCTGGGGAGGGGTGGAATCTTTTATTTTGTTCCAAATGCATGTCGGAAAGTTATAAATTAGGCTTTACGTTCAGAGTTTCACTGCGAACACGTTTAGTCATGTTTTATCCTGGTCTGTTATTGTTTTATTTATAATAGCATGTGATGAACAGGTTTACAAAATGTGGCTCTGAAATAAAACAAAATCCTGTCTCGCTTAATTACTCACTCTCACTGCTTTGCCGAGCTGCTTAATCCTCTTGGGGTCGCGGGGAGGCTGGAGCCTGTCTCAGCCGACACCCTGGACAGCTCGCCAGACCATCGTAGGGCCAACACACAACCACATTCACACCCACATCTAGGGGCAACTGGAACAGCCAGTTAGTCTAACGTGCATGTCTTTGGACTGTGGGAGGAAACTAAAATACGTGGAGGAAGCCCACGCAAGCACAAGGAGAACATGCAAACTCCACACTGAAATACCCGAGCCCAGGACTTTCTTGCTGTGAGGCGGCCGTGCTAACCTCTACACCATCATGCCGCCCTATAAATAAATGATTACATAAATAAATAAATTATTTAATCTCTGGACGGCCAGATGTGTTCCATGCACATTATTGGCCTGTCAAGTATAACTGCTCTGAACTTCTCCTGCAATCCAGTATCACGATGCAGCTGGTCCACGAACGTCAGACGCTACTGTGGCTCCCAAAGAATGCACTGCAACGTCTTGTTGGCGAATGCAATGCCCTGCTAGCTATAATCTTCTTGATCTGATTTTTGATGAGTGGTAGCAGGTCCTGCCATGTTTGACGAGCCATCCTGGCACGTCATTGCTAATTGTTCCTGAGGAGACCTGACATGAGGATGATGATGATGAATAAAGAAATTAAATCAGATTGTATTAAAAGTCTGGCTGTGAGAGTTCCCCCACCTTGGCCGCGCCTTTGAAGTGAGTCCCAGAGGCTGAAAAGCTTAAACTGAGATGAACAAACTCTTCAGAAAGCTTCAGCTGCAATAAGCTGCATCACCGCCCCCGTGAAGAACCAGCGCTTCCTCCAAACCCCGAGTCAGTTTTACCCCCCATCTGATTTCCTTACCAAACTCGAACATCGTCGAACACACTGAGTTTAAGAACACTGGAATGATCATAATAAATGATATGGGGAGGCTAAAACTGGGTTAGCATGTCCGTCTCAAGTCCGTTAGCATGGTGGCGTAGTGCTTAGCACGTCCACCTCACAGCAAGAAGCTTATAGCTTCGAGTTCCTGGCTCGGTGAGGCGTTTTTGTGTGGAGTCTGCATGGTCTCCTCGTGCTTACATGGGTTCCCTCCAGATACTCCAGTTTCCTCCCACAATCCAAAGACATGCACGCTAGGCTAATTATTCATTCTTCCATTCGTTTGGTAAGCCGCTTGATCATAATTAGGGTCGCGGAGAGGCTGGCACCTATCTCAGCCGACTCTGGGCGAGGGCGGGGTACACCCTGGACAGCTCGCAAGGCCATATCAGGGCCAACAAACTCACACCTAGGGTTGATTTTAAACAGACAGTCAGCCTACTGTGCATGTTTTTGGACTGTGGGAGGAAACCTGAGTACCCAGAGAAAACCCAGGCAAACATAGGGAGAACATTCAAACTCCACACAGAAACGACCGAGCCCATAAATCAAACCCAGGACCCTCTTGCGGTGAGCCAATTAGTGTGCTAACCATTGTGCTACCGTGCTAGGCTAATTTTCTGTTTCAAATTGCCCCTAAGGGCGTGTGTGTGTTTGTTCTTACAACAAGAAGTTCCTAGGTTTGAGTCCAGAGACATGCACATTGGCCCAGTGATGGACTGACGAGCTGTTCGGGGTATAGCCCATCTTTACCCGGAGCTGGCTGAGATAGGCTCCAGCATCCCTGAGACCCCACCAGGATTAAGTGGTTCGGAAAAGGGATCAATGAATGAAGTAGTATTTAAAAAATAATAATAATAATTTAATAAATGATAAGTAAAAAGTTGCTGTAACGCCAAATCTTCAGGAGACAATAACGAAAGTTTATGCTAAGAAGAAATGACACTATTTTAACTGGAAGAAAAAGAGAGGAAGGAAGAACGGAAGGAAGAACGGAAGCCTTGGTGTAAGAAATAAAGAGCAGGAATACTAATTAGAACATTTTGCACCTGCCTACTTGAAGCTGAAAGAGAACGCAGACGTCGCTGCTAATCTCGTGTCATTGTGCGGTGGGAGGATGCCTTGGAGCGGCTCATTACCGACAATGCTAACATGCAGCCTCGTAATCAAAGCTCTCTCACCCGGGAAAGCTAAATCTAGCCCCTTAATCACTGACTTTAATGAGGTCGGAGAATTAACCGACTCGGTGATGTTTATTGGATAGCAGACAGTATCGGGAAGGGGGTTGGGGGATGGGTGTGTTACAGGCTAACGTGTTTGTTATTTTCGCGCTTGTGTTGATGTTGAAGGGATTAAAATGAAGCGATTTTGAGCCGGCGTATAAAAAACATGATGTAATCTGGGTGTTCCTTAATACAAACAGACCTCACGCTAACTTTTGTTTGATAACCGTTTAAAAATGATGGAGGCTAACGGATGAGCGCATGGTCAGCTTATCATTGAAACCCTGGCTGTGATTACTTTGCAGGAAGGAGACTGCACTAAATAAACACATTCATGGGCATTATTTCCACAGTGAATTCAAGGTGTTATGAAACCGCGCATATTTAGCGCCTTGTGGTTTTATGTAAACGCGTGTGAATGATATGAACAAATAAACAGGCAAGTAAAATGATGCCCTGGATCAAGTGCTATTTTATGAGATGAACAGTGGAAGTCATTTTTATTAATGAAATTAAATTAGTGCTATCATTAGCACCAAGGCTAATCCCAGCCTAGCTTTCGCAGAGGGTGGAGCCTATCTTAGCCGACTCTGGGTGAAGGTGGGGAACACCCTGAATGTCTCACCAGTCTATTGCATGGCCAACACACGCCAAGGGGCAATTTGGAACAGCCAGTAAGCCTAATAGAGGAAACCCACACAAACACTGGAAGAACCTGCAAACTCCACCCAGAAACGCCCTCGCCGAGCCCAGGATTCAAACCCAGGACCTTCTTGCTGCTAATCAGTATACCACAATGCTGCCAATGCTAACATTAGCCTTTATTGTTTTTTACTTTTAAACTCACTTTACAACCAGGAAACAGTGGTGGCGCTCAAAATGGCGTTGCCTGCGCTCTAGGTGGCTATTTTAAATGATAGGGTTCAGTGGTTCAAGCCTCAGTACCACCAAGCTACCATTGTGAGGCCCTTAAGCAAGGCTCTTGACCCTCAACTTTTCAGGTGGATAAATCAGAGGAAAATGTAAGTGGCTTGAAGATTTTCACTGGAATCGTCTCATCTCATGTCAAATCCAAGTAGAAAACCAGTGCTGAGCCGAGGACGCAGGCATCAGATGGAAACCACCGTTGCTTGGCTGCTTCCGGGTGAACAAGCTTGGCTGGACTGAAGGGATGAAAGTGGGTCAGCCTGGAACCGACGGGACAAACCAAACCAGCATGCTGTGACTTGCCCCAATTTCCATACACTAAGACCATCACTCCATGTGCTAATATAAACCACTCTTTTATGAGACCGAAGGCACAGCACGTTTATCTATAACTGGAGCTACAGCTACTATATCCAAGCACACACACACTTACACTGTGGTATTAAACACACAGGCGATGGCGTTAAGTCATAGCAAGCGTCAACCCCATGCTTTGAAAGTGCACTGGGGACCATTTGGGGAATTTAGACTCCGGCTTCATTTCACATCCTTTCATCATCAGCTTTGTTCATGGCCTCAACGCACAATCAGTTCTACTACTCCAGGGAGCTGAACTAGATATCGCCGGACTGACACAATATGCATGTTTCTTACAAGCAGATAAATATTTGAAATCATCTGCAGACAGATTTGATCACGTTTCCCACAGCTCTATTGTTCTATCTCTTATTTTACCGCCCCCTGCTATCCAGATAGCACCAGCATACACACTGAAGTGATGCAATGTGTTCACCATTTCTGAATGTTAACAGTAACTCGACATCATCACACCATTACTGCTGGATGTCCAAGTGGTGTTCCGAAAACGAAGTGGGCTTTATAGATAATTGGAGTACTTTTGAGGGTAAACCT
>JAOUQZ010000041.1:17928048-17938859 GCA_028564935.1 Neosilurus hyrtlii | reverse complement strand
AGCAAAAAACATTTAAATATCCATTCATCCATCTAATCATTCATCCATTAATCCATCCATCTATCTAATCATTTATCTATCCATTCATCTAGTCACTCATCCATCTATCCATCAGCAGAGTTACAGCAAAAAACATTTAAATATCCATTCATCCATCTAATCATTCATCCATTAATCCATCCATCTATCTAATCATTTATCCATCCATTCATCTAGTCACTCATCCATCTATCCATCAGCTTACATCAGTTACAGCAGAAAACATTTAATTATCCATTCATCCATTCATCCATCTAATTATTTATCCATTCATCCATCCATCCATCCATCTAATCATTCATCCATTCATCCATCCATCTAATCATCCATTCATCCATCTTTTTATCCATCAATCTATCCATTTATCCATCCATCCATCTAGTCATTCATCCATCTATCCATCTATCTAATCATACATCCATTCATCCATCCATCTACCTAATCATTCATCCATCCATGCAGCCATTCATCCAACCATCTATCAGTTACTGCAATACTGTGACTGCTGAATGATTATTAGCCTGATGGAGAGAGATCGGTCCCTCAGAGACGAGGAGGTGAGAAGTGTAGCACATTTAGAGGAGTGCGGCCAATCAGAAGCAATCAGAGCCTCGCCACAGGGGAGCGTGGGTTCTGATCCTGACAAGCACGGGAGAGTGGGAGCTCAGGAAGTGACTCAGGATGTCACAAAAGCAGCAACAGCTCACTCCAAGAACCGGATTGTGATATGTGTGGGGTTTTATTGAGGAATATCACACATAAGTAAGAGCTTGTTAAGAACTAACTAAATATTACACATTTAGGATCACGTTTATCTTTATCAAAATATCTATATATATCGAGGCACACATGATCAGATAGCTGAGGCCAATCCGAGCGCTCGAATGCTCATATCCAGTGGGTCTGGATATAATATTATATATTTTGAGCTTATTTTGCACTAATTACTGGCTTGCAGTACGCTATCCTGCTTATTACACGCCTACTAACAAAATATTGATTTAAAATAATTTTTCTGCCTTTTAATTACTTTCTCTATAGCACCAGTTTATAACCTGACTACCATAAATGACCAATCAGAATCAAGTATTTAAATGAGCCAAGAAAGAAATCTGTACATCCATTCATTCATTTGCTGAACTTCTAAAATCTACTAGGGTCGTAGTGAGACAAGAGACTTTCTCAGCCGGCTCTGGGTGAAGGCCAGGTACAACCTGAACAACACGCCTGTCCGTCACAGGGCCAACACACACACAAACCATTCACACTTACACCTAGGGGCATTTTGGAGCTGAGATGCTCGCCAACCTCCCCACGACCCTAATTAGGATTAAGATCTTTGAAAACAAATGAATGTTGAAGGAATCTTGTATGGCTGGAGTTTATCGCCTACATTCTGTTGGACTTGTATAACAATCGTTGATACAGATATTGCACAATGTTAAATGCGTCAAGGACTGGAATGCTCTAAGAGAGTTCACTTTGAGTGTATCGTGATGGTGTGTCATTGTCACGTAGGGCGATGTTTTCCTGAAAGATCTGACAGGATGTGGTGAAGACGGAGGTTCCTGTTGTTTAGGTTTCAGATTTGAAGCCAGGCAGCTCTGTGGGAGAGAAGAGCGCACATGGGGTCGACTTCCTGGAGGAAGATTAAAGACTAGGATGTGTATTTTTGGTCAGGATCGATTTTTTTTCTGCTGTGCCACCTGCTGAGTGGCAGTCAAGGAGGAAAAAAAGGGTCTTGGTAGAGATATGTTGTTATTGTCTGCTTCTTTGTATAAGTATGATTATTTCTTTTTGCATTTTGGCACTTTATAATCATAACATCCATCCAATCAACCATTTATCCATTTCCCCCTACTTATCCGAGGTCGGGTGGCCGAGGCAACAGGTCTAGAAGGGAAACCCAGGCATCCCTCTCGGCAGCAACACCCTTTAGCTCCTTCTGAGGGATCCTGAGGCATTCCCAAGCAAGATGAGATAGAAAGTCCCTTTAGTGAGTTGTGAGTCTACCCGAGGCCCTCCTGCTGGTTCTACATGCCCAGAACTCCTCTAAAAAGAGGCAACCCGGAGGCATCCTAATCAGATTCCCGACCCACCTCAACTGACTCCATTTGATTCGGAGGAGCAGCGGCTTTACCCTGTTGGATTGTTGCGTTTTAGTCGAGCTCCCTCTTCAGGACAATGCACCGGTACAGTGCCCTTATTACTGCTGACGCCACACCGATTCATCTGTCCATCTCCCGCTCCGTTCTACCATATTTATAACAGCAAGTGGCAAATATCAAACTTAAATATCTTGACTGATCCTCCAGTTTTCTGGAGTTCCAGAGGTGTTCTGATTATGGAAGGTCAGGGGGCCGCTGTTGAACGTTGAGCATATAAGATGCATCTGCAGGAGCTCCGAAAGAAATATGGAAGGTCAAGGCTAAAGGTCAAAGTCACAATATTTTGGATATTGGAGCGATAATAGCTTTGAAACAGTGCTGCTATACATACAGTTAATGTGGGACACTAATAGGAAACCAAACTGAACAATTACCAAATGAAACAATTATCTTTTACCTTGAGTGACCTTAAAAGGTCAAACCCAAACAAATTTCATAAATCCTTTAAATTAGAGAGGTTGTTCACTAATTTGGTCGCACACACAAAATATAATATGTAAGACCAGTACATAGGTAATTAAAACCAGTACCCATAAGGGTCTATTTGCTACATTATCCGTGCTGCATGGCTCATCAACCTATGAGTGCTAACCTAGTTGGATATGAATTCAATCTCATACTGTATATACGTTGCAAAAATCTGAGTTTTACCTGTACAGTCTATCTTCAGATCTTGCTTAGCCCACCTCCGCTGAAAAATCTAGTTCCTTTTCTCTTGGGAATGGCATTAGTGTGAGAAAGTTTAGCTAGCCACGTAGCTTATTTCACGTAGCATTTCATGTAGCTATGGGATTATAAATTGATAAAAAAAAATACATAAAAAAAAGTATATGTACGCTACAGTATATGTACAGTATGTGTACGTTTGCTACATGTTGTTTTAATTACAACGCTAAAGCAGCTGTATGTAGCTAAAGTTAGCGATGTTATTAATGGGGCTTGGGGTTTGAATGCTAAGAGGAAAGTGCAGGAGACAGGGCTGGAATATTCAATATAATGAGAGGTTGTAATTAGTTATTTCATGAGAGAATTCACTGTAATCGAATTATTTCTTGCTGCTAAAGATGTTAAAGGTGTGCTAAAGGGACAGTGAATCACATGCTAATTCCAAGTTTATCCTGCAGTCAGTACCAGGATGGGCTTATTTTTATTCTGATCTCTTTAACAATTCTTCTGCTGAAGCCAAATACTTTCGAGGTGCCCCACATGTCATATATCTTCATCCATTCAGGGTCTTTTTTTTGACTGATTCTAACATTAACGACATTAAATCACCTAATACCATAATGTAACCCATTGCCCTTGATAAATCCAATCTGATCTGGGGAATTAATCAGGTAATATGGATTCCATGCGATACGCTCGGCCCTCTGCTAATATCCCATGACGTGCGGAATGAAATTAGATGGAACGAGGGCATTATGGAGCGTCTTTGGCTTTCTTTGAAATGATAGATGTCGATGCTGGTGGTGGAAGAGTTGGAGCGGTCAAAGAGATCCCTGAAACGTATCAATCATAACAGAGAACATATTTAATCGTTTGTTTCAAACTGGTATCCATCTAGATCAGGACACTTTACCAGATTGCATCGCATTTGCTGCTGAGACGTAATTATATTGAGGGAAAAAAAGCAACATTAAATCCAAATTTGGCTTCGATTGTTGACTTATACAGAGCTGATTCTCGAGGCTGATTGGTCGGGAGGTGTTTGTGGTTGAACTAAGACCCGTGAGTTCCTCGGTTGGCAAAATTATTTTAAAAAAATTTAAAAAAGAGAGATATTGGAGTGGCACAGTGGTAAGGTGCCCCACTATCATCCAACAGTTTGTGAGTTCAGCCTGTAACCGTGAGCCCGTGAGAGCTGATTGGCTGATATCTGTAACTTAAATCAATCACTAGCCAAACGGGGGTGGGGGGTCCGTGAGTTCATGCATACAAGGACGAGGATGGTACTTTCATCTGAGTGTGTTACACCGCTTCTGAAAATGCATGTACAGTAGATTGAAAAAATTCGCATTCCTTCTGAGAATGCACATGCTTACCATCACCCTCCCTGGTTGTGGGAGTGGGAAGGAGGTGAGGTGGAAAAATACTGGGAAAACCAACAAACAAAAAATATATAAGTAAATAAGTCTCAAAATGTCAAAATTGCTGCCAGATATTCTGAGGCGGGGTGGCACAGTGGCACAGCAAGAAGTTCCTGGGTCCAGGCATTTCTGTGTGGAGTTTGTGTGTTCTTTCCACATCTGTGTAGGTTTCCCCCGGGTACTCCGGTTTCCTCCCACAGTCCAAAGATATGCGCATTAGGCTAATTGGCTGTTCTAAATTGCCCTTAGGTGTTAGTTAGAACAGATGTGTGAGTGCTGGCCCTGCAGTGATCTGGCAAGCTGTTCAGGTTGTACCATACCTTCTCCCAGGGTGTCGGCTGACGTAGGCTCCAGCCTTCTTGCAACCCCTGTAGGATTAAGCAGTCCATCAATTAAGTGAGATATCATAAAGCTCAAAATAGTGACTGGGTCAGACATGTGTGAAGATAATTTTCAGTAAGGCAGGTTTAATCTGTGTTGGCGGTGTGTTAGCCGGTTATGATCTGTCCATTGTCTGGGAAATATGGATCAGTTTAATTCAGTGCCATTAGGGACTCACTCATATGGTTAAGAGAGCGTTTATGTTTCTGGAGAAACAGAACGTCTCGAACAAACCGAACGTCTCGGACAGCTTTCAAAGCATAGCGTTTCGTCTTTGACGTGTTTTTATTCCGCAGCGTCTGAGAGACTCACGTCAGGAACAGACTTCCTCCAAAAGAACAAAATGTGTCGCTGGTAAAAGTGAATGCCATTAGAATGCTCTTGAAATGATTTTTAAATCTCAGTGCAGTGTGTTTAAGGTGTACAACCTACAGCAGGTTATTTTTTTCTGAGGGGGGGAGGAGAGGGGTTAGCATATTTGAAAGTAAACCAAACTGTCTTTTTTATTTTTCAAATTCTGCTGTGTGCTTTTAAATGGGTTAATAAGGCCTTCGTCTCCTTGAAGGACATGAAATGGGTCTTCACAGAGGCACTGCTGTACTGACCTGATATACTTTTCTTCTCCTCCGTGATGAATGAGTCACTGATCTATGAGAACACAGATCTCTGCCAAGGGTTTTTTTTTTCTTTCACCAGAGAAGAAAAATATTTTTTCTCATTACGGCATCCTTGAGACAACATATGATGTAAGCCTTCTTTCCTTCTTATTTATTTATTTATTTTTTGTTTAGTAATTTGGTTATTCAGTAATTTATTTTAATGGTACAACTTAAAAATGTTCATAATATAAAGATGTACTCATTTAAGTCATTTAATTCTTTTTACTAATGTTATCCCCGTCTGAATCGCTGTGGAAATTTGGCAAAATGCAAGGACACCCAATGCAAAAAAATCTTTTCATTTCATCGGTTTAAAAGTTAAGAGGTAAAAGTTATGGATTTATTTAATGGCATATAAAAATTGTTGTTTTTAAAGTATATGTTAGGAAAGTACACATTTAACTGCATATATCAGTATGTTAAAGATAGAATCTGATGACAGAACAATAACACATCTTAAAAATATCCATCACTGATGGTGAAACCCCTCAGCCAGCCAGCAGTACTTGAGAAATTTGACTATTTTAGGATAATTGGGACAAGGTCATCGGTCAACCCAAGAAAAACCTGCATGCAAAATATTAGAATGATCTGCCCAGCAGTTCTTGAAAAATAGCCCACACAAGAGTTACAAACAGGGTCAAAGGTCAAGCAGAAAAACCGATAAGCTTGTGCACACCTACATACCATAGGAAGCCTTCATGGCTTCAAACCTTGGCTACTCTTGAGAAATAGCCAGGACAAAATTTACAAGGTCAAGATAATTGGGACAAGGTCAAAGGTCAAACAGAGCGACTGAGGAGCCTATGCACAGCTAGATGCTATAGGAAGCCTGCATGCGAAAATTTCAGAATGGTCCGCACAGCAAACTCTTGAGAAACAGCCTGGGTAATATGGGAACGACGATGGGAATGCAAAAGCGACACAGATGCAGGCAATGTCAGTACAGCAAGAGCCTTTTACAAATGTAGGCATAACTGTCTTGTAAATGAGAGAATTTCAAGGAAAATGGCTATACCGATATATCGAGCTTACGGAAAGATTACAGTAACTCAAACAAGCACTCTTTACAAAAGTGGTGATCTTAAAAGCATCATACAGCACGCTGAACCTTGAAGCAGATGGGCTACAAGAGCAGAGGACGACAGTGTCAGCTAAGACCCCTGGACAATTTCTGCTTGTATCTGGATATGAATTTGGCATCGATAGCATGAATTCTTGAAGCAATGGTTCAGGTCGGTGGTGGTTGTCTAATAGCGTGGGGATGCTTTCAGCTCATTTCGGTATGGGTGTTCGGTTGGTTGCATCTCTTTGCAACCGTATTTTATCTTGTGATGCTATCTGCTTTTAGCATGAGGGTGTCACAAAGTCGTCTCAAACTGGTTCTATTAACATCCAGTGGAGCAGCTCTGGGATGTGTTAGAACTGGAGTATGAATGATTATATCAGCAATCTTAAAGGCATGCTTCGAACATTTTATAGAATCAATACCATGAACTATGACCAAGCAAGATCCCTCCAAGCATTAATATCAATTTTTAAAAATAACGTTTGTAGTGATTATATGTTAGCATGTTGCTAAACGAGTCCTAGTGCTCTTAGAGGGAAAGCATTGACACTGACAGGACATTCGTTTTTATCTACTGGCGTGCTCTGTCATAAATCAAATTAAAAAACAAAATACATGTCACAGAACTAAAAAAAAAGAAAAGAAAAGACTGTGCCCTTGTGACGCCCCTGACGCTATTTTCCAGTGAACCTTGTTTGCTCTCTTCTGGCAGTTGCTTAGTCTGTCATTATCTGTCGGTTGAAGAAATATGAATTTATTTTAAGCCTCTTGAGACTCTCGTGGGAATAAGGGCAAGGCGTGATGAAGGCTTTTTAATGTCGCTGGTGTAATCGGCTTGATCCCTGGCTAGCCTCCAGCGAGCTCACAGCATTACCCATGAATTAAGTATAAATCAGCTGGAAATTGGAGCTAAAAGCTAAAAACCAGCTTTTTCGGCTTCAGGAGCTGTAATTTTCCTAGGAAATGTATTTGGGGGGGTGGGGGGGTGGACAATGTTAGCATGAGTAGGGTTTACAGAAAGATTTCCTAATCTTATAAGATACTGAAGGGGGAAAAAAGGAAAAATACATCAACAACGAGGGGACGTGATGCAACCTGTAAATCTGAACCCACTTAACATATGAACCCAGTTCACATCTACTATCCTTCATATACCAAATGTTCTTTTATATGAATGAGTACGTCTTGTTTGATGACACTATTCATGGTATTTAGGCTATTGTCCTCAAACAACCATGACACCGCCTCTTTAACTCTGGAGACAGGGCTTCCGTTCTGCGATTTCAAGCCCACCCATGGTCTTGTTCTGTTCTTTAAAGGTAGCTCTAGTTCTGATGTACTGATTACCTTTGTCCCTTTTCAGGTCATTCACTGGACTTGAATAGTTTTAATCTGAATACAACCGAAACGGAGGTGATCCAAAACTTTTGAACAGTAGCATATATATGTTGTTCTTTGTTAAATAACAAAATATTACGCTATACAAGCATACAGGTCAAAATATTGGAACAAGAATTAACGTTTTCAATATAAATTTTAGTGTGTCAGTGCAGCAGCCAATCAGAATCCAGGAATCGGTTTTTTTGTTGGGTATATATATATATTCTCTAAGTGGAATGCTAACTACATTTAAATAAAGATAAATTACCAAGAAGAGCAGGTGAAACCGCTTTAGCTTTCATGTAATTAGATCACATTGTTACAGTCACTCTGTAATGGATGCTAATTACGTAATAAATACGATAGCGACATAAATCACAACTTAGCAAAGGATCTTTACGATTCATGGAATAATGTTTTGTTTGTGCTCAGTTTGCCAAAGGGACAAAGCCTCAGTGACATTAATCATAGCTGGCGGAGAGGAAGCAAAACACAACATATTATTGGTTAATATTTCGCCGTCTTTTACGATACGTTATACGGTTTGCGTTGTGAGGTTAGAGAAAAATCTGTTGATGATAGACCAATGATGAGGAGAAGTGACTCATTCTTCTCAAGCTCGTAAATCAGCATGATCGGTGAATCAGTTTGCGAACAAAATGGCGTTATATAAACCTGGACAGGTAATAAGGAGACTGTTCCGTGCATTAGCAGGTTTTGTTTTTGCATGAGGTTTGTATTATGCATAAATGCCTTTAGTGGGCCCAGAGTTTTATCCAGTTTTGCTGGATGCTAATGTTAACGCTAAACGGGTTTTCAAACTTGCGTCGTTGTTTTTTTTTTTGCGTTGGACTTCGGTGTCCAGCAAGAGACATGGTTCAAAATGGAAATGTATTGATTTTCTTCAAGCTTTTAATAACCCTCCCCCCTTTCTCTCTCTCTCTCTGTCTCTCATTCTTCTCCCTATCCCTCTCTCGGCTCCCTTTTTTCAGTTGACAAAGCCTTTTTTGTCCTTTTTTGCACTCAAGCACACCCTGATCGATACCAATTAAGATCGGTTTTGTCTGACTGTCCCTTGGTTGATTTGGAGCCCGTCCTAAACGTCTCACTGGTCATCAATCTTATACCGTAAGTGTCATGTTGAGTCACTTTAAAGGGCTTGATGTTATCAAAATGAGCCGTTTTTGTTAGAGGACCATGTTTTGTGGTATAGAAGCATTTTGCTTGTAAGAAAAAATGTAGCATTTTAATACTTTATTAATATATGTAAATGATTTATCTGTACACACTATCTTTTTCTCTTCAGAGTTATATAGCGGAATGATGGGTACTGAATGTGATCAATGAAAGCAAGCACTCTAAAATAGGCAACTTCGCATGAATGGTGATTGGAAAGAAGCAAAAAAAACATTTTTGACAGTAACATATACATCAAAGCTTGAAGTATAAACGAAAATGAAAGCTGCAATATGTTCCCGTTTGGACTCGCTCCCATCTGGCTGCTTTATGATTTCCGCAAAAGCTGGGGGGGAGTTTGTACATATACATATATATTTCATTTTCATTTACAGACTTTCTTATCCAGAGCGACTTACAATTATAATTTTTATACAGCTGAGCAATTGAGGGTTAAGGGCCTTGCTCAAGGGCCCAACAGTGGTGATAGTGGAGATTGACCCGCTGACTTTCGAACAGCAACCCATTGCTTTAACCACTAAGCCACCACTGTCCTAATAGCTATATACAGTTTTCTCTGAGGAGGAAAATTGGTGTGTGCCAGTCATGTCAATTAACCGATGGTAACGATGCAATATCGAATATCATTTGATGGCTTTCCACCAATCAGAAATGAGATATTCTCTTGAATAAATAATCATGAATGTCTGTTGTTATTCATACAAGAGGTTTTCTTGCTAATGATTGATAAAAATCCATTAAATCATTTCTGGTGTTGCATCATTGCCATGGGATAACTGAATTATTGCATCGTTGCCATTGGATAAGTTGAATGATTATCGCACAATAGCCCCGTTCAACAATAGTAATGTGACTGTTTACTTTTGAAATGTTTTAGATGAATAAAAAAAATTATTGAATTTGGCTTTTGCATGATATGGAGAATTATTTGAACTTGGAGGGTGATAAGAACCTCTCAACCGAATAATTCTTTATATCATACTTCGCCTCATTTACTAATTTCTTATTATCCTGAGATAGTGAAATAATCAAATATCCTTGTGTAGTATAGACTAAAGTCATATATACAGTACGTCTTACTCCCTAAATATTTAACAGGAGGATTGATAGGAAAACGTACAGAATATCATCTCTAGTAAATTATCCTGAGTCTACAGCTCCGTTAACTTACTGCTGATAAATTATTAAAGAGCTTGGTGATGAAGTGAAGTACAGATGGAAAGAAATCTGTTTTTAATTTGTCGATGGCCGTCGAACAAGGTTCAAATCCACCTCATAAGTAATGAAGCATTTACACTCAGGATAAATTCAGTTGAACGATGCACTTATCAGTCGAACAAAGCCATTTCAGGGTGAAAGCTCTTTGCTCGCAGGAACCGGAGTGGCAGTTTTCTACGCTTTACCCCCGTCAGTGTGTTGATCCGGAAAACCAGACGGCAATCGAGCAAAAAATGATCCACGTCATTCAGACTTGTTAAACAAAATAATAGTGCCCTAATTTATTCAACTCTAATAACACAGAGCTGTGATTTCTTTATATCTTTTTTATAGATGTGATGTAGAAAAGAAACTTTTGAGCTAAGGGGTGAAAAATTTTTTTTAAAAAGGAAGGAAAATGCACATGCTGTCAACTGACAGGAAAAATAGAAATGTTTATCATTAAACTCATCACGGCACAAACGCAGCTGGGAAGTGAAATCCAATCCCGTAGTGTCTTTGTTAGAGCTGACAGACAAGTGGAGATATTTAAGCAGAACCATCACACACACACACACACACACACACACACACACACACACACACACACACACACACACACACACACACACAC
>JAOUQZ010000041.1:17905708-17925735 GCA_028564935.1 Neosilurus hyrtlii | reverse complement strand
TGGGGAACATGGGTACTGGGGAACATCAGGTCTGGGGAACATGGGGACTGGGGAACATCGGGTCTGGGGAACATGGGTACTGGGGAACATCAGGTCTGGGGAACATGGGGACTGGGGAACATCGGGTCTGGGGAACATGGGGACTGGGGAACATTAGGTCTGGAGAACATTAGGTCTGGGGAACATGGGGACTGGGGAACATCAGGTCTGGGAAACATGGGGACTGGGGAACATCAGGTCTGGGGAACATGGGGACTGGGGAACATCAGGTCTGAGAAACATAGGGCTGATCCCGTGATTCAGGCGTGTGCGACAACAAAAGAAAAGGTTGTTAAAACTCAGGAACGTTGAAGTTGGTGCCAGATATATGGAGAGTCATTCAATGTTTTTTAACCATCACCTGTGCTTCACACTTATGTTCCCCTTAGTAAGCCGGTTTTGAAGATAGTAGATAACTGACAGCAGGTTTAATCATTCAGGTCGATATTACAGGCTGTCCTGCCTCTCCTCTGTTGGTGATATCGGACAGCGCCGGCGCTCCCTAAATAGCTTTTGACGTCTCCTCAAGGTAACGTTTTCTGCATCAGCACAATCTGTTCCTGTAGTCAACTCGATGCTGTCACTTGGTTTCACAACTTAATGAGAGCGTGATGTTAATCCACTGACTCGACAATGTTCGACGCCTGTTATCGATCACGCCGCTTCAATAAGCGTACCGACCTGTGGCTAAAGACAAACGGCTGCACTGCGTCAAATAAACGACGCTATAAAGAAGCACCACATGAGGAAACAACACAGGAAGACATGGTTTTTGTTCTGAGCTTGGGTTTAACAACAATTTGGGGTTGTTGTTGTTGTTTAAGTTGAATAATGAGGTAAGACTGCACCTTGTATTACCTCTAAGTTTGTAACTGCAGTAATCGTGTTTAAAAGGATACAATACATGGCCTTGCTAACAGGAGATTTCTGCTTTGCTAGATGATATATACAACGCTAACTAACTTGGAATATTAAAAGTATTATTCAGAGACTATATCACAGACGATTCACACAATTTTTCAATAATTTTTCACCAAATTCAAATCTTTTTCTCAGGTTGAAAAACATTTTGCAGTTCCTCTACTGGAATGTACCAAACTAGCTAGTATTCACTTAGCGTTAGCACAAGTATAGCATTTTGGAAACGCTAGACTTCAGGTGTTTTGGAAATATAGTCTGTGATGTGAACAAAAAAAAAATTATAATAAAAAAAAAAAATGGATAAATAAACTAAAAAAGACAGGTGAGACAAATGAAGGTGGAAATCAGCGAAGGGTGGTGAAAAGAAAACTCAGTGTCAACCAAATTCAAATTTCAAATTCAAATTCAAATTTTATTTGTCACATACAAATTATTCACAGTACAATATGTAGTGAAATGCTTAGTACGACTGTCCAAAATGTAAAGAATAAACTATCAAAGTAACAAGAAGAAACAAAGAAAAGAAGAAAAGAACCTATAATGCTTTTGCTTCCGACTGTAGTTGGGTAATCGCAGGGGAAATTGATTTATTTATTTACTTATTTCCTCCAGGGCTGAAGTTGATTCAGCCCTTAAAAGGGGCGACGCTACTCTAATAACACCAGCCTTAAACAACTATCAATAGAGATATCTATCAGGAACTCCACCTTTGGGCATTGCTTAGATTTTTAAGAATCAAACATTTCCAATTTTCTTCAAATTCACATCATGTGTCAGGGAGGTCATGACTGAGACAAAAGTACCACTAGCTTTGGTCAATCCAAATCAGAGAGCCGAGCCTCCGGTTCCTAATTAAACCCATTTAAACCATTTTAATAGTTGTTATTGGTTGATTTATTATTTATTATTTTTATCTGGCACTTTATCTTCGAAATCTTGGCATCCTTAATATCCTTAGCGGTGATGCTAGAATATTACATCACCGCAGATGGTAAGCTGTTAACCGGTGGCTTGCTAATGCCCATCCATCATCGCGCTGTACACCACTTCCTCTCTCCCTGTGGATGTTGACCTGATTAAATATTCAAATCTAAGAGGAGTGTGGCGCCAAAGCTAGGAAGAATGCGCCTCAGCATAAAGGCAATTTAGCGTAATGGAACATGACCCCATACATATATGAGCGTTATTCCAGAAGCAGGAGGACCATTTGGCTAATTACACGTTGAAAGCACGATCATTCAGACACCTTAGATGCAATTGATGTAAACATGGCAGGCTTAATCAGCGAAGTGGATAAACTGGGATTCATGACTTGGCACGGAATGGGCGTTAAGTTTAGCCCGGATTATAAATCTTGAATATCTAGTCCAGGATTTGGCTGAACGTCTTCATTTTTCACGAGAGCTCAGAAAAAAGGTCAAAGAGCTTTTTGGCAGTGGGCGATAAATTCATTAGTTTAATTGCATTACCTCAACACAGCCCATAAGCTTGTTTGTCAGGTCTAAATGTGCAGCTGACTAGCATAAATATGTATGAATTATCGGCGACACGAATTAGTTCCTGACAGAGTGCGTGCAAATGAATCATGATTAGCATGCTGCACAAAGCTCGCGGCCAGAACAGCGGTGCAGTGAGGCCAGGGACAAACAACATGATGATACAAATAAATGATGACGAGCTGGATTGTACATCAATCAAAGCAAACGGAATGCGAGATAGAAAGATCGCTGCTATAAAACCAGGCCAGATAAAAAGGAGAAAATGGATTACTACATAGATTCGGTGTTGATTATTTGTCACAGATGCTAAAAAGATTATTCCACAAACGCCCGGCGCTTAAATCCCGCAGATCGCTCCACTGAAACGCTCCAGCCCTTGTGAAAAAGTGTTGTGGGAGCGAAGTGAAGTTCAATCGAATTTCACATTTAATAATCAGGCTGGAAGGCAGCAAGAGACTCAGAGGAGAGACCGCTCACCGTGATGAATCTGCACCTCAGCCTCGCGCATCAATCCAGCGTAATGTACGAGAGCTACTCAGGCTACGTTAAGACAGCTTGATGAAATGCTCAATCAATTGTTTTTTGTGGGGTTTTTTATTAACCCGCTACGATGTAGAGCTCCCTTTATCACATAGGTGGGGTTCAAAGTTTGTGTGTTTTTCAACCAGGGCCTGTTTGGAATTTCTGTTATTTGATCATTCCTTACTCAGGAGCGAAAGTGACACCTTTTGTGTGAAAAAATCAATCAACTCAGTGGAACAACAAGTGTGAAATAAACGATTAAAGACAGATAAAGGGGCGATATCATGGGGTGGGTGTATTTGGCGTCCTGGGGGCCGGGGGGGTGTTCTCTTTCACTTTTAGTGACCAATAAATGTTTGAACAAAGTTGAATAGCCGGGTTAGACAACAGACACCAGATTGTAAAGATTGTCTCCGCCCATCCCATTCTTGTCTACCAGTGCACTGAACGTCACACCCACCTCCGATAAAAATTTTTATGACGATCCACACATACGTTTTGGTGTAATCGTGCTAACAAGCACACTAACCGAAAACATAAACGCCTTGGCGGATGTTCAAGTGTTTCGCGTATCCAGCTATCATTCTAATGAACATTTAGTGAAGAAAGTGTATATATTACATATTATACACAGGAAACTCATAGAAAAATGCTAGTAATGCTAAGAACGCTAAACACTTCTATTTTTATCACGAGCTGTTCATTATGTTTGCAGGAGCCCCCACCTTGAAATGATGTCATTAGTTCAGCTTGAAAGATGTTTCATACATGGTTTTGGTTTAGATATGAATTTTTTTAACCCAGCAAAACACTCAACAGATATAAATTATAGTATTTAAGATGTGTGTTGTGTGTTGTTCTGTCATATTAGCGACTTCACATTAACGGTACAGTAAAGATGAATTTGCAGAAACATTTGCAGCGATTTGTCATGAGTGAGGGTTTTGTCTGTGTGTGCTGGCTAATGCGTTTTGAGTGCTTATCCATAAAATATGAGTTGTGACCAGGTTCCAGCAGGGTTTGTGCAGCGCTCTGTGCTGATTTATGAGTGTTCTCACCCAGCGCTGTTGTAAAGTCAATGCATGCAAATCAAATCTATAAACAGCACTCAGCGACTGCACATAAAACACCCCAGATTATCGGAGCGTTTCCAGCTGCACGCTTTGTAAGAACCGACGAAACTACGTGAGGCCGTGCCGCACATGCCAAGCTGGTCATTTTATTATTACTTGCAGCGGTACGGGGAATTTCTGTGCAGTCATTAAACAATAGCAATTGCATAGATGATGCAAATAATATTTTCTTTCCTTGTAAGAGGACAATCATATAGCTTGTATCTATCCAAGTAGGAAAATTAGTATTTCCTAGTTGTCAAGACTTACATGCAGCATTCATCATGTTTTAACAGCTCGTTAAAGCTTCTCGTGGTGCCGTGTCTGAATCTAAGCAGACCAATTAGCACGCGTTCTTTAAAAAATCTATGGGTTCTAGTAACTGCATACATTTAGATGAATGACACGGTCTTACAGTGTAAATTAGCATAAAATAGGTTGCGTGAAAAGATGCTAATGAATGCGTTAGGTAAACACACTACTTGTTTTTTTTTTCTCTCTCTTCTTTTATGCATTTTATAAACGATGGCTCATGTAGCTGTGAATTACATGTCACTTTGAGCTGACCGATCCTGTGTTGCCTTACCCTAATGATCATAATGTTTATGTGTATAAGCCCCTGAAAGTTGTATATAAACAGGGAAATTGCTGAATGGCGTTTGTGTATGCTGTGTTCCTGTTTCTTCCCCAGGCTTAGTGAGGTAAGGGAATTTCTGAGAGGTTGTAGGGGAGTCTAAAACCGAGCATTGGGGCAGTCACATTTTTTCTTATAACATTCAGTGTGCACAAAATCAAAAATGCAAACCCTAACAGAGGCTTCTTATCTTCAAGTTCAAGCCCTGCTCAAAGGTGGATTAAGATCAAGACTTTGACTTGGCCATTATTCTTCTCATTCTTTATTAGAACAATGGGTATGTTTAGGGTTGTTGTCATGCAACACAACCCACTTTCTTTTGAGATTCAGCTCATGGACAGAGGTCCTAATGTTTTCCTTTAGAATTTACCTGTATAGTTCAAAACTCTTTGTTCCTGGCCCAGGTGCAGCAAAACAGGCTCAAACTACGACCATGACAACATATATCACAGATGCTTGAGTGCAAAGTTTAATTTTTTTCTATTTTGTGCCGTCTATTTACAGAATTTTTTCAGTAAATCTCCGACTTATCCACATTATCTTTAGTAAAGTTGAGAAAGGCTGCAACCTTCTATTTGGAGAGCAGTGTCTTTCTCCTTGCAACACTGCCATGCATACCCCTGTCAGACATTTACTTTAGCCAATCCGAGTAAGGCCTTTTTTTTTTCTTAGAACTTCTCCATATTTCAGACTGTGAATTCTTGCAAGTCTTTTTCTTTTTCTGGTAAAGCCCTCAGAAATCACCTTTGTTCATACAATAGTACACTTCCATAAATATGTGTTGTGCAGATCAGACTTTTATAGATCCTTTATTCATTCATTAATTTATTTGCCAAACCGGTTAATCCTACTAGGTTCACAGGAGATTGGTCCGATTCTGGGCGAGGGCGGGGTACACCCTGAACAGACTTGCCAGTCCATCACAGAGCCAACACAAGCAAGAACATTCACACTAGGAGCAATTTTGAACAGCCAGTTAGCCTTATGTGCATGTCTTTGGATGGTGTACCAGAGGAAACTCATGCAAGCATGGGGAGAACATGCAAACTCCACACAGAAACACCCTTGCCGAGCCCGGGACTCAAACCCAGGACTTTTCATGCTGTGCGGTGGACACGCTAACCACGACACCACTGCGCCACTCTTTGATAGATCTCTGATCCTTAAACACCTGGTAGAATAACCCAAGCGCAGGTATTAAATTTGCAGAGGTAAATTGAAGTCATCGGGAGTATGACGTATGAAATAATTTTTAGTCTAAACTATGGTAAAGGTTTTATGTTCAGAATTTTTCCTAACTCCAGTGCCAACAGTCTTCTGTGCTCCATTATATGTTCTTGTCCTTACTGTGCTTCACTAAACTCATATCACGGCTGAATAGGCCACCTCGGTTCTCAGCAAACTCTTTTCTCTTTCTTAATCGTAGTCCAACAGCTGTTCAAACACGGTATAGGTGTTGAGCAAATGGCGGTGTGTTGAACAACACGGGACGAGGTGACTGACAGCCGAATCTACAACTAATTAGAGCACCTGGCTTCTGAGCCCGACAGTTTGACAGGCGCGTTAAAAAAAAGAGCCTGGTGCATGTAAATGAGCTATTTTGGGCCTAACTGTATTTAGATAAAATAGAGAAAGAGAATAAGAGTGTGTGTGTGAGAGAGAGAGAGAGAGAGAGAGAGAGAGAGAGGAGAGTGTTTGTGTTGGAAAAGATGGCTACAGTATGAGAAAAATTGCATGCGGTAATTAGATGTGTGGATTAGAAAGCAACAGAACGGCTGATTTGGAACACAACAACCTTCAAGACTCTCATATACGGAAAACAGGCAAACTCGGCTTTAACGAGGATGAATTACAGATGGAATATGTTTCATTAGCAGCCTCATTTTTCATCACAGAGAAAAAAATAATAATAAGTTTTGCAGTGCATTTCGGAAAAGGGTTATAAATAGCTCTCAGAGCATGGAAATGAGTCTCACATCTTCTATCTGAGGATAATTCAAGGTCCTGTTAGAAAACAAATATCTAACAAAAACAGATGAGCATTAAGCAGCACAAACAAGCATTAGCCATCTTTTAGCAGCGTGCTATTTATGCTAATGGTAACAGGGTCATTGTTTGGAGGAAGTCAACAGCTTTGCATTCGCCTCCACTAATTTCCCATCATGCTAAGCTTATTGAGCGCACCCTGAGAATCCGCCAGTCTTCTGAAAACTCGGCTTTGATTGAACCCCTTCAGATTTAGGCCACGCCTACTTCTGATAAAATCTCATAATAGTCATATTAAATGGGTGGCACAGTGGCATAGTGGTTAGCATATCCACCTCACAGGGAAAAAGGTCATTGGTTTAAGTCCCAGACGTGTTGAGGAAGTTCTTATATGGAGTGTGAAGATTGCATGTCCTTCCATGGGTTTCCTCTGGGTACTCTGGTTTCCTCCTATAGTCCAAAGACATCCACATTAAGCTGATTGGCTCTTTGTGTTAAAGAATTGCCCCTAAGCATGAGTATGAGTGTGGATGGTTGTGGGTGTGTTGGCCCTGTCCAGGGTGAACCCCGTCTTCGCCCAGAGTCTCCTGCGCCCCTATTAAAGGATGAAGCAATTCGGCAAATGAATAAATGAATAAATGAATGTATATTAAATGCACTCCAAAAGTTATTAGAATAATATTGTTGTGGTGTTGAACACAAATATTACACAAGTACACAATAGGAGTACAATATCCAGGTATGTTTAAAGTCCAGGAAATATTAAGGCTCTTCGTTGTACACAGCTTTTATATGTTATGTTTTTGGGTCAGGATTTTGTAAGATAGAGTAGCAATAATAAGTACTTTGTCTTCCTTCAAACACGCGCATGATGCATTGTATAAAAAAGAAAAATGAGGAGAAAGCATCTTTTGCTGCGCACGTATTAATTACAACGCAACATCTATATAGACATTGAGCAATGAGCTTTAGCCCAAAAAACCAGTCCATTATTTTAACAGCACTGGCTAAAGGCTTTCCGTGACACTTCTATTGAGCCACTTACAGCCTGTCGATGAAAATGTAATTGAGAGCTAATGCACGCTAATTACCTCGGGTGCTTTCCTTTCACATTTCTCAAACAGCGACAGCTTTCAACGAGCAACTTTAGCTCCTATGACCGAGTGACTCAGCCTACGTCTGATTCATTTTTCGGTAAGAGCGGGTATGAAGAGAGATCACCCGAGAATGAATTACAGCGGACGGTGGCATCTTTTATTGACGATAATGCAAAAGAAGCTTCAGCGCTAATAAGATAACATCTATTCCGTGTCAGTGTTGTGGCTGGGAAAAGTGGTGTAATTTACGCTTTTATTTTTTTGTGCAGGCGGCACGGTAGCACAGTGGTTAGCATGTTAACCTCACAGCAAGAAGGTCCTGGGTTTGATTCCCGGGCTCGGGGCATTTCTGTGTGGAGTTTGCATGCTCTCCCGGTGCTTGCATGGGATTTCCTAGGAAACTCCAGTTTCCTCCCACAGTCCAAAAACATGCACTGATTGCCTGTGAATGGTTGTGTGAGTGTTGGCCCTGCGATTGCCTGGTGAGCAAGGTGTACCCCGCCCTCGCCCAGAATTGTGACCCTAATTAGGATTAAGAGGCTTGCAAAACGAATCACTGAATTAATTCTGTGCATCGACGTACATAAGTGCGTCCATGTGGCAAAAAATTACAAATATACCATAGGGACACTTATAGAGTGCAAAGTATTTCCTCTACGCAAAATGGATAATATAGGCTCTGTATGGGTACTTCATGTATTTATGTTTTATAGTATGTGACTCCATCACCATCATCATCATGTGACTGACAAATGTAGCAAAGAAACTCTCTTGTTTGGAGGTTTTATGAGATGGCTGTTGGTTTGACCTTTCACAGTCATTTAAGGTCAAAGGTAGCTCTCTCATTTAAAAGTCCATGCGTGGTTTCCTCTCAGTGTTCCATAGTAACAGCATGTCCATTGGCACTTGTTTCAAAGTTAGAAGCGCACTAGCTCCAAAAATGTGTGACCTTGCTCTGACCTTCTCTATTGACTTTGAGATTCCAAAATCACAGCATCTCTGGGACTCAGGTAGGGTAGTGTTCCCACCAAATTTGGTGAAAATCTGTGCATGGATATAGTCAAGATTTTGTTCACAAACAAACAAACAAACAGCAGTGATTACAATACCACCACCGAAACTCTGTTTAGGGAGGGAGTACTAAACTCAACTGTTATGGTAATTAAAAGGTGTTCAAATTTTTATTTTAGGAGTCTATTGTGTATATAGAATGACAGATGCATTAACGTTGTATATAGTAGCTAATCTCATAACTACTACAAGTGGATTGACACACCGAATTAATATATACAAACAAGTAACAAATTGAAATAGAACTTTAATATAAGTATAATCTTTAAAATGTATTTTAATGCATTCATCAATAAAGCACCAATTAGAAATGAGACCTAACAAGCTAACATGCTAACAAGCTTAACATGTAGCTACTGTATATGCAACATGAGTTAGTGCTAAGGGCGTGATCACACTAGAGGTGCAATAGAAAAGCGACTGATGCAAACTGATAGTTTTGTGATTTTTTGTGGAGGGGGGGGGGGGGTGTTTAAAAATTTGACTCAAGATGTTTTGAGACTCCACATGCAGCCGAATATTTGCAGCTTAAGTGCGTATATCGCGCAACAATTTTTTCGACTGTTTTGAGAGATAATTTGCATTTGGTTTGCGGAAGTGTAGTGAAAACAAGTGTCGTGAATCCGTCGTGTTTTGTTTGCTTTCTGTTTCCAAACCATTCACTTTTTACTTGCGGGTCATTGGTGTAAACAAAATGCGGCGACATTTTGAGAATGAAAAGCGACAGCGTGACTTACCATTCGCGTCCTCTATCGCACCTCTAGTGTGATCACCCCTCACCTTATTTCATGCAACACAGCTTAACAAGGTTCTTCCTTCCTGGAGACATAGTTCAAAAAATCCACAGAAATTTAACTTTCAGAGTTTACCTGAGCACAGACGGAATGAGAGCAGCTGTTGTAAAGCATGGTTTCTGGACTCCCTGAAGGCTACAGCTCTGCACAGCTTGATTTAACCTAAATCTGAAATACGTTTGTAGCAGAATGAGGTGTAGAATTTGGAACCGCCTAGCAGAAGAAGAAGAAGAATGAGGTGTACTGTATGTAGAAATGATTACTGCACGCTAAAAGAAAGCATAACAAGTCACTCCAGGGGCCGGAACATATCATCATTGTTATAAAGGCTTGAAATGAAATAACTTGGGGGTAAGACAAGATATTATTGTTATTATTATAATTATTTTGCCCTTTTTGTTAATTTAGTAATAATTAAAACTTAAATAGTTTACCACATATATCACACACAATAGTTTAACATAAATAACAACAATCCTTGTAAATCCGAACGTTTTTAAAGCATGCAAAGAAGTAGCTACTGGATTTTTGTAATTTTTTGCCTTTTCCTGAGTATTCACCCCAAATTAATTTGACTAAATTCTTTTTTACCGCCACCCGAAGTGTAGTTTTGTGGGGTATTGTTATCAGCAGCATTCTGGAGTTTGTCTGAAAACAATCCTGACCACACCGATGCACATATTTTCACCACACTTGGTGGAAATACTACCATGCCTGAGTCCTAGAGACAGCTTGATTTGGAAATGTCAAGGTAAAAGGTAAAGGTCATGAAAGTTTTGGAGATGGAGAGCTTATTACTTCAAAACAAGTGCCCATAGACATGCCGTTATTATGGAACACTAAAAGAAAACCATATATGGACTTTTAAATGAAACGGTAGCCTTTTAGCCTTAAATGACCTTGAAAGGTCAAACTCCAGCCATCTTGTAAGAAAAAAGGCCCGTGTGGTAATGTGTATGGTGCTGGGCTCATGATCTAGAGGTCGTGAGATTAAATTCCATCATACCCTCACCCTGCTAAGCCCCCTGCAGAGGCTCAACGCAGTAAAAATGGGTAGCAGTAAAAATACGGGGAATTTCCCAGCCTGGAGAAATTGAACTCCCACTTGCTTCACACTATGGAAAACAGGATAAGCTATGGCCTGATGAGCCAGGACGATCGGGTTTTCCTTTACCTTTTACTATAGAAAATATCGCACACATGGGTACGAGCACATTAATCAAAACCAGTACCTCTATAGGGCCTGTTTGCTACAGATCCATGTCTTTCAGCACCCATTTCGAGGTTAAAAACACTCTATCGCCAAATCTTTGTGACCTTACTCTGACCTTCAACTTTGACCTAGACATGCTAAAATCAAATCATCTCTGGACCTCAGGTGGACCACTGTTCCTGCCATGCTTGGTGAAAATCCATGCACAGGTGTGGTCAGGATTTAGTTCACAAACAAACAGACAATCAGACGAACTCACAAACATATTCCGCTGCTATTAAGTACCTAAATGATATCAGGAACTTGTCCTGCATGTTGGACACATAGTAGATAAAAAAATGCACTTGTTGTCAAATTGTTGTGGTGGATGAGAAAAATTCAACCCTTTGAGTTGATGCATCCCAACACCTGTTGGTGATTATTTTCCCATGACTGCACTTTTTCAGGTGTTTTATTCCTTACTTAGTAAATTATGGTGTACAAAGTGTTATAATGGACAAAGTTTGGCTTGTCATGAAAGCTTTTTGGCTACAAATATATGTACGATTATGAAAAAAGTCCCTCCAGGCTGACAGGGTTAGCGTAGTAGAGTGGAAACTGAGAGTGTTTGTCATCAGCTCTCGATCTCCATTATTGTCCAGGACAATGACAAGGCGCTACATCTCCAGCTGAATAAACATGAGGGAACATGGTCAATACCGAGGCAATTAAATTGAGGCTGCTTGGGGAGGGACGGCGCCCTAATAAAAGCTAACCGGTGAAAGGGCTACTATCCGGCACTATCGGCTGTGTGACGCATTGGCGCGAGACCCAGCAAATTGTAGAGTGGCTGAATAAAAGGTGCAGCAGTGAAGCAACTGATGCTATCTTAAGCTAATTAATCCGGAGGTCTCCTCTGACAAAACCTGGGACCTTTTGTAATAACTTTGCATCAGTAGTTCGAATCCCTTCAGGGCCAAACTTGTGAGTATGTGATTAGCAAAAGATCCGTGTGTAAAAAGAAAAAAAAAGCTGTCATCAATGATGCCGGCGACGTGCTCGGAGTCACTGAGACGACCTGACCAAGAAAGCCCTGAAACCGCACAAAGACACGGGTGACATTTCATTTTCTCACAGCACTGAGCTTTTGGCAGATGTCCTCTGCTCTTAATCGAGATGGATGGAAGCGATTAAAGCGTGGGCTTCATGTTTGGAAAAAGTCATTCGTATGGTGAGTAGCAGAAAATGCTGGCAAACAGGAGTTGATGGAGTGGAGCGCAAGTGTCTCGCGCACCAGATGTGCTGAATGCAAATGTCGAGCTGTCGGGAATGTTTCAGACGAGCCCGAGTGATCTGCTCGGAGCTGATGAGAAGATGCGAGACGCGGGAGGTGCGTACCAGGGAGGCCCGAGAGCACGGCGATGAAATGATAAGCACGTCTTCTTTCTAATGATGGTGCTTCAGCAGAGCTTTTAATCCGAGGGCACCGTTGCTCACTGCAATTATCGCGCCATGGTTCAAAGTGCGCAGTTTGAAGGAGCCAGAGTTTGGAAAGGTGCTCCGCAAGGACAGCTTACATTTACATGTACATTTGCTCTTATCCTGAGCGACTTACATTTATCATTTCTATACAACTAAGCAATTGAGGGATAAGGGCCTTGCTCAAGGGCCCAACTGTGGTGACATTGGGGATTGCATCAACGAATATGGAACGATGAGGCACGAATAGGTTATTGATTCTCGTGAAGTACAGAAACGGCGTCATGAAATGCTATGATGGACAACTTAGAGCAACACTGAAAGTGACTTTCCTCTGGAGACGTCTTTAACTTAAACATTAAATAAACAGAGTGAAAGGTTCCCTATGACAACAGCTAAGGCAGCAGTCACACCTTGCAGGACCGTGTGAACAGACGTCTGACAGAAAGCAACAGTTTCAATCCGTCCGTCTTCTTTCACGTGTTTCTTCTCCGTTTCTTGTTCTGTGAACGTGTCCAGCACCAGGCTCAGTCCGTTCAGTGCACCACTTTTTGCCCTGTGGTGTTTGTTGTGCATGCTTTTTGTTGTGTGCATGCACAACAAACTCCACAGGGCATCGGCGTCCGCTGGTTGTATGGTTGTTGTGCGCTTGGTGTGCATTTTGTTCAGAACTATATTCCTTCCTTTTATCTCAAAATTCAACTAAAGTGTCTTATTGGTTCCTTTGAATTCGGAATTCCCTCCAAGTTCATCCTGCTTTTAAATTTAAGTCAATTTTAAGTCAAAATTCTATACAAGTTCTCTTTAAGTCAAAATTATTTTAAAGTCCATTTTCCTTTTAAGTTCCTTTGAAGTTTAAGTTGATTTTAAGTCCAAATTCCTTTAATATTTAAGGTACTTTTAAATTCACATTAAATTTTACTTCTAGTTATCTGTACTGTGGGGCACAGCAGTGACATCCCGGTGACAGTGGGGTTTGAACACCTGACCTTCAAATCAGCACCCTACCACCGGACCACCACTGCCACAAGGTCTGCATTTTCCCATATTAAAAGAGGATAGTTCATTATTTTGTTGCTCTGTTTCTAAGTAAAGACTGAATCTGCAGCAATAAAATTTGCAGACTGAATAAAAAGGCACTGATTTCATTTCAGGCCTGTAAGTTGCTTGTTTTGGGTTTTGGACAGTGCAGCTCTGCATGTGGCAGAAATGAAGATAAACTAGCATTGGTAACACATTACCACATTGGGGTAACATGATCTCTCTGAGCTCTGTGTTATAAAACCAGCAGAGCTAAATTGCTAAAATAAAATCTGACCATTTCTTACCTTTATTAGAACCGAATATAAATGTTGACACAGGGTATAAATTGGCCAAAATTGCGGTTAAGTAAAATAGATGAACTGAGATTTCTTGTTTATGCCACTCCATGAAGAAAGTGTTGTTATGGGAAGAACACTCTGCACATTAATTTCATATTCAGGACGCTGTGGCGAAGATTTGCGTGTTTGCAGCTTTGTGCTCCTTATTACTGCCGCCCTCTCATCTGCACTTGTTCCCTACTGTGTATTCATGCATGTATTATGTTCTTTCAATGCGAAGCCTATCTGAGGTCGGGCAAATTAGACTTTATGATGGGCTGGGACAAAGACCAAGAAAACAAGGGCTTAAATCTTGTACGAAGGATTATCCGAGATGTATAAAGCGCTTGATTAGAAATTCAAAAGCATTAGCAGAGCTCAGAGAATTATTTTTTATAAAGAAGCCTACACAACACGCTCAAGAAAGGACAAAATGTACTTGTGTTCTTAAACGATTGTAATTGAGGGCACAAGGAGGCTTAAAAACACCCAAAAAAAAAAACAAGTAGATGTCTGTTGGGACAGCGTCAGGCTGTGATGTGGTATGTGGACATTTTTTGGAACAAAAAAAATTACTTTTAAATTTAGAATTTTAGGCTAACCTGATAATCTCACTCCACACCACTAGAGGCCGCCATCAAGTCAAAGTTACTGCCCTCACCTGATTCCCATTACTTGTCAATTAAGGACATTATATAAACACTAGTCTGTGAGGGGCCACTGTTGTTGTTTGGGAGGGAATTGTGTTTGCTCTCTTGCCAGTATTTTTCTGTTTTAACCTGGCTTTAGTTTAATATGTTCTTTTAAATAACCATGTCCTTACATTATATGCTCATTTTTAAAAAATTTCTGGGCTTTTTATTTATTTAGTATTTTTTTAAAAAGTATTTAGTTACCAATCCTTTAATACTGTCATTATTAAACAAGATCTCAAGTATAACTAATTTAGGAGGGTGTCTTGTTCATGCACTGAGTAGGTGGGCCATTCTGTCCCCTGCCAATCACAGCAATATTAGCCTAGTGTGGTTTTCTGTGATGATGCCTTGAAAGTCGAAGCATGTTCCCCCATAGTGGTGATCGTTGCATGATAAGCAAGAAGTGGTTGATGGGTTAGATCAAATTCCTTCTGGAATGTTTGGGTTCTAGGAGCCAATAATCCAAAGAAAAGTGCATGGATGCATTAAGTAACCCAAATCGTATTACTTACGTAATATTTACAAATCTCATTCGTATTGTTAAGGCTCTAATCAAATGTGGTTTCCTCTTGGTCACAACAGTCACCTTACTGGACCTTGGAGCCTTAACTATATAACTGACTAGCATTAAGCTCTATCCCCACTGGTCACAACAGACTCCTCTGTCAACACCACTATTCATCACGCTGCTGCCTATGAGTTACTGGGGCAGTGGTTCCCAATCCTGGTCCTGAAGAACTCCCTACCTTGCACATTTTAGTGTTCCCTATTGCCAACACACTTAATTTAACTAATTACCTCCACCAAGGAGGCTATATATCCCCTCCTCATCTCGTATAAAGGGCAATTTTTAAAAAATCATTCACATTTCTGCTGAAAGCCATCCAGTTTAAAAAATGTTTGCTCTGTATATTCAGGACCAGAATCGTCGATGTCGGACCATGTTTCATCAAGAACCAGTTTGTGCATATGGCAGCAATTTAAATATAACATGGGAAATCCCAGGTTTTTTTTTTTTTTTTTTTGAAGTTAGATAGTGAAGCTGGAGGTTCTGTGTACCTAACTTTACAGCTTATTGGAGGTTTGTGTTCTCCAAGTGCTCTTGTTGGTTATTAAACAGCTTTTAACAACTTGAAGTGGATGTGATAAACCAGAAAAAAACACTCAAATGTGTAGGAGAGAGGGTTCTTCATGACCAGGGTGGGGAACGTGGGGACCCACTTGTGGTGTATGGTGTAACTTCACCGTATCCCTAGCTTGGGAGGTAAAGGGAGTGCTGACGCTTGCCCGAGGCGAGCTCCCAGATTTTTCCAATGTAGGCCATCCTAAAAGGGGAGCCTACCCATGCTCCAGGTTTATGTGCTGCACCATTGTTCTGAAGAACCACTTTCATTTCAACATACAAAAGTAAAACCCACTTGACTTGACACTAAACATTGTTTTTAATTGGTAGAAGGTTTGTAGACAGAATGTCAAGAAAATAATGTCCAATGTCTTATGTCTACGATAATGTCAAGAAATTGTTCCTTTTTAATTAGAGCATCAGAGCAGTACTGGCACATGCTCAAGTGCACACACACACACACACACACACACACACACACACACACACACACGCACAAGGACAATCACTTGAGCAGGCCACTCGACTGTAGATTTCTGATTGGCTAGACGATCATGCGGGGACAGGGAAAGAACAAGGACGCTGCTGAAAAGGCCGTATTCACCTCGTGGAGAACCTGGTCAGGCCTGACTTGTTCAACAACAGATACATGCTAATAATTCACTAAACATCAATTTTCATTAAAAAAAAAAAACATGTAATAGAAGTATTTAACTGAGACACTCTATCAGGTGGTGAGATCTGTGCAAAGTGCAAGTGAAAATGTTTTTTGTTCATAAACTGGTTGTATAAAATACACCTCAAAGACTGGGATGAAAAATTTTCACTGTTGTTCCCGAAACAGAACTCGCCTGCTAACAATGGAGAAAATTACCAATGAAAATGTACTTAATCCTTAAGAATATTCCCAAAGCTAGCAAAGCAATGATATTAAGGAAATACTTAATAAATTATATATAGAACGTTATAGCTGAACTATTGTACAGAATGTACCCAAACATGTGTTATAGCTAAACAATGTCAAAGATATTTCCCAAATAAAGTTTAGATCTAAATAATGATAAAAAAAAAAACCTAAACAAAAGTTATAGCTAAACAATATTAAAAACTAGTACAAAATAAAAGGTATAGCTTAACAATGTTAAAGTGTATACTCTAATAAAATAATGTTAAATAATACACCTAAACAAAAGTTAGAGCTAAAAATTGTTGAATATAACAAAAAAGTAAGAGCTGAACATTCTTAAAGAATATGTAATCCATCACAGCAAAGAAATTAATAAATACTTTGTTGATCTTTAAGCAGAAGTTATGTGTTTAAAAGGATGGAAATTCCTGACAGGTTTTGGTTAGTTACTCGAAAGTAGTTACTGAAGTTACTGAAATTTGGTATCATTTTAAAGCTTATAATATCAGCTCTAAAATGGTACCAGTTATATGGTGGGTGCTATGATGGGTCACATATGGAAGTGAAAATTATAGCTGACCAATGTGAGACAGAATCCCCAAACAAAAGTTCTAGCTAAACAATCTTAACGAATGTACCGTACAGAAAGTTATAGTTAATCCATACTAAAGAATTTACAGAAAAAGTTACATCTGAGCAATGTTAAATAATATACATAAAAGGAACACCAAATTAATATCTTTATCTACTCTTTACATAATTCTATCTATTTCATGAAAGTTTTGCTCCTAAAACTAGACGCCCAAGCACCATTTTGACAGTTTATAACATGTTTCATGACATAAGTTCACCTGCTCAAAGCCCTGATTCACCCAATGTTAGAAACTTTTTCATAAATAGATCATCCAATGCAATTTTTCCATTTTCGTTATGATGAAAGAATTTACATATACAAAATCATAAAATGGGGTTTGTGCTAGTCTGAAACAAATGTCTGATTGACTACTAACCTTGAAAGTTCTGAGGAGGAAAAAAAAAATCTGTACAGATCCTAAAGTTCTTTAGCACACTGATTGATTTCGAGTTGTTATGCATTGTGTACTCTGCACCACTGTGGAAATTTATTATAAAGTCTGTCATTTGAAAGCTTTATTGATTCCTGTATTGATTGATTAAACTGTGGAAGGAAGCAGCAGTACGCAGCAACACCAATAATCTGCGACTTGATAAGACAATTTTTTTATTTTTTTTGTCCCCTTTCAAATCCTCTTCGCCGCTTCTTTCAAAGGACTCGTTTTAAATCAGTCGAGAAATCCTGTTCGCTGGAAGAATAAATCTCTGTCCAACTAATTAATTAGCGAGTTGGCGTCCTTGTTTTGTGACCAAGTGTACCATCTAAACCGATGGTTTTAAAAGCACTCGGGCTCTCTGCTGAAATAGATGAAGTGTTTTGTTTGGATGTTAAAAATTCAATAGTCTTGTACAAGCTAAAACGGCGAAACAGCCCTGACTAATGCATTAGTGGCTGTGCTCGCAAAATTCATAAATCATCACTTTAAAGCAGAAAGATTGAGAGGTTGTGGGTCCAGATCCCAAAACAAGAAAAGATCAATGGCATCAGGTTAACATATTTTTTTATCATTTTTATTTATTCTTTTTGTATGACACAAATTTGCTAACAATCCAATTTTAATGTATATACATGGCGTATTTTTAATTGGTTTTATACAGTAGTTGTAGAATGTTTTTGAAACGTGTTTCTCTCTCTTTCTCTCTCTCTCTCTCTGTGAATTATTGAGACAAAAAAGTTAAGGAAAAAAAAAAACAAAGGGAAAACTCCTCTGCCCTGAATGCTTCATTATATCAGATTGATCAATGGATAGATAGATAGATAGATAGATTTATTGATTACACTTACTGTTCAAGAATTAATTTTATATATACATGTATTACATATATGTAATGAAAAACAAAACAAAAGTTAAGAACAAGTAAGAATTACAAGCAAAACCTTGTCCACGAAGGAAGTAATAAAAGCATGAAAGAACCAGAATGAAAGAAGGCCAAAAATACTGAAAGCAAGAATGAAAAAATAAAAGCAAGGACTAAATAAAATGTTAGAAAGACAGCAGTAAATAAAATGAAATTAAGAAAGAACTAAAGGTGCACTCAGTGTAAGGTACCTTCCACCACACAGCATGGATCATGTAGCAAATGGTCCCTATAAGGGTTCTGGTTTAAATGACCTCATGCACAGCTTATGTTCTAAAGTACACAGCTATGACCACTGTCCTACTAGGGTTGTGTTCTCATCCAACTTTTGGCAAAGGCGAGGTACATCTTGAACAGCTCGCCAGTCAATTGCTGGGCCAACACACAAGCATTTACACTCACACGTAGTGGCAATTTGGAACAGCCAATTAGCTTAATGCACATTTCTTTGGACTGTAAGAGGAAACGCATGGAAGCGCGGGTAGAACATGGTAACTCCACACACAAACGCCCTTGGTCCTCGAACCCGGGATCTTCTTGCTCTGTGATGACTAACCACTCTGCCACCCTGGACGTGACCGATTTACTCACCTCTCTGATGTGATTTTTTATGAAATGGCTGAGGTTTTGAAAGTCCATATATGGTTTCCTGTTCGTGTTCCATAGTTACACCATCGCTGTCGCCACTTGTTTCAAAGTTATATATATCTATTTTTCAGTCATGTGCAATACAGGCTGCTCCATTCATTCATTCATTTTCAGAACCGCTTAATCCTAATTAGTATCGCGGGGAGGCTGGCTGGACAGCTCATCAGGCCATCGCAGGGCCAACAGTCACACAACCATTCGCACTCACACCAACACCTAGGGGTGATTTGGAACAGCCAATTAGCCTACTGTGCATGTTTTTGAACTGTGGGAGGAAACCGGAGTACCCAGAGGAAACCCACGCAAGCACAGGGAGAACATGCAAACTCCACACAGAAACGCCCGAGCTGGCAATCGAACCAAGGACCTTCTTGCTGTGAGGCGGACGTGCTAACGATATATATACGTATATGTATATATATATATATACAGTTTTTGTTGGCTTTATATATATATATATATATATATATATATATATATATATATTTTTTTTTATTATTTTTTTTTTTTTCCCGAGTTAAAGCTCTTTAAAGCTGCATTTCTTTCTGACTTTCTCTACTTCATGACCATTTTTAACTGAAAAGAGTCTATTTAAAAAAAAAAACTGCTTAGAATGTGGATACAAGTTTTCATGGAAGATGTTTCGGAATTGCGTTTGGTGCATTTTTAATAGACTGGATTTTTTATTATTATTTTTTTTAACTGTCCTTGATGTTCTTTAGAGACAAGTCCATTCACAATCCAAGTTTATTTAATGTGGAGTTTATTCCTTAAACTCAAGTCACATAATTCTGTCACAAAACCCCATTTTGTTTCAGTTTTGGTGTGTTTATTTATTCAAATTTGTCTGTAAAGTGGCAAGTGTCTGTGTGCAGCATTCAGCTGAGGTGGATGTTTATGTGTAGGGGAGAGTCTACAGTGTCCAGGTACCAGTGTTCTGGTTCAGGGCCCGAAC
>JAOUQZ010000041.1:17877348-17899666 GCA_028564935.1 Neosilurus hyrtlii | reverse complement strand
CACACACACACACACACACACACACACACATATATATATATATATATATATATATATATATATATATATATATATATTAAAGATGTCTTAAACTGCTCAAATAAAGTGGATTTATCTCATATAAATAATTCCTGGGTAAATGTGGGGTGGGTAGATTTGCTCATTACTTTCTAAAAACAGATGAAACACGACAGTTATCTGTAGTGAATTCAAAGTAACTGGAGAGGTACCTAAAGCTACCGTCCTTTCCAAGGAAGTCTTCTGAAACGAGTGCTCAGTAATGATAAGAAGCAAGGAGAACATATGTATTCGGCAGAAATGGAGCAGATGGGCCTCTGCGTTCTGTGGCGTCAACCCAGGAACAGGGAGCGTCTTTACACTTAAGTACCTCCTTGAGGTGCCGCGAGCAGCGCTATCAAACCTAGCACAGAGACAGAGGCTGGTTTCAGAATTTAATTAAATCTTGGCACTGTCAGGAAACAAGTCCTTTAGGAAGCCGGCCTGCTGTGCGCTGCCCGCTTACATTTTGTCTTAAGCTGCACAAATGTTACGGCACAGACAAAGCTCACGAATCCTGCATGTGATTTAAAAAAAAAAAAAACGTTTGTTCGGCCAAAGCAAGGGTTCAACTAGTAAGAAACTTTACAATTCAAACTGCTGGCATATTTCAAGGTTAAAACATTTACAGCTAAAATGTAAAAGAATAAACAGCTCCTATGTTACTCTGGTTGTTAGGCGGTTGCTAAAGTATTCCAGGTGTTTGCAATGAATGAGTTGTTGCGAAGGTATTCTAGGTGGTTGCTAGGGTTTGACTGAGCAATTCCCAAGCTATCAAGCATGCTTTCCAGGATGTTTCTAGGTCGCTGTTGTATTACAGGTGGGTTCTATGTTGTCTCTGCTGGTTTCTATGGGGTTGGCATGTTATCCCAGGGTGTTCCTCGGTCATTGCTGTGTGGTTGCTATGCTGTCCCAAGAATCAGATAGGGTCTTGTTAAGGAATGGATCTGGTTGCTAACATACTCATTAGTTGCTAAGGCATTTCAGTAGAGTGGTGGTGTGCGGAGAAATGCATTTGAATAGTTCTTGGTGTATCTGACTTACGATTTTGGAGCTTCACTTCATGGCAGCCAGTATTTTTGGATAGAATAAGAATAAAAAAAGGAAAACAATTCAGCGCACAAATAAAACTGTAAGTGTAGTATTATCCGGTAACAGCTGGACATGATGTTAAATATAAAATCTATACAGTTTACCTCGACAGCTACCCTTGATATAATATCTTTATACCTCAACAGCTTAACAACTGCGAAAGCTGCTGAACTTTTTCACCTTCATTTGTCACGTCTGTTTTTTTTTCAGTTTCACATTTTCTTGTTACCTGACTGTGTTTACCTGTTTTATGTTACATCTTGATTTGTATCCTTAAAAAGTGAGACATATTCCTGAGCCCAGTTTCAAGTTTCTCATCTTTTGGATCAGTTAATGGAATATCCATGTTACCTGAGGTCTACCTGCACTGGAATTTTAGACAAATGTAATATAGTGGGCAAGTAATGTGTTGGTGGCCCCGCCCACTGAGGTTGATTGACATCTTACCATGAAATAAAATAAATACTCTTCTGCACTGAAAACAGAAAATGCCAATACACAGAGTAACTATTACTGTACCTGGACATGTTGCATTCACACACACTCCATCAGCACTTCGGCAAATTTATTCTTCTTTAACAGCAGCTCTTGTCAGACCTCAGGAAATTCTTGTCAAAAGTCTGATGTCCAGCTCGGTGGACTGACAGGCCCCATGGAGGGACATGTTATTCTCTTCTGAGCAGTGCAAGAAAATAATGAACAGTGTATTGCGTAGGATTTAATTTAAATGTGAGCGGGGGGGCTCGCACCTGCCCGGACACCCCCACTGGGATCTCAGTCCTATTAAACTTATGGGCATTTTGGGGTAATTCATGATGTGACATTGCTTTTTCCGCCAAGTCAGGACACACTCGGGCCTCCCGGAGGACTCGTTAATGAGCCGGTGAGTGAATCTAGATGTCCCGGCTTTCTCAGCAGCACAAAGTTGAACTTGGTGCAGAAGAAATAAAGTGAATGTGGACGTGTTACTATTTCATCAGGTAGCGTTTTACTTTCTCATTTCTTCTGCATTTTTCAATGAAAATGGTTTTAAAAACTGTTTTGCGTCAGAAATGACCCTATCGGAGTATATTAATAATTAACAGATAGCAAAGCAATATAAATTAAGGAAAATAAAAATCAACTTATCACAGATTTTCAATAGGTATTAAAATTGAACCATTTTATCACTAAAATTATGAGATTATCACTTATTATAATCACTGTCGGGCCCCTGTGAGTAGTGTATCGGGAGTCTGTATGCTGCTGAGCAAGGCGATGGAAAAGAGGAGGGTTTGGAGCCTCCTACTGGACAGCACACTTAATTCATTCACTCATTCATTCATTTTCTGAACCGCTTATTCCTAATTAGGGTCGCGGGGAGGCTGGCACCCATCTCAGCCGACTCTGGGCGAAGCACACTTAATTGTTAATGTTTTTTAGTGGAAAACAGGTACAACTAGAAAAGCACTCAGAGAGCGCAGACCTCTGCCAATGTCGCAAAAAGTCTTTAATAATTCCCTGCATCCAGACTATAATCTAACCAATTTTTCTTGCATTATTTCTGACTTATCCTGAAAATTTCATCAGAATCCTTTCTTCACTTTTTGAGTAACGTTGCTAACAGACAGACAAACAAACCAACAGCAACAAAAACATAACCTCTTTGGCGGAAGTAATTAAAGGATCATAAATATTACAATATATATTAAAAAAGCTGTACATCCTTATATCTTCAAGTGTCTCATCTCATATAAGCTCTTGATTACTACTGTGAAGTGCACTTATAAACTGTAAGGTACCTCCGACAGGTATAAATCGATTGATTATTATAACTCGGTAAAGTTATAATGAAATGTCTCCCCCTAGTGGGTGTCAGATGAACATTTTGTTGCAATAAATTTTTTTTAAATCAAACTAACCTTTGTTTGTGTTTTTGATTTTTTCTGATTATCGATCTTTAGGGTATAAAATAAGATCTAAAGTGAGGGTCTGGGGCAGATTATGAAAGCCACTTAGGGGTTAAACTATTATTTGTTGAGGATAGAATAATAAAATTGGCCTAATCGTGATACGGTGCTGCGTTTAATGGCGTCTTACGTGTCGAGGCGTGAAATAGAGTTAGCACGGAGAAAGGTTTAGCACCCATTCAGTGGAATGCAATTGGCCCACAGAGATGGGGTGGGGTGAGAATCTCATGTTAGTTCGTTTACACACACATACACACACTTGAATGAAATCACAGAACAAATCTACTTTGCTGGATCTCATTTCACAGTTGCACTCTCTCACTCTCGCTCTCTCTCTCTCTCTCTCTCTCTCTGTCTCTCTCTCTGTCTAACACACACACACTGGCATGCAGACTTCGTCACTTCCTGTCCGTATCATGTTCTGTGTGCTCTCCTGATTACATTCAGTGTCTGTGTAGAAACCTATTATTTGCACCCCTGTGATTGATGCCTCGTTACACTTGCATGGCGTTTTCCTCATCGTGGAAATGGGTGTGTGGATTTTCCAGTAAGAAATGAGTCATTGTTTCCAAGCATTGTTTTTTTTAAAGAGGACACTATTTTGTTCATTTTTTTCCCTTTGTTATCACTGCATTGGAAATCGGTGTGGCATAATGGTAAGCACGTCAGCCTCACAGCAAGAAGGTCCTGGGTTTGCGTCCCAGGCTTGGCAAGGGTGTTTCTGCGTGGAGATTGCATGTACTCTCATTGCTTGTGTGGGATTCTTCTGGGTACTCCAGTTTCCTCCCACAGTCCAAAGACTAGGCATTAGGCTAACTGGCTGTTCCAGATTGTCCCTAGGATCAGTGAGTGAGATGTAAATGGTTGAGTGTGTGCGTTTGCCCTGTGATGGCCTGGCATTCAGGCTGTACTATGCATTCACACAGTGTTGGCAAAGATAGGCTCCATCCCCCTGGTGACCATTGTAGGATTAAGCGATGTGGTGGCTAGAAATCCGTGTAGCAACAGCTGGGTATAAATATGCTACGATTTTGGCATCCCCTTGCCCTGTTTACTCTGAAGCTCTTGCTGTACATCCTGCCCCGTACTGTATGTTCGTGCCATCATGCCTCTGATCTTAACTCGGAAGAGAAGTCAGTATGGTGTCTGTCTTTTGGTATCATACCCGCAAAGAAAAAACAGCATCAATGTGTCTGTACTTTCCACTGCAAATCTTTATCCCTAAACTTTATCCTTTAATCCATCTCATTAACTCATTAGCGTATTGGTAATCAATTCCTTCTTAATCACCGCGTTTTTTCAAGCAATTACGTGTCCTAACGGGCCGTTTGACAAATGTACAAACTTCCACGTTTTTTCCTTTCATCTTGGTCGGGTCATGCTAGATGTGTTTTTTACCTCCGCCCAAAATGGAGCAATCTTGACCCTACCATGCACAGATTTTCACCGAACTCGGTGGAGACACTAGCCTACCAGCATCCCAGACATGATTTGGTTTTGAAAGGTCAAGCACTTTTGCTAACAGACATTCTCCATATCAAACCGAATATCTCAGAAACAAAGTAACATCGACCCATAGAGACAATAAAAGACAGACAGAAAACCATAAACACGCTTCAGACAGTAAACGTGCTTTCTGACAGCATAATCCTCTTTGACCTTGAATGACCTTCAAAGGTCAAAATCAAGGACACAGGATTCTTATAACTACAAGTGTAGATAGATGTGCTTTTACTACAGAAGGCTAAAAGGGAACCATATATCGGGATAATTACCCTTGACTTTAAATGACCTTGAAAGGTCAAACCCAAGCCATCTTGGAAATCTTTCAAACGAGGGATTTCTTTTGTAAATTTGTTCACATTCACAAACTGCAGAACATTTATCATAAGATACGCACATTGGTAATTGCGGGGGCGCCTCTAGGTTTGACCTATCTGTTGGATCTTCTGATCAGTAACCCTGAGTTTTAACCACTAATCCACCACTGACCTTGATTTTCCCCTTTCAAGGTCACCTAAAGTCAAAGGTAATAATTTCATTTAAAAGTCCATAGTAAAGGCATGTCTATCTACACTTGTTTCTAAGTTATTAGCACTTCAAATCCGGTGTCCTTGATTTTGATCTTTCAAGGTCATTCAAGGTCAAAGGGCATTATGCTGTTTCAAAGCGTGTTTTATGGTTTCCTGTCTGTATCACTGCCTCTAGTGGTCTATGTTACTTTGTTTCTGAGATAAGCAATTTCAGTTTGACATGGGAAATGTCTGTCAGCAAAAGTGCTTGACCTTGCCTTGACCTTTACCTTTGACCCAGACTTTTCAAAATCAATTCATGTCTGGTAGGGTAATGTTCCCACCAAGTTTGGTGAAAATCAGTGCACAGGATTTTGTTCACTGGCAAACCGACAAATGATTACAGTATAATCATATTACTTCTGCGTTGTTTTTTTATAAACAATCTACAGCTAAGAGCATTTTCCTTTTAGAAGAAAAACACTGGCAGACTCTGGCTTGAGCCTTTGTCCTACTGTGAATTGCTTCTGAATTGTTCCATCCAAACTGAAATAAAGTCGCAAGTTAAAATGGTTTGAATGAAAAATAGCCTTCGGCTGAATTGCACAGCAGCATGTGAGCACATACATGGATTTACTGACATTTTAATACAACGGGTGAAATCAGCAGAGCTAAATTAATTCCTACAGCGTTAAATAGTACTGACGTACTGCATATCAACCATTTCTCACTGAGCACAGAGTTCATCTGAGCACCATGATTCACACACCAACAGCATAGAAGACTTTAGCTTGGACTTATACTTTAAATTTTGCACCCCTAATACGGCATTTCGGTAAATTTAATTAACTGAATTATAAAGTTTGTTTTCTCTTGTATCTGGCCTTGGAGTGCACAGACTTTTTCACTTGACTTTATTCATGTGAATCTGGTTGAATTTTTTTTTAAACTGAATGACTCTTGAAGACATGAAGTTTTCTGTAATCTTATTAAACTTTTAACAGAAGGAGACTCCAATGTCAGTGCTTCATAATAAAGACACCTTCAGGACTTTGATGGTTTCTTGCTAACAGGACATTAAATAGAATTATTAACCGATAATAAGTAAACCCCCCCCCCCCCTTTTTTTTTTTAAACAGTAAAACCTGAACGGTTTGGAAGTTGCTGTGAAAAAAAGAGTAAAAACCCTCCCGGATGCTTTTTTTTACCAATCGAGGTACTGGAATCACTGGTGTTTGGGAGTTTTGTCGTTTGTCCTGACCACACCTATGCATGGATCTTCACCATACTTGGTGGAAATACCTCCTGACCTGAATCCCAGGGATGATTTAATTTTGGAACATCCAGGTGAAAGGTCAAGGTCAGCGCAAGGTCATACATTTTCAGAGATAAAATATTGATATAGAAATATACACTTTCAAATGAGACCATTAACTTTGGCCTTAAGTGACTTTCAAGAGGAACTAATACTTTTGCTGATTTTGTTAAAGAATACGAGCACATGGGTAATTAAAACCCATACAAGGCTTATTTGCTGCATGGTGCGGAACTACTGCACTCTATCAGCTCCTCCCTCGACTTCATCCTTCTTGCTCAGATGTTGTTCTCTAAGTCACTTGGTCCAAAAATCATTGACTATAGGCATATTTCCATGGACCACTTGATTAGCAGCATGACTTTATTCATTCATTTTCTGAACCACTTAATCCTAATTAGGGTCACGGGGAAGGACGGCTCGCCAGGCCATCGCAGGGCAGAAAGACGCTAAGTCAGCAGTGGGTTCAGTGAGGCCGGCCTTTGATAGCCCAGTTAACTGCACTGGGGGAGCAGCAGTGACATCTCGTTGATAGTGGGTCTTGAACCCCTGACCTTGGGATCACTAATCCAGCACCCTACCACACCAGGCCACCACTGCCCTGCATGGGTTTATGTTTTTTCTTTTTATTCCCTGTTATTTTTCTCTTCCTTTTTGTCAATTGACTCTCTTCTGTTCTGGGTTTTATTGTCCATTTGCATCTAAACAGCAGTCTGATGGATATTGACATGTCTGGAGACCCACCTCTGTCTGCTGTAACTCATGACTGATTTCCTGAATGAGCCTTTCCTATTCTTCTACTGACAGACTCTCACCACTATACAGGAACAGATACACTCCAGTGCATGGTTTCAAGTCTGTGCATCGGAAATTACTGCCGTGCATCAGACCAGCGAAATAATTTGCCTTTGAAAGCACGCAGACCACAGGACGTAAACACAAGTCGCCACAAAAGCCGTCTCTAAAAGCGTGTTCGGGTTATTAAAGCCACAAAGGACTTGTTTTATGGTAAAACAGCAGTCGGTGAAATGAATGATTCAGATGAAAATAATTAACGAAGACAGCTGACTGCCCTTTTCTCTGGTTTATTCTATCTTTCTAAAGCAGATTTATGGAAGTGAAATTTTATCACACATTATCACCTCAATATGGTTTTCAGCCAAAATGCTGTGGGAATTAAACCTAATCAGCATGTAAGTGGTTTAAACCTTTGTGCCATTTGAGGAGAAATACAATTTCACGACTAATATTAATGAGGGGTTTCGGTTGGTGGTGTTTTTGTTAGCTATAATCCAGCAAATTGCTTTATGCTACCTGGATGTAACCATTGCTTGTTTGCTAACATACTCATGTGTGCTTGTATTCTTTCAAATAGCTCATTAGGTCTGCATTCACTTTTTAATAGCTACAATTGAAATTGTACAATTGAAAGGACATTTTTCATATTTTCTATTTAGCAAACTGGCATTCAGCCATTAACTGTTTCAGGTGGCTGGGTTGGGGGATCAGCCCCATGTTCCCCAGACCCTATGTTCCCCAGTCCTTATTAAATTAATGGATCTTCCATTTTATGGTGTAGTTTATAGAAGTGAGCTACAAAGATTGTATCCATATTGTAAAAGAAGTATGATGAAACAAAATCAAAGATACTCATCAAAGTAACAATTTATGGATTATTAGGGAACATAGGCACTGGGGAGCACAGGACTGAGGAACATGGTCACTGGGGAGCACAGGACTGAGGAACATGGTCACTGGGGAGCACAGGACTGAGGAGCATGGTCACTGGGGAGCACAGGACTGAGGAACATGGTCACTGGGGAGCACAGACATGGACCCATGGGTTTGCATGGTATACAGTATTGCTAAAGTGTTGTTAATAGGGGCAGTGGTGGCCCAAGTGGTTATGGTGATGGGTACCACCACTGTTGGGCCCTTGAGCAAAGCCCTTAACCCTCAATTGCTCAGTTGTATAAAAAATGTTAAGCGTAAGTCACTCTGGATAAGAGCGTCTGCCAAATAATGTAAAAGAAAAGGGTGGATTTGACGATAGTTTTAAAACTGTAGGCCTAAAATGGCTTATGCTGACCCAGTGAATAAAATTACATTGAACCAGCACTGAACAAACAGAATATCTGATACAGGCCCAATACAGTGGCTCGTACTGTCCATGTGCAATAGCTGATGATGGCCAAAGGGACAAAAACACATTGAACCACCATTGACTCAGTGAGATGTGCAATATTGGTCCAGTCCAAGTCCGAAGTCGCTGAAATTGTGTTGAGTCTAGTTCCTCCACACTGGTCCAATAGAATATACAGTATAGATTAAGACCAGATACAATGGTCGATGTTGCGCCAGAGGAATGGCTGACATTGGCCCATTGGAATATCTAGTGTTGGTTCAGTGAAATGGCTGATGTAGTTGATGGCACAGTGGATTTTAAAGTCTCTGAAATCCTGTTGATCTTAGTGGTTCCACAATGGCCTAGTATTCCATGAGGTGTGACATTAGACCATAATGGATGATGTTGGTCAAAAGCTGGCCAGGTGGCTAAATATCCAACTGTTCCTACTGACCCAAAGTTGGTCCAGTGGAGTGTTTGGCATGAGGACTAAATGTTTGTTGGCCCAATGGAACTGCTGACATTCACAAACCTCGCCATGATGAAATGGTTAACTTTAAAACAAATTAGACACACACGATTTTATTTATTATCATCTTAATGCATATATATATTAAGAGATTTGAATTTAAGACAACGTTTTTAATGTGTGTTGGGTTTTTTTTTACGTTGGAAGAAAAAAAAATGACAGCAGTGTACTATGAGTGAAACTCAACAATGTAGTTATTTACCAAAATGATTTGAAATGATGGAGAAGGTCACACGGCAAATAATCCGGTTCCGGTTCCTGACTGTGAAGCATCGTTATCTGTGGTGATTGAAGCAGATTGCATGGAATTTTCCAGCATCAAGCACGTACACATCTTTTCATCTAGTTTTAATGCAGTCGGCCTCGGTTAGTGGTGTGTAATTAGCCAGTTCAAACACCAACACTGCCTCTGATGCCTTCTTCGTTCGTCGGCTTCAGTCTGGGATCAAAAAACGCTGCGTTCACCCAGAAGACTGGCATCTGGTGACTTTATTCAAGAGGCCAACAAGGACCATGCTATGTTGGGCCTTCCCCACCACTGCGCCAGAATATTCTACTTCTGACGCCTGAAAAGAGACTTCGCTAATTACCTTGTTGGCTTGCGCTACAAAAATAAGCAAATGATGTATCAGGGGTATCATTAAAGCTGACTGGAAGAGTCTTCGAAGGAAGTAAAAAATATATACATTCTTTTATGAATAGCGTGCATCGCAGACTAGAACTCAGCTCAGTTAGCATTCAGTTTTAAGAATTGTCCAACAAGGGATTTTGATTATTTTATTACAAAAGAATGTAATGCTAGCTACAGTTTCTTAAATTGATGTCGCTATGTATTAGCAAGCCAAGTTGGTTCATGCACTGTGCTTAGCATGTCCGCCTAACAACAAGAACATCCTGGGCTTGGCGAGGGCGTTTCTGTGTGGAGTTTACCTGTTCATGTGCTCATGTGGGTTTTCTCTGGGCACTCGGCTCTCCTCGTACAGTCCAAAGACGTGCACAGTAGGCTGATTGGCTGTTCCAAATTGCCCCTAGGTGTGAGTGTGAATGGTTGCGTGTGCGTGTTGCACTATGATGGACTGGCGAGGTACCCCGCCTTCGTGGTGTCGGCTGAGATAGGCTTTAGTCTCACCGCAACCCTAGTAGGGTTAAGCAGATCAGAAAATGAATGAACAAATGTTGGGGGTTTTTTTGTAAGGTGTTATTTCAGCTTTGTAACTCGTATGCTAGCATGTTAACATACAACAGCTCAAGACGCTATTATGGGTTTTTTGTTTTTTGGGGTTTTTTTGTGACCCCAAAGACTCTCAAGTGTTTTATTTGTTAAATCAAACAGAGATTTCTGCCTTTAGTAACTTCTGCTTTATAACAGTTACTGTATTTCATCCATTTTATCTTTAAAAAAAAAAAAGTTTGAGTTCTTAACGCTAAATGAAGCACCTCTCAGCACGTCGCCCATTCACAGGTATTTTAAAGTGATTGAAAGCTTAAAGATGTGCTCTTAAAACACAGATGGTCATGCTCTAAATTGAGGTGCTCGTTTTCATGGAAATCAAGCACATGCTTCCTCACTCTCAAAGTCGCTTGTCAATTACAGGCATAGCGATATGTTCATTTCTTAGCCATTAGCCAAGTGAAAGGCAGAAAGTGTTGACAGCTTGTGAAAAGTGGCTGAGACATCCCTATCACATTCGGCACTCTGGGAAAAAAAAAACCTGCACAACTCAGAAGCCAACAGGTGCTACCTATTGATGTATGACTACTATCAGTCATACAAGTTTTCAAACTGGGTGGCACATAGTGGTGGTTAACATGCTCGAAGTTTGTTTCATGTGGGTTTCCTCCAGGTACTCCGTTTTCCTCCCAGAGTCCAAACACATGCACATTAGGCACATTGGCTGTTCCAAATTGCCCCTAGTTGTGAGTATGAATAGTTCTGTGTGTTTGCCTTGCGATGGATTAGCAAGCCGCTCAAGGTGTACCATGCCTTCGCCCACAGTCGGCTGAGATGGGCTCCGGCCTTCCCGTGACCCTAGTATGATAATGCGGTTTGGAAAATAAATTAACTTTTATTTTGTTTTTGGAAATCTTTCAAAAATTGACGGAGCGTGAGTAAATATTTTCCAACGAGGCCGTAGCTTTTGTTTAACTGTACTGGTCGGTTAATCCATATCGTATGCATGTGACTCTACTGTGAGGCAGAAAGAATCGCACCGGCACCTTCATCTCATCTTATTCCAGATATTGATTTTTGAGGCCTGATGAGCCCGGTTGATTTGATTGACAGCAGCGTGTGGGGTGAAACCAGGGTCTGGAGTCTGTCAAAGGGCTTGGTAGAACAGGTCTGGCTTTGAACATTGATGCATATTTGATATGGCTTGGATCCATGCTGTGAGCTCGAGCACAACAGGGCCGGGCACTCTGGATTAACGGAATACGATTAATAAATAAAAAGCAGGCAGCCTTCTCTCCTCGGCAGAGTGTGCTCTCTGTCTGGACGGCCTGGAAGAGGATTGTAGCGAGCTGAAAAATGGAATAAATGAGGCCGTTTGGGGTGTGCATCGTGAAATTCTAGAGTGGCAGTCACCCTTTTGTTTATTTATTTATTTATTTATTCTTTTTTCTCCCCGTACCTTAGATCAGCATTACTATTACAGGGAGCCACCAGGGTCCTTGTAAAAGGCTGTTGCGTTTCACCCTTGTACGATTCCAGTATCAAATGGTGGATTTTACCAGACCGTCGTCCACAGAGCTGCTCCAAAGCTGGACTATTATTTTACAAACAGCTGAGAAAATATCCAAGCGGGTTCAAGCTAGCGCAGCACAGTGGCGTAGTGGTCAGCATGTCCGCCTCACAGCTAGAAGGTCCCGGGATTGTTGAGGGCGTTTCTCTGTGGAGTTTGAATGTTCTCCCGGTACTTGTGTGGGTTTCCTCTGGGTAGTTAGGGTTTCTCTTACAATCCAAAGTCATTAGGCTCATCCGGATACTCTCGACTGCCCCAGGCTTGAATGGATGTGTGTGTGTGTGTTTTGGCCAGGTGTTCAGGGTGTACCCCGCTTTCGCCCAGAGTCAGTTGGTATTGGCTCCGGCCTCCCCATGACCCTAAAAAAGGATAGAATCAATATTTTAGTGTTTATACAACTCCATATACACCCACCCGACAAATCATACGTCTCCATTTGCGTTTGAAAGCCTTTGACGTGTCTCCATATTTTCTTGTGTCCGTATCTAATTGTACCTGTGTGTGTGTGTGTGTGTGTGTGTGTGTGTGTGTGTGCTGTCCCTTCATATCCTGACGTGGCCATTTATTACAGAGCAGGATGTGTTGTGACACCCATGGCTCTAAAAATTCTCTTCTTATTATAATACAGTGAGCACCAGGGGGGCAAACATGTTTCTCCACCATGAATCTGGCAAATGAAAAAAGGAAAGAACTCTATCTTAATTTTTTTTTTCTTCCTTCTTTGTTCTCATATTTAAGAACCTCTGGCATGGTTCGATGCTGACGCTCAACAATAACCAGGATCAAAAATTTATGTGCGGTCTCAATTCATTATTAAGCAAAGACTTGACAGAAAAATCTCTACAAGGGGTAAGGTAGCCTGTTATCCTCCTACAGCAACAAGGAGCAGCAAACAACAAAGCTGTGGACAGTCTGATCATTTCATATTCAGCTTTTAATTCTTTTAAAATGGTCTCAGGATGGTCGTTTTGCTGTCATTCGAATGATATGATCTTGTAGCCTGCAAGGTTTTAACCAGGCAGGCTATCAGTCATATCCGATGAGAGGGAGTGGAATAAATCTTTTATTCAATCCTCTGGATTGTATTATTATTATTATTGCATTCACATTCTTGTAAATTAAAAATGGTGCAGTGGCGTAATGGTTAGCATATGCGCCTCACAGTAAGAAGGTCCTGGGTTCGAGTCCCGGGCTCGAACGTTTCTGTGTGGAGTTCGCATATGACAATCGTAAGACACTTTGATTATCTGATAAGATCTCAAGTATAACTACTTAAGGAAGGCGTCTTGTTCATGTTGTCTGAGTGGGCGGGCCATTTTCTCTCTCCTGTCAATCAGTGATACTAGCCTAATCCGGTGATGCCTTGAAAGTAGAAGTGGGTAGATAGCACTTTCCGTCAATACAATAAGCAAGAACTGGTCGACATGTGAGAATTAGCCGAGACCGAATTCCTTCTGGTACTTTTGGGTCCTAGGAACCAACAATCCAAAGAAAAGTTCATGGCTGCTTTAAATAAAAAATACGACATGCTTTATTTTTTCAATCTGACTTGCATTATAGTGTAATATTTACACCATATAGTCTCAATCGTACTATGAGGAATCTAGTCAGGTGGCTTGGTGGTGCAGTGGTTAGCACGTCCATCTCACAGCAAGAAGGTCCTGGGCTTGGGTGTTTGTGTGCAGTTTGCATGTTCTCTCACTGCTTGCGTGGGTTTCCTCTAGCATCGATGGTCTGTTGAGCTGTTCCGGGTGTACCCTGCCTTCACCCAGTGTCGGTTGAGATAGGCTCCAGCCTCCCCGTGACCCTAGTAGGATTAAGTGTTTCACCAAATGAATGAGTGTTGAGAATGTGTGTTCTTACTTTACAGCAGAGCTGGTTAGCACAGAGCTGGCTGGTTAGCTTGAGGCCTGTTCCTCGCAGCAAGCCAATCAAAGGTCGTGTTTGGTGGAAAAAAATGAAAATAAAACATACCTACGTTTCTACCATCAAATACTTCAAATACTCCATATCTCATTGTTTTTCATGGAATATGTTTCGAATAAAGAAATCAGTGTTAGCGGAATAGTGTTGTAACTGGGGGGTTGGTTTGCACAGTCAGGAATTTAAAACCGAGTCTACAGATGGTCTGATCTGGGCCAGGTGATACACCTGTGATAAACATCAATCATGCCTTTCATTTGGAGGTTGTCTGCCTCTCTTGATGCCTCTGTTAGACGAATCCTCCATTATTGATCAAACCAAAAACCTGACAGTCACACTCCTGTTGTTTTTCCCAGCCAGGACAAGGGCAGGATGGGGCTTCAAACACACATCAAGCTTGTGTGCTTTCTTTCCTTTCTCTCTCCTTTTTTGTGTTCTTTCTCTCCTCTCTTTCCAGAAAAAACACTCAGAATGTCTGTATGGCAGCTGAATGGCGGCCACAAATTAACCACCTAAAACCCAAACCCCAGTGTTGTCACTTGATCAGCATCATCAAACAGGTAGAACTTTAGCACAAAAGTAATACCCAGTGGTCCTCATATGAGGATCTTACATGCATATACACACAGTTTAATTGGGAGAAAATAGTCCCAATATAAAGGCAGTGGGGACCGGTTTGCCCCCCACCCCACTCCCCAACAAAGCTTCAAAGATCATTAGGACACACAATCCCCTCCACCATGATAAGGTGGCGATTCAAGGAGGGGCAAGAAGCCCCCCCCCCCCCTTTTTGCAAATTTATTATACATCTACATACAATCGCATTGATGTTTCTTAAGCTATTTTCTTTAAACGACCATGACACTGCCCCTTTAAGGGGTTGCCAAAGTGGCCTGATTATTACGAGTGAATCATTAGTTCAAAAGGTAAAAGCTTATCTTCATATGATACTTGTGTGCAATTATAGTGTGAACAATGTATAAACAATGGTACTCTATCCTGTTTTGGAGGATTGCACTGTACTGCCATCTAGAGGTCATGTTAAAAAAAAGCACACAAAATAAACACACTAAGCTGTATGTTATTGTTTTCCAGATAAATTTAAAGTAGAAAAAAACAGACAGGTTTATATTTACATTCACATTACTGGCATTTGGCAGAAGATGTATGTATGTATATACAGTTGTATTCCTAAAAGGCTGAAGCGTGGACGTCTCATACTGATGAAGCTGGAAGAGAAACACAAGCAGAGTGGATACATGAACCAGTGGCTCTAGAATGTCAAATCAAAATTTTTAAAAAGTTTAAATGCGCAAACTTACACGGGAAGGGAGTCCCCATTTCGATTGTCCTTAACAATTATTTTCATAGAACATGAAGTCCTAACCAGGGACACAGAGCCAAGAGTCAGATGGAGAAAATGTCAGGTGACACATCCTTTAAGTGTAATTAATTAACTCTTTGCAGTTATTAAGACAAATGAAATGCTCACGATGAGAAAACAGGCTCCGAGAAGCACAGCCTTAATCTTTACATCCAGGTCCATTGGGAACGTGATCCCGAAATTGTCAGCCTCAGTGAAAGTCTCTCTTAGGAAGCCTGACCACTGCTTGCTGATCTGGCCCACGGACTGGGCTTCATCCAAGGACAGCACCTGAGTGGGGGGGCATTTCAGAGCCAACACACAGTAGAGGTTATTCGGAACAACCAATTAGCTAAATGTGCATGTTTTTGGACTGTGGGAGGAAACCAGATTACCCAGAGGAAACACAGGCAAACACAGGGAGAACATGCAAACCACCCCGAAATGCCCGAGCTGAGCCTATACCTCGAACGACCTTTTAGCTGTGAGGCGGACGATCTGAGCACTGTGCCGCCCCATTTATTTAGTCATTCATCCATTTACAATCACGCGTAGGCTGGTGCTCATCTCCGCCAATTTTGGATGAAGGCTAGGTACACCCTGAACAGCTTGCCAGTCCATCACAGGGCAACATGCGATCACACACACACACACACACACACACACACACACACACAACCATTCACACTCACACCTGGTGGCACAGCCAGATAGCCAAATGTACATCTTTTTGGACTGTAGGAGAAAACCGGAGTACCCAGAGGAAACCCACACAAGCACCGGGAAAACATGCAAACATCCTCAAACCCAAAACCCAAAACCCACAGCACAAGACCAAGCATCCCGATTACAACTATTACATGTAACTGCACATTTTATTTACATTACAGAGCATCCACAGTGTCAACAGTGTCATTAGCAGGGCAGCTGGAACAAATCTTAACTGGAACAAAACTACAAAGGTTCTAACCTCGAAAATCACATCCGAACAACATTTCCAGGGGCAGCAAGGTCCCACAATCTTCAGAACGTCCTGCCTCATCTCGTTCTGAACGGTGAACTTTGGCAGGAAAGGGTGCCAAGTCTGAATCACGTACCCGATAGGCGTGCCCGGTGGAGACTGCACCTCAAGCTGGAAGTGACAACAAAAAAAAAGTTTCAGCCACCAAAATTTGGTCATGTAGCCTATGACGTGCACCTATGCTGTAGTACCTCTTGTAGACAGCAGGGGCACAAACAGCTGTCACAGCGGAGCGGTCGCGTTAGCGTGATCACCTCATGGCCCGTGTTGTCCAGGACGTGTATCACGAATGAGCGAATTGGCCCACAGCAAAATCGCTCACAGAACTCCGACTCCTCACCCACAAAGTAGACCTGCTGCCCGAGTGTGTTCTTCACCAGGAACTTGTTGTTGCATTCTATGAACACTTCATTGCATATCAACAGTTTTTATTAACTGCACTGCTGAAGGAGGACCTTAATAATCATTAGCTAAAAAAAATCAAGAAGCTAACACACCTGACTTATTCCATTAGCTACTTTCTAGCATTTTGCTACTTTGAGTGTTTATGAGCCACATAATTCCAATTGTGTTGGATACACACGTTTTCTGTCACCATTGTCAAAAACAGACACATTAGGGCTATTTCTCTGCACTCACGAACTAAACGTTTAAAAAGCAAACATGGGCAACGTGATTCCTTGCCCTGCTGGATCTTTATTTGTGCCTGTTGCAGTTCCAGCTTTTGACCACTGGAATAAGTCCATCCATCATCTTTGCTGCTTATTCAATAGGGCTACGAGGGAAGCTGGAGCCAATCCTAGCTGACTTCAGTTGTCATCAACTTCTGGACAGAATCCTATGTCTGCAGGAAGTGCATGCTGCTGCCTACTTAGATGATCCTTGAGATGGTAGGGCTCATGACAAAACCCACATACTTGTGCATTTTGTGGGTAGAAGTGTGGTATCTCTGCTCCGCTTTGGGCCACATATAATTGATAAGACTGTAGTGATGGTGGCCTGTCCAAGACTGGGTGAAGCAGGTCCCAGGGCTAAGACAGGAGGTTTTTTGAATGTTACCAGTCTAAATGACTGACCTCTCTAAATCAAAATAAACTACAAAGGGTGTCAGATCCAGCCAGGCAGAAGTCGCGATGAGATGTACACGCTTTCTGGTAGAAGACAGATGTGTTGGACATAGGACTGGGGGACTCTTTATCCCCGGTGGTCTAAGATGAGGAGTGCCCCACGTATACTGCGATCAAAAGGAATGCCTCACAATTAAATGGGTGATCCTCACTCTCCAGTACTACCTGCTGGTGTTTGAATCATGCCCTGTTCCAGTGACTCCATCTCTTGAAAGATGCTAATACATGGGTCACTCATTGGTATCTAGCTCTGAAACACTTTTAGTGCAGTGTGGTCCACAGGTCAGGGTTGCAGATGGTGGTTTCTAAGTACATGAACTAGTAGCAGAGTGTGTGCATGTGTATATGGAGTTTATGGTTTGGTAGAGCTAAGAAATGAAGGGCAAATGAAAAGCGTGAATTGTTTCTCTGCACAATACTCTGTCTAGTATTTTATTGGGGCACGGGGAGACCAGTTGGGGGTTAAGTGCGTTGCTCAAGGGCACTTCAGCCATGAACGTGGAGGACTGGAAGGTGCAGCTCTCTCCCCCACCACCATACATTTTTCCTGCTGGTTTGGGAATCAAACCAGCGACCCTTCGGTCCCAAAGCCGCTTCTCTAACTATTAGACCATGGCTGCCCCCAAATATCTTGTCCCTGGGTGGGCTCAAACCACCAACCTTTCAGTTAACAGCCGAACGCGCTAACCGTTTGCGCCACACAGATGAGACTAACAGTAGGCTAGTAGTAACAGAGTTGTCACAGTGATGCTAACTATTCGAAGCAGAAAGTAAGAACACTTACAGTCAGCCAGCTGCACATTCTGCTGAATAAGAAGCTGGTCGATCTAAATGCCATGAAGAGAAAAATCACAGACACATAAACACGCCCATGTTTAAAAGAAACAGCTGGCACACTGTCCAGAGCAATAGTACACTGTGTGTATGTGTGAATAGTTTTTGGTGAGATCTTCCAAGTTACTTGCATAGTTATTTGAATAACATCTGATCTCACCTGGGTTAAGTACTCCAGCCCTGGTGGACACCCGACTGGTTTCAAATCCAGACCACTGAGAGGCACGGAGCCTGCAGATCATTTTCGTAACTCTAAATGTTGCATACCTAATATATAGACTAGACTGAGCTGGTAAGCATACTTACATTCAGGATCCATGATGGTTACGACACAAAATCAGAAATACAAGTCCAGAAGTAAATATGCCGTCTCCTCCAGACCAGGCAATGTCTGACAAACCTACCAAGTAAAACCTGTACAGTAATACTCAAAGCAGTTCAAATCTTCATACCTAGAAATGGGGAAGGAAATGTGTCGTAGCAGATTAAAAGAAAGGTGCTAGAGGAGCAGGAACTTGACACTGATGTAAGGGAAGGCTAAGAATCCGGAAGAAATGCAGCGTGTGTTTCAAGAGCTTTCATTTTGATCAGGATTTACACACCCATACTGTGAGTAACGGCTGATCGAAATGAAAGCTCTTAAAATGGGCAGTACTGACGTATTGATTCGTATCTAATACAGTCACTGATTTCTCATATTTATGGACTGATGAAAATAAAATATGGTCCATAATTTACAGTTTAGTCAGAATGGTGCGGTTAGTTATTTGGAATATTCTTCTAGCTTAGAATTGGGTGGGCCTTTTTGGGAAATGATAATGGGTGGTCATATGGGGCAAAGGGTTCCTTCCTTGCAAGCGTATACAGTAGTGTTTTATATACAGGAGACTCGTACAGGCTGAAAAATTCATAGACTGAATACGAAGGACTGCAACGCTGATGTAAATGTGTACAGCACAGGGGAGACTATGTAAAAAAAAATTTAATTGCACCCCTGTATTAAATCCCCGTTAGACCCCCACCATGGAAAGTATTACAAGTGTGCCTCTGTCCACCCAGCAGTATCTGTGGGTACCTGTAAAAAATACCGGGAAGGTGACCTGCAATGGACAAGCGTCCCATCCAGGAGGAGCTGAACTCCTAGTCGCTTCACGCTAATCTCTGGCCTGATGAGCCACCGGGCTCAGGTGTAAAAAGCCCAACAGACTTACCTACCTTACCCATATTTACTCGTTCTTCTTCGGAACCACTTAATCCTCTACACTCAATCCACTATTAGAGTCACAGAGAAGAGAGAATGGAGCCTGTCCCTGAACATTTTAAGGGCAGCACATGCAATCATTCACACTCACAGCCACACCTAGTGGCAAGTTGGAACAGGCAATTGTGCATATCTTTGCCAAATGTGCATGCGTTTCGACTGTGGGAAGAAAGCAGAGGAAACTTATGCAAGCATAATGAGAACATTCAAAATCCTCAGGGAAACACCCAAGTCCTGTGCTTGCTGTGTGGCGGGGCTGCTAACCACTGTACCACCACGCCACCCGCCCCGACATATATACTTAAATATTTCGTGTATGTGGAAATATATTTATATACTCACTCACTCACTCACTCATTTTTGATTCATTTACAACTTTCATTTAGGTGTACAATGAGTAAAGAAGTAAAAAGAGGGGAAAAACAGATATGAGTGTTATTTTATTGTCAGACATCCATGAAGTCACCTTTCAGAACATTTTCTGTTGAAGTTTAGATTTTTGAAAGAGATCTAACACTCAGCAACAATCACATAGACTTTTTTTTTAATTAGACAGGAGATAAAGAAATTCAAATGTACACAAAGCAGATTTTACACACAACCAACACCGAATGAAACCGTGTTCGACTCTGATATCAGTGATTAAACATCACTTCATTTCAAAGCTGTTTAAACAGAAATAAAATAATTTCCATCTACAGAACTAAATATCTGACTTCAGTTCATTTCCTTCAGTGAATGAAGTTTAATGGAAATGATGAAATGATGAAAGGGCTTCGGTGCATCCATGTTGTTCTTAAAGGAGACGGTTCTACGGGTAGAGATTCACCTGTACAGAAAGAGGAGAAAAACGTTTCTGAGATGTGAAGCTTGGAGGTTCACATAGATGGAATATTTGGATGGAGAGAATCCTGATGGATTCTTCTGGATGTCCGGTACTCACCATCAGAAGCAGAGGAAATGAAGTGTCTCACTGCAGTCTCTGTTCTCCCAAACGTCTGTGCCAGTGTTGAGAGCTCCACAGCGGGAGTGTGGCGCAGGGCACGAGGGCAGTGAGACTAGGCTCCCCAGCAGTGTCCTGCTCACACTGGTTCATTGTCCATCCAGGAAGCGCACGTCGGTCCACACTGTCACTGTTTGGGTTTGTGCTGTGGCATTTTCAGCCAGGGTGCGTTGTTGAGGAGAGATAGGGCTGGTCAGGAGCAGAAGAAAGGGAAAACAACTGCACAGCTTAGATCATTCCAGCCCCTGGTATATACATCACCACAGATCTCTTGGTAGTTATCAGGTTGGCCAGCCAACCACTTAAAGAAATTATATGATTCCATCAGTCCACTGCCAGATGTCTGATCCAGGTGCGGCTCTCTTTAGCCCTACCCAAGCGTTCGTAAAGGTGAATTCATCTCCAACATTCAGCAATCTCTGGTTCTCTTCATCAGTCATTATGGTTGCCAGATCCACATAATTTTCCCTGCAGTACCTTTGAGCAGAATCCCAGATCATTGTTTTAGGTATATAGATATATTGTCTTATCTGACAAACTGCCATGCTACAATCAGGAGAAGAAGGACAGGCAAAGACCTCATGCCTGCAATGATGTCCCTGAACTCGGTGTTCACTCACGTCTCTCTTGGCTCTGTTTAGTGTTCAAACTTATGCAAAACAGGTAAAGGAACAGAGCCTTATTCTTGAGTTACTTGCTACACTATAGAAACAAAGAATTGAAGCACAGCAGATATCATCATGAAGCCGAGTCACAGAACTCCTGAGGTAGATTTAGATCTTCAAGGAGAAGGTTAGAGGCGAGAGCAGAATTGAAAAAGGAAGAAGAAACGGTCTTGAATACAGTTAGAACTAGGTGTAGCAAAACAACATGGAATTGCAACATTGGAATGATGGTTGAGGAAGATCAACACCCCTGGACACGTCCATTTCATAAAAATTCATTTATTCATTCATTCATTTATTTGCCAAACCACCTAACCCTACTAGGGAGGCTAAAACCTATCTCAGGGAACACCAAACGAAGGCAGGGTACACCCGGAACAGCTTGCCAGACCATCACAGGGCCAACACACAGTCACGCTTACACCTAGAGCAATTTGGAACAGCCAATTAGCATAATGTGCATGACTTTGGACTGTGAAAGGAAACTGGAGTACCTGGAGGGAACCCACGCAAGCACGGGTTGAACATTCAAATTCTGCACAGAAACGCCCTCCCACTTAATCCTACTAGGGTTGCAGGGAGGCTGCAACCTGTCTGTCTTGACTTCAGCTCACAAAACAAAGTGTTACATTAGTGGAAGTGATAAAACTTTCCATAAACTTTACATACATGCTTAAAAGTTAAAAGATGAGTTTGCCCTGACTTTGAGGGTTTGCTGCAAAACAGTTTCGGCAAATGATTGCGTGAGAGAGAGTGAGATTTACTTCATTGACTAGAAGCAATGTGCAAAACTGTGCAGGCGGGATGTCCGGGGGTGGTAGCGTCACAGACTGTGTTGGTCAATCAGTAGGTGATAATGTCATAGATTGGTGCAACCATGACATCATCATCATGACAGAGGGACATGAAGTGCGGCCCTCATAAAGCATCGGAATTGAATGTTTTGATGCATGATGTCTTTGTGATGTCATAGGTGACCTACTGCCAGAATCGAGCAGCCTCACATTTTATTTTATATTTCTGGTAACTGTTTGTGTTCAGTACTAAATTGCATTAAGTCATGAGTTTAACTCAGAGCTTTTTGGCAACAGATATTCCTCTGCCCCCCCTGCTGTTTGTCGTTGGAACTGCAGTAGTAGCTTTAAGAATTTTTCTTTTTATGAGAAAGAACTGTGAGGATAAGAAGAAAACTGGGAAGCGCATGGACACACCTCTCACCCAGGGTACATATATATATATATATATATATATATATATATATATATACACACACACACACACACACACACACACACACACAC
>JAOUQZ010000041.1:17852881-17877248 GCA_028564935.1 Neosilurus hyrtlii | reverse complement strand
ACACACACACACACACACACACACACACACACACACACACACACACACACACACACACACACACACACGTACACAGAGGAAGATCAATCGGGACATGCCCCCTCACCAATCTCTATTATCCAATGTGTGTAGTTGCCATTTAAAATTCAGTAATAATTTATATTTAATTATTTCCAATATTAAAACTGAACATGTTTTATATCTCATTTAAATAAATATATATTTAACAGTTTTATTTCATGACCTCAAGTTAAATATGATGATTAGCATAAAGCTTGCGAATTAGCAAAAAGCCTATAGTCTGGTAGTCCAATGAAATTTCTGTGGGAAAAACCTGACAAATTCTTAAAAATAAAAAGGTTCCTACTATCAAATACCCTAATTTTATTTTGTATTTTTTCGTAGAGAGCCGGTTAGCATAGAATTAGATGATTAGTATGGAGCTAGCCAGTTAGCTGAAGTCATCATGTTGGGTAAAATAAATAAAAAAAAAAATAGAATTTGTAAAAACTAAAACTAAAAAACTATGTTCTTACCAGGCTTGTGCAAAATTCCGAATTGAATTGAGAATGTCTCCCAAATTCCAATTCAATTCCATGAAATTGAATTGCGGTTGCAAACAGGAAGTAGAATTGCAATTCAAATTCGAATTGAAGGAAGAAGAAAAAAAAGATAATTTCGTTTGATGTATTAAAACTTTCAAATTATGGAAAATCTGCGATGGCCTGGCGAGCTGTCCAGGGTGTACCCTGCCCTCGCCCAGAGTCGGCTGAGATGGGCACCAGCCTCCCCGCGACCCTAATTAGGAATAAGCGGTTCAGAAAATGAATGAATGAATGAATAAATTATAGAAAATGGTGGAAAAGTACTTCATTTCATAGAATCCTGAGCTTAACTGCTCTATCCAACTGTGTGCATATGAATTCAAAATCATCAGGAGCTTTGTGTGGTGTTAGAACCTTTTGAGGAAGCTACAGGCCACTGTCAGGCAGAGAAATCAGTGACATCAAGCTTTGTGATCCCCTGTATCAGACGCTTAATACATACAATTAAAGATCTGGGATGACTGCTTTCAGTTGGCTTCCACGCTTGATTCCCAGATTCAAACTGGACTGGTGTATTGGTGAAGAGCAAGTCCTAATTAAAAATCTCCTCTCTGCAAAAATCAATTCCACCTCCCCAAAAGTCAATGCCGCTTCTGACATCAGTACTCAGACAAGGAAACTCCCCAGACCCTTTTCCTACATGGAAAGCAAATCAGCTACTGTGCCAGCTGACACAGCCTTGCATCAACTCTGTGTTTACCTGAGAGAGTAAACCAGGCCTGACGGAGGACTCCGATCCTTTGGTGTTTGGAAAGAAAACCCGAGCAGTTTTCCAAACCCAGCTGCATCTCGCCTGCAAATATCTTGCCACACCTACATCTTCTGCACCTGATGAGAGGATTTTTAGTGTTGCAGGAATGATATTCTGACCAGAAAGACGTCGTCTCAGTGAAAACACATTTGAGGAACTTCTGACAATTAGATGCAAGAAGGTTACCCTATAAATTAACTGTAATAAATAATTATTGTATTTACCACAATTTTGTGTCATTTTTCATTTTCAGATAAAAATTATAGATTTTATTTTATATATATATATATATATATATATATTATAGAAATAATAAAAATCTTTCAAAATCAAGGGAATTTGTGTTTTAGTGTTTGTAAAATATTTTTATTATTTAAGCCGAAACCTTTGTTGAACGTGACAAATTCTTCCTGTTACTTGGCTGTAAGGAATTCCTCTGAATTGCAATGAATTTAATTCCACTTCCGCGTCCTGTGGGGTGGAGCCAATACGATTCAAATTTCAATTCTTCAAATTAACTGAATTGAAATTCCAAATTCACAAGCCTGATTCTTACTATCAAATACTTATATTGGTTAGCACGAGCTAGCTGGTTAGCTAAAGTCCTGTAGTCCAGTAGTAGTCCAAATAAATCACATTTGGTGGTAAAAACAAACAACCTGTCAACTGTTCTTTAAAAAGGACATTCTTACTATCCAATACTTATAGAATATAGTGGAAGTAGCAGCAGTAGCTAGCGGTACTAGATATTGGCACTTCCAGTTTGGTCAATCTGGCTGATGTGCACACTCCTGTTAACATCAGAGTTAGGGCACACGAGGAGTAAAGGCCTCTTGCTCGCACAAAGCTGAAAAAGTTGTGTATGGTGGGAAAAAAAGTTTTTTATAAACAGGTTTTCATTACAAAAAACTTTCATTCAAAATGTTGTTTATCTTCATGGAATAGTCCTGAAGCGTTAGCTTCGGCTTAGAACGAGTCACGACCATTTCCTTTTTCTTTTTTTTACTGTTGTGACGTTGAGGTCAGAGTATATGAGCTGATATCCTAAATGTAGATTAGCCAATCAGAGTGCAGAATAGCTAATGGTTAGGGACCAAAACAGAATTTATAAATCTCTATTCAATTCAGTACTACATAAAGATGACACAGAACACAACCAATTCGTGCTTTATGATTATTATATATATATTTATTTTTTTTTATTGTTACATGTATTGAGAATAAACACTAAAACTTGATTAAATTCTATAAATGTACCAAAATAAACAACAACATACAAGTATACAAACTATATATATATATATATATATATATATATATATATAAAAAAAACACACTATACTGCATATATACCGTTTCGGAGCTGATGTTCAGAAATCACCTGGATCAAAAGCGTACCTGGTGTCACAGGTTCATTAGAAAGCCAAAACTCTAGTACTTACTCAGAACTACTCAGTTCCTGCGGCAGCTTGATGATGTAATACTTGTAATTCTGACTTGAACTACTTGAATAACCAGCCGAAACTTTTGTTGCAGGATGTCTCGTTTAATTTAATCGGACTCTGGGTCCCTCTTTAATGCGATGCCCTGAGCCTCTGGATCTCAGCTGACTCTGGGAGAAAGCAGGGTATTCCCTAAAGAGCTCGCAAGACCATTGCAAGGCCAACACACACACACACACACACACACACTACCATTTACACTCACACCTAGGGGCAATTTAGGGGCAATTTGGAACCAGTCTGTCTTTTCCATTACTGTGTCACATCTGGAGGACGAGTGCTTCAATAGACCCTTGATGTCTTTCCCAACCAGCAATCAGGCAGCACATCAGGATCTCTGGCAGAAAACGCATTGAACTCTAGCAAGTCTAGGGACAGATGTAGGCTATGTAAGTGTTAAGTGTTAAGAGGCTGAGCGTGATGTGATTGTAATTGAGTCTTGGGTGCAAGTTAAAGCCCTAGTGGTGCTTTTTTGCTTTTAGTTTGTAGCACTTTGGTGTCAATCCTTGAATAATAGACGCTGAGAAACATTTATGGCGTATACACAATGACATCACAATGACAATGTACAATATCTTGTGCTGTTGTGCTATCTAGAATTTATAACTCAATATACATACATGTATAGACAGCATTTTAAAGATACACGAAATATTTGTCGTTAGACAGAGAAATGTTCTAAATATTTGGTTTAAAGGTCCAGCAAAGACATGAAGCACGGACATCTGACCATCAGGAGACTGAAAGGGAAACAGAATGAGATGCTGCTCTGTCAACAACGTCAAATCAAAATGTTCAACTGTACAGGAAATGTGGATACTCACACAGGAAGGAGCCTCCAGTGCTCAGTGTCTATTCTGTTTATTCTCAAAGAACATGAAGTCCTACAGGGAGTCAGAGGGAATAAGAGTGAAAGAAAATCTAACATTTAACAGGTTTCATCACACTGATTCGTTCAGCAGACACACAGTAAGGACTAAGAATGAGAATGACGAGACCGCTTACGATGAGAAAACAAGCTCCCAAAAGCACCCCCTTGATCTTTACGTCCAGGTCCAAAGGGAACTTGATGCCAAAATTGTCCGCGTCCGTGAAAGCCTCTTGTACGTAGCCTGTCCACTGCTTGTTGATTTTGCCCACCGATTCCTTTTCATCCATCGTCAAAATCTGTTACGGGAAAAAAGGAAAAGAAAAACACAATAATCCTCCACAGGATTTGTTTTTCCTTACTTTATCTTCCTTGCTAGCTTCACTGCTAACGCTACATTCACACAACCATTGCTTAAGTACCTTTCCTCTTGAGGCTATGTAGTGAGTGCTCGCCGAACCTTTGTAGGTATACATAATAGCTTCCAAAGTGAACTACTTAAAGACACATTTAATAGCATGCTAATCAATGTGGAGAGATGTTACTTTGGTTCATAAGTTGGCTTTGTTAGCCACAGACTAGCTAAGCAAAATATTTGCTAAGAGCACTTGTTTTACAATTTTCTGCATATTTGTATGGCCACAAAAAGCAAGGGATTATGGAAAACCATGGATCACAGAGGCGGCCATGTGGACGCCAAAATGTCAACACTGGCATCTGTTGACTGCGAATAAAATCCTGACCAAACCCATGCACAGGCTTTCACCAAACATTGTGGGCACATTACCCTAACTGAGTCCCAGACATGATTTGATTTTGCCATGTCAAGGTCAAAGGTTTATAACTTGGAAATGAATGCCAAGACACATGCTGTTACTATATACATTAGGAGGAAACTATATATAAACAATCAATTACCTTTGACCTTGAGTGACCTTCAAAGGTCAAACTATCATATAAACCCATTAAACTATGGAGTTTTTTTTGCTGATTTGATATCCACACGCTATAAAACATATCGTAAGACAAGCACATGGGTGGTTAAAACCAGTACCCATGGTACCTTGCAGTCTGGATGCAGTCTCTAGTTTTTGTTGTATATGTGCTAGTGCAGAAATACCTCAAAATTCACATCAGCACAACATTTAATGGTGCAGCAAGGTCCCACAATCTTCAGAACATCCTGCTTCCTTTCGTTTTGAATGGTGTACTTGGGTAAGCAAGGGTGCCAGTTCTGAACCACATAGCCAATAGGAATGCCTGGTGGAGATTGCACCTCAAGCTGAACAAGGAAGAGGGAAAAAACAGGGTACGTTATTCGCCGAAATTTAATGCGTACGAAAATACATCAGTTGCACCCAACTGTATGATCCTGTGCGGCACTGTGGTGTAGTGGATAGCATGTCTGCCTCACAGCATGAAGGTCTTAGGTTCGAGTTCCAGGGTTGGGAAGGATGTTTCTTTCCAAGGGTGTGGAGTTTGTATGTTCCCCCTGTGCTCGTATGGGTTTCCTCTGGGTAATCTGGTTTCTTCCCACAGTCCAAAGACATGCACATTAGGCTACTAGCTGTTCCAAATTGCCCCTAAGTGTGAGTGAATGATTGTGTGTGCTGACCAGTAGTTTATATTCAGAAGATGGGGTACCTCTTGCAGACAGCAGGGGAAACAGCAGCTGCCGCATCGGAGTGGTCGCGTGAGCGTCATCACTTCCTGGCCCATGTTGTCCTGGACGTGCAAGTCGAAGGAGCGATTGGGGCCACAGCAGTTCCGATTGCAGCAATCGTTCTCCTCGGACACGAAGAAGACCTGCTGCCCGAGCGTGTTCTTCACCAGATACTTGTTGTTGGTCTCCCATCCTAAAAGCACTGCGTTACACAGCAAGGAAGTGCGTTATCATTCATGAAACGTTGTCGAGGTGGGTATGGACACTAGCATTATAATGGAATGACTCAGATGATGTCCTGGGGCTCTGATGATTTCTCTGATTTTGGGGAAAGCCTGAGATACAAGTATAAACATTCAGAGTTTCATATTTAACTCAAAGATAAAATCACTCACCTTCAGCCAACTCCACCTTCTGGTGAACGAGAAGCTGGTCGACCTGACCAAACACAGGTCACACACACACACACACACACACACACACACACACACACACATTTTCACTGGGGTCAGGTGACACCAGATGCTCATGCTCTGTACAGACTTTTATTTTGCCTGACTACTCATGACAGAGACTCTTTGCTTAATCATCACTGGTATAATCAGGTCACATTTTCTATGACAGCTTATCAGACCACAGACCTCAAGAACCTCACCTGCGTTAAGTACTCCAGCCCAGGTGGACACCCAGCCGGTCTCTGAGGAGCCGGCATCATGGCCGGTGCCTGAGGAGGCACGTAGCCTGCAAATACGGTGCATTTATTTATTTCAATATTTATTAAAAATCATACAAGCTAAAAACATGCAGTATACATGTATCCATATAAAGACCTTATTACAGTTTAAAAGAAGGCACGGTTAGCATGTCCGAAACACAGCAAGAAGGCCTGGGTTCGATTCTCGGGCTCGGGGCGTTTCTGTGTGGAGTTTGCATGTTCTCGCTGTGATTGCGTGGGTTTCCTCCAAGTACTTTGGTTTCCTCCCACAGTCCAAAGACATGCACGTTACTCTAATTGGCCAGGCCATTGCAGGGCAACACACATCAACTCACACCCACACCTAAGGGCGTTTTGGAATAGCTAATTAGCCTAATGTGCATGCTTTTGGACTGTGGGAGGAAACCGGAGTACCCCGGAGGAAACCTGTAAAATCCACAAAGAAAATGTCCTCACCAAGCCCAGGAATGGACCCCAGGAACTTCTTGCTATGAGGTGGCCATGCTAAACACTGCACCACCATGCTGCCTATTATTATTATTATTATTTATTTATTTAATTTTTTTCATTTTCAAGCTTTAGTTTTTCAGAATCGATAGAACTGAAAGGGTTCTTGGAGGTGTAGTCAGGGGTTCAGCCTCATACCTGGTGGCATTGGTGGATCTTGTCCATAATTGTGATTGGTGAAGGTTTTTGTCGGTTGAAGATCAATGCAGTTGCCTGCATACTGACCTGTGTGGTGGACTGGATCACATGTAAAGAACAATCGAGAACCCAGAGTATTAAAAATAGCACACACCCAAACAAATTACACCATGAAGATAAAGCAGCACAAATGATTAGAACAAGTATGGGATGAAGATCTGGGGAAATTTCACTGAAATTTTGAGTTTCCTGTTAAACGTGAAACATTAAATTAAATAGAGCTGCCATATAGCAGCGTCATCTGGGGACCAAGAAAGAGACTAATGAAGAGTTTGATTATTGTTTTTTAGGGATGATTGTGGATTGTACTAGTGCATCGTCACCACTCTTAGTTCTGGAGTTCTTTGCTTTGGCTTACAGACTAATTCATGGCGTACAATAAAAAAAAAAAAAAAAAAATTTTCTGGTCCTCGTTGTTGTTTGTGTAATCACTGATATGGGGATAACCATCTGGAGCCAGCTAGTAGTAGGGGCGTCAAGTTCAATAAGACCCTCCAGTCTGTTTAATGGTTGCTGAGTAGGACACTATATTCGGACATGTTCAACACAATTACTTTCATTACAAACCCAAATCTTTCACTTGTCCATTTTCCCATAATGGATAAAGTTCTGTTCAGTCCAGTGTGTCCGACTCTTGTAATAATGGTTTCCTAACTTCTGTTTCTACTTCCTTCCCTTGATTCTCATACTTGAGGGTTTAGTAAGAAGTGCTCTCTCTCTCTCTCTCCTTTTGATTCCTTTACTCCAGGTTTTTTTTGTTTGTTTGTTTGTTTGGGGCTTTTTTCAAAGGTGTTGGAATAATAATAATAATTTGAGTTAAAAACAATACACTTTGACCCCTAATTATTAAAAAAGGGGAAATATGCACAAGGACAACTCCACCTAGAAAAAAGAAGCCCCACCAAAAATCCAAGAAGTGAATAAGAACTGGAAACAGTATAAGGGTTTTGTAAAGGGAATATTTATGCAGGGCACGTTTTGTTTTTATATATTATAGGCTCTAATCTAAAATATACAAAACTCCATGTAAAGAGTAGATTGAACTGTTAATCTCACGCACCAGCTGGATCCATGAGATACAGAAGTTTCTCTGTAAAAACAAAGCCAGAGAGAAATACAAGTCACTGCTTCATTCCCTTCATCTGATGGAAAAGGATGGAAAAAAATAAATCATGCGACAATTGAAAACATCCTTGGTGCAAAGAAATCACACAACAAGTAGAGAAGAGGGGATAAAGGATGCATACCCTGAAAAAGCCTGGAACTAGTCGTAGTCGAAATGGAAACTTGGGGGTAGAGAAAGCAGATGTTTTCGTGGAGAGGAAGGAGGAGGAGAATCCGAGTAGGGAGGTTTCATGAAAGGGGGTCTTTCTGTCCTGGAAATAACTGGAGGCTGAGAATAATGGTAATAATGATAATAATAATAATAATAATAATAATAATAATAATAATAATGAAGTGTGTTGTTGCAAATGCTGCACTGATTACCCCAGGTTCGGTAATAATAATAATAATAATAATAAAAATAATAATAATAATAATAATAAAGCAAGATATGTATGTTAGATGTATAAAAGGTGTACACTGAGTGTATTAAGGGTCGGGCACTAGGACCCGACGGGATCCTGATCTTAACGTGCAGGTTTTTCAGGGGTCATTTTCATTAGTTGATTGATGTCTTTCTCATGACTTGAACTTTACATTTACTGCAAGAGTAACTCCACCCACTCCAGGTGGCGTCAGTGGACAGGAACATTAATCGAAATCCAAAAAAAAGTTAATGAGTAAGAATAATGTTATCTTGAGTAAATCTTTCTAATATAGTGTTTTGGGTGGTTTTTTTGCTTTTTTTTTCCCCAACCGGGGTTACGTCATGGGTTAAGGGGCGTGACTTAAACAATGTCCTGTGTGTTTGAACTGCGCGTCCATGGCCACTAGATGTCAGTAGTGCACTTTAGCGTGTCAACAAATCACGCGACATGTTGATGCTTACACACAGTGCACGTGACACATGCATTTTTTTTTTCCAAGTTTATTCTTTAAAATGGCTAAAGGTCCAATTTTAAAGGGACACTCAGTGTTATTTGTCAAGTTTAGTTTTAATTAGTTATACAAGATTTGGCACGGTAACGTAGTGGTAGGCAAGTTTGCCTTACAGCGAGAGGGTGCCGGATTCGAGTACCGTGCTCAGATGTTACTGTGTTGTGTTCGCATGTTCTCCCCGTGCTTGCATGGGTTTCCTCTGGGTACTCCAGATTCCTCCCATAGTCTATGCACATTAGGCTAATACGCTGATTCGAATTGTGAGTGTGAGGGGTTGTATATGTGTTGGCCCTACAAAGGATTAGCGAGCTGTACATGGTGTACCCCGCCTTCATCTAGTGTTGGTGGAGGCGTAGGCTCCAGCCTCCCCGCAACCCTAATAGTAGGAGTAAATGGTTTGGGAAAGGAGTGACTGAGGAGTTCTACAAGGATAGAGATATAAGTAACAAGTTTTCAGAGCTTTGGGAATTTTAATGTTTTATTTAGGATGGCATGGTAGTGTAGTGGTTAGCATGTTCACCTCACAGCAAAAAACGTCCTCAGTTTCAGTCCCCCTCATTCGTACGAGGGAAGAATAGCGCTCCACCCCGCGAGTGTGTTTGGCCGCCCCCAAATGCACATGCGCAGCAGTTCGTAAAGAGGCGGGAGGGAGCATCACATGTCACGGAGGGGCAAAATTAGGGGAGCAAAATGGGGGGAAATAATAAAATAATATCTATATAATGCTATGCTTGCATAAAACTGTTTTGATATAGCTGGTATGGGGGTGTAGCGGTTAGCACATCTGGCTCACAGCATAAAGGCCCTGGGTTCGAGTCCCAGGCTTATCCAGAGCGGCTGACAATTATCATTTTTCATTTCTTCTTCATGTCACGTCAGGTCATGTGACTCAAATACAGAAAGCCTGTTTCTGTTTCTTCAGCGAGTTGTCTAAAAGAAACACCCCATAGAAAAAAAAACAAACAGGGAAAAAATGCAACAGAAGGTGCAGGCTTTGTCACATTTATCCCAGCTTTTAAGGAAGTTGGGGCCAGAGCACAGGAGCACCCCTGGTGCAGACAGCCTTAAGGACCCAGCAGTGGCAGTTTGGTGGTACTGAAGCTTAAACCACTGTTTTTCTGAGGAATCCAGCGCCTTAACCACTGAGGCACCACTGCTGTACCACAAAAGTTTCTTAAATGACAAAGCACATTAAATAGGTCAGTGGAAACACTGCGGTTATGTTATGTGGATTTTTTTTTCAATCCCCAAGAAGATAAAGGACTGACAGCATAGCACTGATTGTTCAAAAGTGCAAATAAATGAGAAGGAAGCACTCGCTGAAAGTTAATCTTAGTCAACACTCTATAATAAACTCTGTGTGCAAAAGCTTAGCGTGATAGCTGCTATTTTAATGATTATTTGAAAAACTGAATCTCTGAATGATGACATCATTAAAGCCTAAGTTAACACGGAGTTTGGCTTTAAACAGCATTTAAGGTCATTTAGGGGTTAAATATGCCTAAATATAAGAACACAGTTTCCCCTCGACACAGGTAATTATTTTAATCAAAGCATATTGACACCTCCAACAAAAATCTGTCAACAAATAGCATAAATGTGTCAAAATTCTATAGTCATCATTCCAAGACTCAGTTTTCAAATAACTTCCAGTAAAATCATTAAATTAGAAGCTAACGGCCTAAAATTTTGCACGCAGAAAGGAATGACAGTACTCCCATCTGTCTCACGGGAAACGCACAGCTGCGATATACAAAGACTACCCCAAAACTCATCGCTTTTATGGTTTCAGCCGTAAAATGTATGGCGGTGTAGCTTCGTCCTTCTTTAATCATATCCAGGATCCTAAGAAATTCATGAATGAGAAGACTTTTAATAAGTGCTGTCATCTCCTTTAACGATCAACTAACATGATCTTTCTGCACTATCAAGAAAAAAAATCATTTTGGAGAGTCACAAAGTTTCTTGTGATGAATAATAATAAAAATTAATATTAGTTTGAGATCGTTGGAAGAATCAAAAATACTAACTACAAGTTTTTTTAATTCCATCTCATCTATTTTTTTCGTTCGGTGCTAAGTGTCTTATTCTTGTGTTTTTCCTTTTGTACTGTTTTTGCACTGTTTGCACCTGGCTGCACACTTTGCACTTTATGTAGCTAGGACAAAAACCTTGGTCATTTTTTTCCCTTTTTTTCTGTGTCAGGTATTTGTGGTTAAAATGACAATAAAGCTTCTTGAACTTGAAGGTGCTATAGCAACAATAACAGAGTAAATAAACATATAAATATAGATCTGTTATTTGTGGTAAAGAGATATGATTATAAAAGTTTGGATTCTGATATATTCATGCAGAAGTTCAATGTTTAGGTCAGTTTTATGTAAAAACATTATCAACATTTAATAAGAAATCTATATATTACTAACGATCTTTTAAAAAAAATATGCTTTAGTAAGTACTCATGTTCTTATCACGTGACTATGAACTTTCACAAATCAAAGTTATTACAGATATTCAAAAGAGACACAAGCACAAATTCCAAACTTAACTATGCAATACGTGTAAAAGTTTATAGCTTAGACTTTTAATTCCTACAACCAGCATAAACAGGGTTATGTTTTGGTATGCAAATCATCTTTATATCTTTATAACAGTGTTGGTGAATCAAATAGGGGGGAAAAATCATGCACCTCTTACCCAGTAGCAGGTGATTCGGTTTGGAGAGCAAAGTAGAATGAGGAGTAACAACACAACTGGAAGCTTTCCATCATACCCTCATGACGCTGCCTCTCTCGATCTCTCTCTCTCTCTCTCTCTCTCCTCTGCTGTTACAGCAGTCTGAAAATCTGCCTAGAGAGATTTATCTCTACGATTGCTTTGCACCAGGAAACTATACAGCAACTCCCACAAGGAACAGGTAAAGTTGTTCCTCACAGACTGTACATTTCTACCAAACATACACACACTGGATACCTGCTTTACATCATTCCTGTAATTTCCCCTCTGCTGTGAAAGAATAAGTGTGTGTGTGTGAGAGAGAGGGGGAGAGAGAGAGAGAGAGAGAGAGAGACAGAAATGAGATCATATCACACCTGACCATGCAGGTAGCTTGTGTAAAGGTGAACAAAATCCTGTGAGAGGTACTCCTCAGAGAAATTATGTTTTTGTGTGTGTTATACAGTATTATTTCTCATTTGTTCTCTTTACTATAAATTAACCATTAGCTATAAGAATATAAGAATATAATATAGTAAAAACATTCATTCATTCATTTTCTAAGCCGCTTAATTCTAATCACGACATGGAGACTCAACACAGAAACGCGCCGAGCCCAGGAATTGAACCCAGGCCTTCTTGCTGTGAGGCTCCCCGCGACCCTAATTAGTATTAAACGGCTTAGAAAAATGAATGAATGAATGACTGAGCTATTGTTCGTACTGTTAATAATGGTGAGCATAAAAGATATCAGGTTGTTTTGTCATGACGAACACAAGGCATGCAGTGATTAGATGGTTATATTGACCTCACATGTTTTTTTTAATCTGTAGCACAGTAGCTACTGCATGAAGGGCAATTTCTAATTCAATACAAATCACCTAGTAGCCTGGAGTGCCTTAAACACACAGCCAAATTCACTTCTCCATAAGGAAATGTCATAGTAGATTTCAGTGCAGAGAATACAGAGCAACAAGCAGGAACAAGATACTGTAATTGAAACTCAATTAAGGCCAGATGGATATATAATGCAATCAGTGGCTTTGAGACCATAGAGGACATCCATTAAACCAATGGTGCACTCAAATGAGCAGCACACACACCAAAATATGAAATCACCCAACACCCAAATATTTGGTGCCAAAGCATCGCCACACTGAATAATGGCTGACAATGATTATTTTTTATGGGTGTGGACTCTTCCTGGAATTGACTTTGAATACTGTAAATCATAAACAATGGCCCCGTTCATGCTTTCCACCCCAAAAAATATATATGAATGGATGATGGTGACAAGTGCATAGATTAACCTGAAAAATCTGGCCAAGACTGCAGGTTTTTATAACTTGACATAGTTATAATGAAATGTCTCCCCCTAGTGGGTGTAGGGTGATCATTTTGCCCTAGGTTTAAGATAGTACTTTAAACATGATTTCATGCACAGATCACCTCCAAAACTTAACTGTTTGTTAATTCTACCACACCCTGCTCAAGAAAACAAATTCATCCAAATCTGTGCCTAACTTTTTTGGGTTATGTCGCACACAAACTAACCAGAGCAGCATTCCAGGGACAAATGGATTATTATAACTTGGCATAGTTATAAAGAAATGTCTCCTCCTGGTGGGCCTCTGATGAATATTTTGGCACACATCATACAATGAGCATTTTTGGGGATTTCGGGAACTTTTATTAACATGATCCAATGCATGGTTGACCTCCAAAATTGAATTGCTTCATTCAAATATATGCATAACACATTGAGTTATCTTGCACACAAATAGACAAACTTACAAACTAACACAAGTGAAAACATTACATGCTGGCAGAGGTAATTGTGATGATGGAGACATTTTTCTGCACTCAAAAACGCACAGTGTCTGCTCCAGAATTTTTATTTGTCTTAATGTTACTTCTTTTTCTTATCCGTGAGTACATTTCCTGTGTGTGTGTGATATTTTACAGATAATACCAATAGGTTACACATACACACATACCTACATATACATACATTTACAGTGGTACAATCTGAGAACCCCAGAACTGCTCTGTAACATTTCTTTTATTATGTATGACAGCATCAGTCTTGTTTTTGTGAATGCTCAAAAAACATGAAGTCCTGTCAAAAACAAACAATAACACTATTAGTTTCTCCTAATGTACACCATGTATATTAATCTCCACATGAGCACATGCCAAAATGTCACATACAATGAGGAAACAAGCTGCCAATACGACGGCTTTGATTTTAACATCCAGATCCATGGGGAACTGTACACCGAAATGATCCGCATCTGTAAACATTTCAGTGTCCAATCCCATCCACTGTTTGGTTATTCTACCAATTACTGATGCCTCATCTAGGGACGTGACCTACAAGGGAGAAAAAAGTTAATAGTCATGATTGGATTATTGGCTGGGCGTTACATCCATGATGTAATGAATTTCTACTGCATGCAGTTTGAAACGTGTAAATAATATTCATTTGGCCAACTCTAGGTCCTACGCTCTACAGTGTTCGATTAATTCAGTTAATTATTTAATTTATTCATTTTCGAAGCCCCCCGGTGCAGCTAACTGGGTTATCAAATGCCGGCCGTGTCTCTCACTGTCTGTGGTGGAAGGCATGTAAAAGAACCATTGCTGATTTTCGTCAAGAGTAGGCTGCATTGCCGTCAGCATGGGAGAATATGCAAACTCCACACAGAAACGCAGCGAACCCAGGAATCGAACCTGGGACCTTCCTCCTGTGAGGAGGACGTGCTAAACACTGCGCCACCGTGCTGCCCATTTTATTAATTTCCCAGAAAATTAAAAACAGCATTAAAAACACTAATCACAAATCTAAGCTTGAAATACCCGAAATAAAATATACATCTTATAATACAAATAAGAAATCTCGAAAAAAAAATCTTTGGACGTACATGAAAAAGTCTGATGCCAAAATAAAATTATAATATTAGAAGAAACCGTAAAATTCCAAAATAAAATCTCAAAAATGCTATAAAAAACCTTATAAAACCCCAAATATCCAATAAAATTAATTCATTTAAATTAAATAAATAAATAAATAAATAAATATATAAATAAATCAATCAATCAATCAATCAGTCAATCAATCAATCCAAATCTGGCTGCTATCCACAGTTGCACAGTGTTAAAGAGCGAAAGCAGCAGAGTGCAGTACAGATGCAAAAATTTAATGCCTCTGGTGTGAGTACTACAGTCACCTACGGTTAACATTCTGCACACGGAACCTTAAAAATGACGTCTGAGCAGCAGTTACAGTCACAGAAAGGTCCGACGATCCGCAGCACGGCTGTCTTTCTCTCGTCTGTGATGGTGAACTTGGGGAGGTACGGGTGCCAATCCTGCATCACATATCCAATAGCAGTGCCAGGGGGGGACTGAACCTCCAGCTGAAATATAGATCTTTTAGGTTTGTATTTTTAAACAGTGTATTACTGCTGTGAAATGGCAACCATGACATTTCGGGCTTCTTTCAAAAAGGAACAATTCCTATATGAATGAGAGATAGAGGGAAATAAGAGTGAAGTGAGAGAAAGGGAGGTCAAAATTATAAAGATAAGACAAATGCTAGCTATGGAAAGAATGAAGCCTTAACCACAGTTGCAGCCGCAGTAAACAGGAAACCGCAAGAAAGTGACGACAGCATTTAGGCTAGAATACCAACAGAAATCTTGCTATGAATGAGAATGTAATGGTTTTACTTCTTTAAGAGCTTGATAAGACATCATAGTGTTGCAAAAGTTAGGCTATGTAATATTCTTTTTTTTTTAATAAATAAATAATAATTAAAAAAAACATTTTAATCACAATTTTGTATGTAGCGCCAAAATAACTTATTACCTTAATTTTTTTAAATAATCATTTAAAATACCAATGACCTCTTAAGTGACCAAACATTTTAAATAATGATATAAAGATATAACCCAATTATACATCCATTTGCTTGCTTGTGCTCAATGTCCACCTTTTTTCCACAATTGCTATTGTACCTAGGGGTTAAAAATGAGAACTGCAACCACTGGGTCAGGAATCCCCAGGAATCATATAAGGAATCATGAAAGCCCCATACTTACATGATACACAGTAAACTAATACTCTTAAATGTATCACAAGGGTTACCAGTCACAGGTATTACACCAAATTACAGTAGGCTTAAAATGTTTCACAGCCACCATGATGTTTTACAGGAAATAATCACCATAAATGCAGTGTATTAGTGTACTGATAATGTAAACTATATGGAGGATTATAATGTATGTACATAGGAAATGTGTGCACACCACAGTGACCATGGTTCCCTAACCAAGGAACTAGAATGGTGCTCTAAGTGCAAAGTACCTCCACCTCGCAGCATGGATAATAGAATAAATAGGCCCATTATGGGTACTGGCTTCAATTACCCATGTGCTTGTCTTACAAAATGTTCCATAACCAATTTACCTAAACAAACTCTCTCAAGTTTGAAGTACTTATCAGGTGGCTGGGGTCTGACCCTGATAGTTTGCTCAAGGTCAAAAGGTAATTGCCTCATGAGAGTCCATATATGGTTTCCTATTAATGTTCCAAAGTAACCAGGTCTACTAGCACTTCTTTCAGAATTATACAATTCTAAGTTTGTGACCTTGATCTGACTTTCACCATTGTCCCAGACATTCCCAAATTGGGTCATCTCTGGGACTCATGTAGAGTAGTGTTCCCACCAAGTTTGCTGAAAATCCATGTATGCGTGTGGTCAGGACTTTGTTTACACGCAAACCGACAAACAGAATGCATCTTGTTTGTTACACACTTGTGTACATGTCTGTATGCAAATGAGGAAACACTGCTGGCATTATTTCATGCTATTCACGTTGAATGTTTTCCGTATGTGAGAAAACTGAGACGCTTAATGCAAAATAGGCAAAATGGTCTTGTGACTATTGGCATGTTAACACTGGAGTTGCTATTTATCTGCAGTACTGTGCAAACAGAGCCAGTAGGAACCACAACTCCCAGGCTGTCTCAATTGAGGGGCCACATCCTTCGAAAGAACACAGTCTACAAAGGAATGGCCTTGCATAAATGGAAGGCCAAAACACTACAAACAACGCAGTGTCAAATGAAATGGTTTGGTCTATGGAAGAATGCAAAAGGCTTTGCATTTAAAGGAAAATGGGACAGCCTTGTCACCCACTCTAATGCATCCTGTCATTGAAGGCAGGTCATGAAGGATGCAGACCCTGAATTAATAAATAGCACTTGATTGCTTTGTGGCCTACAAAGCATGGCTGCCATGGAATACAATACGCAATCCATCCATCCATCTGTTGAATCCATTAATCATAGTAGGGCCATGAGGCTCTGGGCATACAATCTGTGAAGCTCAGCAATCCATCGCAGGGCCAACACCCACACGATCATTCATAGTAACTCCAAGGGACAATTTGAAACAGCCAGGTAGCCTAATGTGGGAGGAAACCGGAGAGTCTGGGGGAAACCTGCACCAGTACAGGGAAGAACATGCAAACTCCACACAGAAACACCCTTGTCAGGCCTGGGACTTGATCCCAGGACCATCTTGCTGTGAGACGGGCAAGCTAACCTAACTTCTAACCATCTAATTACAAATACCTGGTGCACATGGCACTCACCATCCATAAATACAGTACACCTGATGCAAAATATATCCTTGGTAACTATCGATACCAAGTCTGGTACATTGCCTGACTCCTTTCTGTTTACTGACCCTGATTCAGCTTGAAATTTTGATTATTTGCCTGTATGAAAATAAACTCAACTGCAACTTTTGCTATCTGTAGCCTGTCTTTCCTGTTTAATCAACTCTTAAATGCACTGAATCATTTTTGGCTTTAACTCCTATTCCTCACGTACCTCCTGTAGACAGCACGGAAAGCAGCAGCTGCTGCACTTTAAAGGACGTGTGAGAGTGAGCACTTCCTGTCCCATGTTATCTTGGAGGTGGATGACGAAAGAACGCACTGGACCACAGAACAACCGTGTGCAAGAGTCAGTGTCTTCGACAGCAAGCCACACTTGCTGTCCGAGGCAGTTTTTCACCACGTACTGGGTGTTGGTCTCCCAACCCAAAACAGCTCAAAGAGAAAACAGTCAGAAATAAAATTCACACGCGTGTGTTTGGTTTAATAATGGAATTAAGGAATAGTTTTATCCTCTACCTTCAAGTAGTTCTGCCTTCTGGTGGACAAGGAGTTGGTCAACCTGCATCAGACAGTGTAATGAACTCTTCAGGGTTTTTTCATAATGGGTCAATGTGTATAAGAACGGACTGCTAATCAATTGAAGTAAATTTACAAAGGCTTTAAGGCCATTTGATAAACTACTTATTTACTTTGTTTGCTTGGTGTGTACAGAGAAATTTCAGCCCAAATCCCACCTTGTACTAAAGACCTTGGGTTGAGATTTCTCTGTACAGACCCCACGCTCGGTTAAAAAGTAGTTTGTATTACAATAGTCCAGAGTTTTGAACACTGCCTATGACTTATATTGTACTTCACCTGGGTTAAGTACTCCAGTCCAGGCGGGCATCCAGGTGGTCTCTGAGGAATGGACATTACCATGGGAATTTGAGGTGGCACATAGCCTGGCGCAAACATGCAAACACTGAGTGCAATGTCTGTGACTCTAGGTCCACTAAAATTACCATCATTTTTTTTAAGATGTACCTGGTGGAAAGGCCATCATCGCAGGTACCTGTGGGGGTACAAAGCCTGCAGGGAAGGAATACTGAACTTGAAATATGTCATAGGAGCAAATTGAGTTTCTGACAAACTGTGAAAGATGGAAACGCACCTGGTGGAAGGGGAGTCTGTTCGGTTGTGAAAGAATTGGGGTGAGGAGCAGCGGTGTAAGCTGTGGTAGAAACTTAAGAGCAATTAGTACAATTACAGCCACATCATGAGCACTGAAAGATGAAGTGAATTACACTGATTGTCTTGTCAATAAGTAAGGTGTCATTTGAAGTTGATATGTTGGAAGCAGGAAAAAATGTGCAATCAACAGATCTGAGTGGCTTGTGGTGGCTTATCAACTGGCTCTCTAAAACCAAAAGGTCTTGTGAGGATTCAGATTCCTTCTCTTCTCTGACAGGAGTAGAACCTCATGGCTTCTTCGCCTGTGGTAACTCTGCATCAAGGTTTGGCATGATGTATGCCTTGAGCTACTTTTCTGCTCACCACTGCTGTAAAGCACAGCTCACTCTTGCCATTTTCCATTGGTTTCTTGCATCAACAACTGGATGTTAATTCTCTGTGAATTCCATTGAGGAAGAAAACCTCAGATCAGATTATTTTCTTTGTTTGCTACTTTGTTTTACTGAAACTGAAATGAGGAAACTTTCTTTGAAAAACAATGAAGTACTTCATGTATTTCCTTTCATTTAAATAACGGCCATAAAATCACACTATAGCTGTAGGTACTCTTGGTACTTTGGGGTGGGGTAGTGGACCTAACTACTTCCGATTGATGGGTCTCACATTTCTCTGCACAGCAATGTTCAATGTTCCAAGTATTGCGACAACCAAGCTGGATTTAAACAAGCAACCACTTGAGTTCTGGGGTCAAAGACAAAACACTACTACGCCCACACTAATGCAGGGTGATCCAAAAAAGCTCCCACATTTTGTATAGGCCAATTGGGACCTTGGGGCAGCCATAACATAAGGGTTAGAGAAGCGGCTTTGGGATCGAAAGGTTGCTGGTTTGATTCCCGAACCAGCAGGACTGGTGTGTGGCTGTGAGGGGGAATGAGCAGCACCTTTCCTTCCTCCACATTCATGACTGAAGTGCCCTTCAGCAAGGCGCCTAACCACCAACTGCTCTCCGGGTGCTCCCAATGTGCGGCAGCCCACTGTCGAGTGTGTGGCCACTTTGGGTGGTTATATGCAGAAGTCAACGTTTCCCCCTTGTGGAATTAATTCAGTATAACATTAAAAATATAAATACAAATTATGGTATACAAGTTTTTAGAAGCCTGCTTCGGAAATAAATTCATTGCCATTTATAAGGGATTTTGGTTATATTCAAATATCACAATAAAAATGTCTGATTGGCTTATGTTTCTAAGATATTAAATATGTCTGCATAATTATACTGTGTTAATAACTATATTAGTTTTTGAGATTAACCATGAACATAAGGGTTTTTTCCCCTAATTTCTAATTGATATGTAATGAATTATAGTTCCTCTGATCATTTCTGATTAATATTTCACATGTTCTCTTTTTGTAACACTTTAAAATAAGCAGAAGGGTTCTATATCAAAAGAGAAAAACATTATTAATAGATATAAAAGTACAGAGATCAGTCTTTATTCAGTGTTTTCTCAGCTCTTCTGGGCCTGTGTCTCGTATCCAATAAATGGAACTACACAGCCCTTTTTTTCCTTCTTTGTCAAATCTTTCCCCGAGTGGAGGTACTATGTAGAAGTAACAATGGTTGAGTAATAGCTGGTTCTCTCCAAATCATTGGCACAGTAAAAAGCATTGACTTCTTTTCCTCTTCAATCTCTAGTAAAGATTAGTTGTCAAATGTTGCAACATACAGTATGTGTAGAGCCCAGCTCTTCTTTCAATCCCCAATTTTGCACCCAAAGGTAGTTGGCTTTCTTAACCGCAGCAGTTTTACTGTGCTTTTTGTGCTGCAAAAGTCTCTACAAGCATAGTACGAGTTATCAGCACTATTCACAAAAGTACAAGGCATGGCTTCGTCTGAACAAACAAAAAATTACTGTTTCCCTCAAGATCTGAAGAATAAAACAATGACAAATCAGGGGCACCATTTAGCTAAGATTTAATCTTGGACTCAGTGAAAGATGTATTATTTAGTGACTTCTAATTTAAATTCAGATTTTTCCCTCTATAACTCACCCATCCTTCATGATGTCAGAGTGGTAAAGCTTGACTAAATTTATTTCAGAAGCATTTGGGCTGTAGACCAGTGTTATAATTTGCACACATGAAGCTAAGTGATGCAGGAGAGGCAGTGCTGAGGTCTGTTGGTGGCCCTTGAACCCCTTGATGTTGGAGAAGTGGATGTGTAGTTTTAGTAAGATGAAGCAACGGTGCACACACAGCTGGAAGATCATTGGAAGTGCTGAGGGCAATGTCGGTGATCCTGTTGCATGGTGATACTCAGTGGTCAGCCTGTTCTCCTGACCTCACCTCGTGTGACCTTAAATTACAAGTGTATACCCATCCACCCCAAACTCTTGAAGCCCTTAAGGTTGCAATTCAGAAGGAGAAAATTTAAATGAGGGAGGTTTTACTGGGTGACCCAGCACCAACGCGGTTGTTGGATTTCCAGTAGTCTCTCAACAAATAAAGAAAGCATTGAAAACAGAGGATCCAGAAATGTCTTCTGTGACAACCACCTGGTGATCATGCTTTGGTCATAGTGTCAAATCTGTTTGCTTGCCAATAAAAAGTCAGACCTTTGGACTCATTTTCAGTAGGTTTCTTTGCAATATGTACAAATCACATTACTCTTTTAGGGCAGGTGTCCATACATCACATGCTTGAATTTTATTGGTGCAAAAGCAAAATCTTGGACCATAATAACAAGTCAAACAACAAGCAGTTGAGAAAGATCATGAAAGAATAAACAGAAATGGGCAAGTGCTAATTAGTTAACACTCTACTCACCTGGGATGGGTACGATGCCTGAAGGCCCAGGAAAATCTCCTGAAGAATCAAACAAAGGGGTGAGGGAAGGTTTGACCTTCCACCTTAATTTACTTCCAATAGCATATGGAATATAGTTGGTGATCTGGGAAGTTGGGACACTGGGTAAAATGTGGAGTTTACACGGTGTCCTAACATTTTTTTAAATCGGGTTTGAACAGTATGTATGCTAAATGTTGTTGACGGTCTGAATATTTTTATCAGTATCAGTCATGAACAACACTTAATGTAATACACTGATGCAATAGCTTCCTGATTCCAACAGCAGCAAATTTGGTACAATCATCAATTTTCTTTAAAGTACAAAGGTTATGGAAAAAAATCCCTCAAATTGCCTTCAAACTTGAGGAAATTCAAGCTCAAGGTAAAAAGAAGTCCACAGTACCCAGTGTTCAAGACCATTCTGGTCAATTTTGGAGGCAATTTGTCACAAATATGGTTGGAGAAAACATGCAAATGAACACGTGATAGCTGGTAGGGGGGAAAAAATGCAGCTAACGTGACCCTGGGCTTGACCTATTACAATTCTCAACACCAACAAACTGTCCATGGAGCATGGAGTCATTAGGCAACCAATCAGAGCAGAGTAGGTACAGAGAATGGAAAAACCACAGATGGGAGGAGGAAGCCAAACAAGCAACCCAGGACACACTGAAAATTGTTTAAAATTAGGAATCTTAATCTGAACATTAATGACGAAAAATAAAGGTCTGAAAATGGGAATAATATCATAAAGTCAGATGATAAAAATGTCAGTGTCATGAACTGTCAAGAATTTGAGAGTAAGTTGGGGACCTACCAGCCTATACTTTCTGAATTGTTCCACTGCTTAGATCCATATACAAAATGGTGAAATGTTTGCATATGGCATAATAACTTCTCTTTAACTGTTGGGAATCCACAACACTGCAGATCTGCGAAACTTGTATAGTGTTTCTTAAAGAGGCGGAGTCATGGTCGTTTAAAGAAATAACATTAATTGGATTATCAAAGAAGGCATAATCATCTATATGAATGGTAACTTTCTTTAGTAAATAATACTAGACAACTTAACTTCAACAGCAAATTTGCTAAGGGTTTGCAATGGGATTCCAAACTTTGAAAACTGAAACAAATCCATTTCAGGTCCGAAGACTATCTCCTTTTGATCTGCAAAAGGCTATTTAGCAAAACACAGACTAGTATTTTGGACATTCATATTTTTACATATATTAACGTGACTTTTAGGCAACAGAATTTAGGTAAAGATCTTGACACAGTTTTTATTACATATGTAGTTATAAAGAGAAGTGGATATAAAAACCTGTCAGGTACCTCGTGCATACATGGTTGTTGATTAATACACTCCAGAATAAGAACACTGGAAAACACGATTGATTGGTGAAAGGTCAATGCATTTAATCCAACCTGGAAAACAAATGAACCAAACACCACCTTTCCACCATCCATCCTGGATAACACTCTTAAACTATGGAAGAACATAGGTATCCACACAACAGAAGACTTGTACATTAGAAGGCATGTTCGCAAATAAAAAATAAAATATAATTTACCAGGAAGTAGTTTTTGTAGATATTTGCAAATAAGAAAATATTTAACACACCTGAAAAACTGAGACTTTCACAGGCTCGTCTTGATAAATGCCTCCGCCCCATATTATGCACAAATAAATAAATAAATAGATCGATCTCATCTGACTCCTTACAGACTATTAGTCCAGTGAACCGACAGATGCTTTGTAGCAGATGACACGTTGCTTCACAGGTTTGCTCAATGTCCCGAGGTTAGGATCTTTCGGTTTATAATATCTTCAGTTTAATGTCTAAAATACTTCACACACAGTTAGAGCCTAAACTATTATTCTAGGAATGCCAGATGGTGTTAAAATTAAACATATCCCAGCAACGTTTTCTCTTCTAGACTTATCATTGTAAAGAAGTTACTCCTCACACATTAGAAAAAGAAACACCCACACTATGACGTGGCTGCTTGTGACCTTACTGATACTCTTCATTTAGAATTAATAAGATTATAGACTCATAGATAAAATACCATACTTTGAAAAAATTTGGTCACCTCTCATTCATTACCTTACACCTTTTAGCAGAAATTAATTTTTCCTCTTTACTCCAATAAAGTAGTGAATAGACGGAAGGGTAAGGTTGGGTAGGGAAGGGCAGTTTTTATTTAATTGTATTCTGTTCCTTACATTTACTATTGTTACATGTTCTAAGAAAACAAAAAGAGGGCACTATGACCTAACTGCACTTATACCTGTATAGATATATACATATATAACCACTATAATGGCATGCATTTATATTTGAAAGAAATGAACCTGAGCATCACTTGTGCTTCTATGAATTATTCAGACTTTCTCACACCCTGAATTCTCCAGTGTTAAAGGGAGTATAGGGTTTCATTTTGGATGCAACCCTGGATAACATCAGTTTACCTGAATAACATTTCTATTCTTAATAATTAGCAAGCCATCCCACACCTCTCGCATGCACTCATTATACTTACCGGTACCGGTCACTGATAATCGCTGCTCCCGTCACGTCCAGCATCCACATTTAACCGATAAGGAATATATGCATCAGAGCCCTCGATAACCCCTTCGTACACAAAAAGGTTACCAGGTGCCTACAAACACCACCACCCACACCCTCAGAGTTTCCCTGTTAAATTTTTAACCACTGTTGCTTGACACTCAGTAATAATGCTTGTCAGGATAGAGATCACTAATGATTACCAGCTACACAGCTGACTGCAGGTCGGTTTTAAATGAAGTTAGCTGAAGCAATGTTTGAGTAGTAGAAGCCCATTTGGAATGACTTAGAGCAGGGGTCACCAACACGGTGCCCACAGGCACCATGTCGCCCCCAAGGACCACATAAGTCGCCCGCAGGCTTGTTTTAAAAATAGCACAACTCACAGTGACTGTATAAAATTAATTTTAGATTTTTATTGTTGATAATTATTGTGAGAAATAATTAACATGATCAGTGTCTTCACATAGATGAGTATCATTAATCATTATTGATAATGTATAACTAAAGGAAAACTGAG
>JAOUQZ010000041.1:17831485-17852781 GCA_028564935.1 Neosilurus hyrtlii | reverse complement strand
ACTGAGCAAATGTGTAATTTCAGGAGAACCTATCAAACTGGTAGCCCTTCGTATGACTCAGTACCCATGAAGTAGCTGTTTCAAAAAGGTCGGTGACCCCTGACTTAGAAGAACTGCAGACTTGATATGCAAACTAAATGATACGATTTGATGAATTTGACAATAAAATTGGTGAAGACTTTTTAAAGGATGCAAAATACTATTGTTTAAAACCATCCTGTACCTGCTAAGACCCATACTGATGTACAGTCCACTGTTTGGTACTTCATCATGAATTTCATTTTGAAGAAAAAATTATATAAACAATGAACACCATCTTATCAGACGCTGGTTGACACTCACTCAAGCTGAAACCCCAGTTCCGGTGCCGCATCCTTAGTGGTACATGATCATCTATGAAATTTAAAAATACCTTAAACAGCAGCAAACTTCCTCCCTGCGTCATCATACGGCTCCTCCCGCCTCAGAAAGCAACAAACCTGTTGCCGCAGAATGACTTTCTTAACTGACACAAAGACCTCTTCTTCCAGCTGTTCCTGTTAGGAGTCTTTACAGCGGATCATCCTCTTTCAAGTCACTCTGTTACTCCCATCACCTGCACATCCTTCCTCACCACATCCATAAATCATCTCTCCCCCTACCAGGCAATTCAACATCTAACATTCTTCTACCAATATACCTTTCATCCCTCCTGTGCACATCCAAATCCATCTTAATCTGGCCTCTCGTACTTTATGCCCAGACACTCCTTAACCAGATTCACTCCACTCTGTCCATTGGTGTTCGTCTCAAAGAAAAATCTCCATCATTTCCAGTCTTTATTCTCCAAAAAGTACAGCATAACTGGCCTCACTACTGTCTCTTCTCCATACATGCCTGCCTCCATCCTGCCTGCACTCACAATTACCTTAAACAGTACTGGTACTGTTCATCTTTACAGCATAATTTGTGTGTATGCTTAAGCAATAAAGACGCTTTAACATAAATGACCATAAAACACAAAACTGGACGATTTTATTCTGTGGATTACTAGCGGTCTGCTAAAGTACAAGCGGTAGATTTTCCCCAGAAGTGACGTTAACACGTTGGGCAGTGTGGACACCTCTTGCAGAGACGTCACATTCTAGTGACTGAGGATGAGAATGCTGCCAGAGATGAGTGTGACGGTAAATCGCAGCGTAAATGGTTTACGCAGCCAACATTTTGCCGATTCGGCTATTCTGTCATCAGTTGGTTTAAGAACAAAAAGAAAATGGTTGCCGCTATTTCTGCCCTTGTTTGCGCTGCTCAACACTGGACAATAATGTGTTATGCTACACGGGTCAGTGACGCAGCCCAAGCAATCCAACACCTTGACATTACTACCAGGCTGGAACAGGCAATCAGAACGGCAACATGTCTCTGCACATGCCTAGAGTCGTATCACTCGCACGCACTTTGAAAACCGGCATGGACTGATGTTGCCGCAAGGAACTGCTGATGTTATACGTGATCACTTTAAATAGATAACACCAATTCACCACAGGCACCCTTAAACTAACTGAGCCAAAGTATATGGTTTCACGAAATGAATCTTGGGATAGGTTAGGTCCAACAGGATGATCCTTTGCAGCTTGGAAAAACTGCTTGTGCTTGAAGGAATCTTTGAACTAAGGCAGGCTAATCAGTCCTCAAAAGATGTGGCACCAGAATTGAGACAGCATGTCAACACATCCATCCCAACACGCCCTCTAAGTCCCGCCCCACTTTTCACACATTTAAAATGAAGAAGGAAAAAACTTAAATACTGACACACAGGACGCCTTCCAATCATTACAGTTTTATTGAACGACAGGTCAACAATGCTAAACAGTCAAAACTAACATTTCTCTGAGGGAAAAAAAAGGGACAGCAAGATAAAGTAAAGCCCTAAGTACAAACAAATTCCATAGTTTCAACATAACATGACATGAAACCATTTGTTTACCTCCCGGCCACGCTCCCCATTTCTCAGATAGCCTCCGATTATGTCTTCTTTTCTACACCCGCAACGAATTCTGTTGTGTGCTCAGAAGGACATAGCATACTGCATGCATACCACAACATATGCAGCAACGAACAACATAACACTCTCCAATGAACTGCCTAGAGCAAGCAAGTGTGCTATGCAAACAAAAGCTAATAATATAAAAATACAATTTCCTGGTTTAGAATCAATCTGATCTGGTATCTGATGCATTGTCAAATCCCTGGCCATAATTCAGTAGGAAAAACAAACAAAAAAAGGTGTGCACGAAAATCATCATGGAACAATTCATCAGCAATGTGAAAACGGTAGCATCGATTAGAAAAATCAACATTTGCCCTAAACGTCACATTTTTTTTCAAATCACAGATTTCCTCATGGTATAATTTTTTTTTTTGCTTTACCTTATAACTGGAGCCCTTGAACGGTCTATGTTCAGCAGAGGGACACAGTCAAAGGACTCCTCCTTTGGGACAACCCTAGCTGAGGACCTGATTCTACGAACTACGCCTGCAGCTTCTTCAACACTGTGAGCGAGAATGAAGGCAGCATTTTGTATTAGCGCCACAATAGCACAGGGTTTCAACCATGTCAGCATACATACACGAGTAAACTTTCAGAACTGCAGAAATTATAATTGCCATAACAGACCATTGTGAGAATTTTTTTTTATAGTTATGTACTTTTAAAAAAATGAAATAAAAATTAAGATATCCAACTGCATGCAGCATTGGTATAAGACAAAGGAATACAGTCTACAGTGCCATCGAATGCTCTAAAACAATGACTAGCATGCTAACAGCATGGATATGCATTGATTAAATAGGAAACAGTATTTTCAGAATCATGTATATTTATATGGCACGGAAAAAATATCACATTGCCAATGACAAAGCAATTAATACAAACATTAGGCCCTTTCCAACATTTAGAGAAATTCTTTAAAAAAATATGCAGAAGGAAATTTCGGATTCACATCATGACTTGAGTTACAGGTCAAACAATTTTTCTCTCTTAGGTTAAGCTTACCTGTGTTATCGCAGCAGAACCTAAGGTGTGGGGCGTCGAGCCGCCAATCAACATCAGGTAAATTGATTATTTCGAGAGAACTCGCAAAGAAACGAGGTCACAGGCAAAGAACTAGAACAGCCTGGAAAATGGTCACAAAGTCTACCAACATCCGAAACACATTCTTGCATTTCTTTCTCAATGTACAAGTGCGAACAACTTGCCTGAACGTTAAGTGATTCATTATCTTGTCAAGAAAAAAAAACTGATTACTTGGAAACTGATATACAGTGGCACTTTAAAGAGACGTAAAATATGCAAACAACATTTCGTACTCTCAGGGATGGACAAACCAGTAGCCCCAGTGCCTCGGAGAAGCGAACTGAGGGGGTGGGGATGATGGTGTCAGGAGCTGGCCGTGTAAGAGTTATCAGTGGCCGGGTCGAGTGAGTTAGAGGTGACCCGAACAAATTATCCAAAATTTAAAGAGAACTGCGTCGTCTGCATAGAAAGAAATACAAATGCTCCCCTGAACACCGCAAGTGCGCAATGCACAAGCTGAAACGCGGAGCCACAAAACAGACACGCAAAACTACTTATTGTATGAAAATATGCCAAAAAAAAAAAAAAAAAAAGAAGTAATAAACAAGTTTTGAATAGTTGCATACAATAAATTTGGAAATGGGGGACTAGGGGATACCCTTACTCCTTTCCCCAACTTAATCTTTTGGTCTGTAACCCCATCTGCTTACACTACATGGTTTGTCGATGCAAATTAGAGAGAAAAAAAATACAGCTGTATTGTTAGCTTGAAGTTGAGGACAAAAAGACACTAGCCAGGCGTGAATAGTGATGTGCTATAGCACAAGCAATTGAAATAAACTAACCGTTTTATTTAAGTCGATATCATAGCAACAGCATTAGCAATCGCTAAATTACACAATTAGATTTCTGAGCATCTGAAATGTGTTTTTGTTCCCCTGTGCACTACATTAGAAGTGATTTTTTACGATGATTTGTTCACCCCTGATTTCTAATGCAAAGCCAGTTGAATTTCAAGTGCTGCCCTGACTAATAATACGTCACAGCTTATTTAAATACACACAATAAAAAACTGGATAGACAGATAGATAGCGCAGAATTTAAGGGTTAATACAGTGGAAAAATTACTGGACAAAAACTTAACAGTCTACGGTAAAGTCACAGGCTCAGAGACTTCAGCATGTTGAACGTCAATCAAAAATATATAGAAATACATATCAATCTGCAGTATGCCCAGACATACTTACCCCGAAAACTGTCAAATTCACAAAAAACTTGAGACATTTTAAATTTTATGCACTATACTTAGTCAAAGACAATGCATTGACAGCAGAAACTGGGGCTCACTTTGGGGTTTTTTGGTACTTACGGAGGGCTCATTTCACTGGTGTGGTAACAGCATAGCCTCCTCAGCCCTAAAAACACACACCTACAAGTCTATGCCAAAACAGCGCCAGCAAAAACAAAAAACAAACCAAAAAAAAAAAAAAAAACGGCCACATGGTTGTTTTCTTTTTAAAAATCGTGAGACATTTGCCAGAAAAAATATGCATTTAAGAAATACGAGAGAATGGGGACATCTGTATAATACATGTGACAATACAGAAACACTTCACCTGGCCTGGGAGGGGGAAACAAAAACAGCAAAAACAAGAAACTTGCAGTCATATCACATTACTTTATGACACAGGTGCTTACCGCGGTCCTAATCTGGCCTGTGAGGGGGAAAGTTTCTCACATTATATGAGCAAGGGCAAGGAATAGGAGAGCTCAGATACCTCCGTAAACACATACCGTCCCTCAGATACACCTGTCTACTCACTCGTACAAGCCGATACACCAGCCTAGACTCTTAGTCTTAGCAAAAAAAAAAAAAAAAAAAACACCAGGAAATAATAATAATAATAATAAAGCTGTATAGACAGTTGGAGATCAAACAAAAATGTCATTTTTGACAGACGTGAAGCTTGCGATTTGACCCCCCTCCCCGGTCCCCTGTCACATCCCTCAAAAAACAGTTTAAACAAAAACAAAAAAAGACAACTTTTTTTTTTAAATACACAAAAATTACCCATCCTCAGTTTTTTTTTTTTAACCGCCCCACTTACCAACACAGGAGGTTTCATTATGTTTTATTGCAAAACACAACAGGCATGTTTTAAAACGAAGAGCATTTACATGGGGGGGAGGGGGGGAGAAGAATGAGAGCACTAAAGTACTGGTATAGACATGAGTTCTGGACTATATCATGAGATACAGGAGCTGGAATGACCATCATTAGCGCACTAAAACAGTTCATTTTATACAAGAGAAGAACATTACAAAAAAAACAACAACAAAGAGGCAAAACAAAAAAAAAAAAGAAAGAGAGAAAGGAGAATTCTCAATTCTGGAGCCATTTTGTTTTCTTTTTATGCAATCTAGTTTAAACGCAAACCAAGGAAATTACGATCTTCATCAACAGGCGTCTGCATCCAAACATTTAACAAAGGATTTTTTCGACAAGGTAGCATTTACGTTATGTCCGCTTCACATTACTGGCCCTGTGCAGAAGAAATACATAAGAAAAATACACAACATGTTAAGAGCAGAAACAGTGACTCGCTACCCCGCCCCAACCCATAACCTAATTACAGAGAAAAAGACGCCTGTGGAGGGGAAAAAGAAAGATCTGGGTTAGGTCTGGCATCGCTGGGTTGACTGGATGGCTGATGAAGCTGCAGAGAAAAAGGTTATAAAAAGATAAAGGAACACACACACACATACACACACGTTTTACGATACGACCGTATGGATGTTACAAGGAACGTACTTGCTGGGCTGGTGGTGCACCTCCCATGGGCTGAGAGCCACCCTGGCCATAGTAGGCGGCTTGTTGGCGATAGTACTCAGCCCATGCGGCACTGTAATCCGGCTGGCCTCCGGGCTGAGAAGAGCTGGGCCCGGCCGCCTGAGGTGCCGCCTGACCTGTAACACGACAAGGATGATATACATTTCACGATTCACACATTACTCATCTACTTATTTATTCATTTCTTACTACTGTTAATTAAGAGTTAACCCAACACCTCATCATTCCATCAAAACTTGACCACAGGACCAAACATTCACTTTCTACTTAATATGTGCATCTGTAAGAGGGGGAACGATCCCGGCCATGCTGTCTATGAGTGGCGGGACAGAAACCCACTAGCTTGCTGTAGGGCAGCTGTATTTACAGCAGCTCTACTGTAGAGGGCCGTAACACAACACAGCTGCCCGCAACGTGGTACTGCAAAGACGATATCCCACTATAGTTTCAAGGCGAGCCAGGGCGATCTCAAGCCTATGGGAGGCTTATAGGGGAAAACTGGTTTGCGTTTAGATCACTGCCCCATATTACTACCCTACCTACTCCCCACCCGCAATTAACATGGCAGCTAAAGCTAGTGAAAACAGTATAGCTTGACAGGTATTAACCTAAATCATTTTAGCTGTCTAAACCCCACCTTCACATAGAGGCACCCCATTTCTCAGGCTGCTAGCCTCAAAATAGCCCCAAACAAGTGCCAGGAGCAACAATGGAAACAGTAATAGCTTTGGCTTGACAGTCGAATCATGGCTAATATGAGCAAAACACTGACAACCTTTTACACCTACACCTCTTACCTTGTTTCTTATAGTACTCCTCCCACGCTTTGGTGTAATCCTGCTGCTGTTGTTGCGGCTGACCTTGTTGACCTGAGCGACAGAAATAAATAAATAAAAATTTGATTCTTACACTATTAGAAAACATGTCAAAGAAATGAAAACCAGTTCAACTTAATTGTACAGCTTGCTAATCCTCTGTTGCTGCTTTGTGCACCTGAGTTTATATTTTATTTCTGGACAATAAAACACCTGGGAGCCCACAAGCTCATGATGGCTCTCTGGAAGTGAGACGATTGTAAACATACATGTACACGTGAGCCGCTCCATCATGATAGGGATTAAGTTAAGAGACGCTGAGATATTGATATATTTGTAAAGAAAAGTAAATCTGCTCCAGAATGAGGTATAAAACATTATAGATGAAAAAGGACTGAGTTACATGACTCTGTTTGTGGCTAATCAGGAAACGCTACTTTAGAGAAAACAGTAATTACAGTTTCAGAACCGGTTTCTGAACGTCCGCATGTGAAATTCCCCAACATCCGTGCACTAAATGAATCTGGCTCTCCACTAATCAGTGCCATCGTACCAGCGTCTTCCTACAACAGATGAGCTCTATTTACAGTCTGTGAGTCATGTGTGTTTTGAGGCTTTTCATTGGTTTAGTGTTATATGATTGGGGGAATCCTTCTTGGATTCTGTAAGTAGGGAGAGGATTCTAGTAGTGAATATAGGTAATAAGGAAATACCCTGAGTAACCAAAAAAGCCGTTTGAGAATCAGTTAAATAAGTGGATATTTTTGTTTTATAACATTTTGGACACGGAACCCTTTCTTAAACAAGTATTTTAGCATGGATAGATTGTGTTTATGGATACTTGAAGATGGTCATGTGAAAGATTATGCTTTGGAGAATGTATTTTTGGCGATATCACATTTTTCGTCCAGGTACGCCACTTTCAACTTACTTCGTCTCTTACTCAAAACACGACCTCGCGACTTAATCCGTATTATACTGGAGCGGGTCATGTATATAATCATGTTGGAGGAGATATTCACATAGTGGAGTCATCATTTGAGGCCCAGCGGTAACGTTGAACCTCAGGCCACCTAAAGTCACATTAACAATCATTTGGATATGATGACGCACCCTCATATTTATAAAGAAACTCAGTGCATCAAACATCTAGACAGTGGGCAGAATTTAGTGGAGTGTGTATCAACCTGTCTGAGTAGAGACTCTAAAAAGTAGGACAACTAAAACCTGACGTCTCTTCTGTTCACGTCCCTAAACCTCTTTATAGCTCGAGGTTTTAAAATGAAGGTGGGAGGGCTTAAAAAAAAAGAAAGAAAAAAGAAAAGAAAATCTAAAACTACAATTTACCCATTTTCTTGTAATATTCTTCCCAGGCCTTGGTGTAATCTGCCTGTCCGCTCTGACCTGGAGCCTGCGGGTCACCTGTTAAAAACGGTGCAAACTAATTGAGAACCGTCATGCAGGAAGTCTGCGTCCGACCCAAAATAAACTAGAAGGGAAATTATCTACACATTAAACTTGCTACTCTGCTGATGTTGTAGTCTCTGGACTTGATCTCTGACCTACGCTATGTAGAGGTGGTGTTTAGAAGAGGAAAGTTAAGAGGTTTACCTTGACCGTTGGCTGGAGCGGTGCCTGGGGCGGCAGCGGGAGCGGCGGGCGTCATGGGAGCCTGAGGCTGCTGCTGGTACTGAGCGTAATAGGCAGCCCACGCTGCCGCGTTAGCATCTGCCGCTGCTTTATCTGCACGGATTATTGGAAGTCGTTAAATTGCAGAATGAGATCCTTACGAAATAAGAAGTTGAACACAAGACAGATGACTTACTGGGATCGGGTTGGCCCTGCTGCCAGTGAGGGAATCCATTACCCCAGCCCTGAGGCTGGTACGGCCCAGGGGGACCACTGCAAACAAATACTTCGTTAATTATTCACATCGACTGGGCGTGGCTGAAAACAAAAGTAGGGATCAACAACAACCAGACAAACATCAAAGCTCTTACTGTGGTCCAGGAGGTCCCTGGTTATATGGTCCAGGATTGTAAGGTCCCATAGGGGCAGGAGGTCCAGGAGGGCCCGGTGGACCATGTGGTGCTGGGCCTCCGTGTGGCCCTGGTGGTCCGTGTGGTCCGCCCATAGGACTGACGGGACCCTGATGGGGGTGCAGATCCACGTTATGTACAATTCAAGATAAACTAGCATTTATTACATACCTAGAAAATTTAATAAATAAACAAACAAACACCCCCCCCCAATTAAAAAAAAAAATTAATCAAAACAACAGGTCTCTCACCCCAATCTTTTCTTCGACAAGCTGTCTGGCGTAGTCGATCTGCTGCGGCGTCCCACGCACTGTGAACATCTTTATATTGGGGTCGGCATTGGGAGGAGGGTTCCTCTCCAACTCTATTCTCGCACCGGACTGCTGGCTTATACTTTTAATCGTCTCACCTCCTGTAGACCCGTTACAAATCTGGTCAGCTATACATCTTTAACTTTAAGAAGTCACTATGACAGTATTTTTTATAAGATGGAGTGGTTGTGTTAATATTCTCCTATGAGCAGATAACACAGTAAGACTGGGACCAGTTCAAACTCACCTTTGCCAATAATAAGCCCGGTTTTAACGGTGGGAACAGTGAAGGAGAACTCCTGTAGGCCCCCTGGTGGCCCCATGTTCCAGTTTCCGTGGCCGCGACCTCTGCCCCTGCCTCCAGGGCCTGGTGGGCCGCCAGCTTGCACGCTGCGCAACAGATCTGTAATGATACTGGCTGCGTGCTGCGCCCGATCGGGTGGCCCCATGATCTGAGCGATCCTCTCCGGTGTAGTGCCATCATCTGAGGATCAGGATACACCATTGATGTTACAGGAAATAATCACGTACAGGGAAGGACCACAGCACCCACACCTAAAGCGACAAACCTGGTTTGAACTGGATCTTAACTCCGGTGTCGTTCTGAATCTTTTTGATCATTTCTCCGCTCCGGCCGATCACGATCCCTACTGCGAAGCGCGGCACGGGAACCTTAAATGACAGCAAATCAAACACTTTAAAACACGGACAACACAAACAAAGCAAACGATCCCTCGCAGATCTCCACTTACATCCAAACCTTCTCCGCCACCCATCCGGGACCCGTATTCGCCCCTCTGCTCTCGGAACCCCTGGTCTCTGATCAGGTCCATCACCATGTCCTTCGCTTGCTGGATGTAAAAACGCATCACGTTGATTAGATTCGGCCTGGGACATTGGGGTGCTGGGACTTTTCAGTTTCAAATTCTGAGCTCACCTGAACTTTAAAAGGATCTCCAGAAATCCTGAGTGGTTTGTCCGCACCGGTGTTCTGAGGCCCATCCTGAATCAGTACCATCTTGACTCCGGCTCGCTCCTGCCGTGCAGAACCAAGATTATGCTGATTTATTTAAAAGAAATTTATAATTTAGAAGAAATGGGGTAACTAGGACCAGGTATCTCCAGCACCTGTAACTGCTTGATCGTCTCTCCTCCCTTTCCGATAACTAGGCCTGCTTTGGTTGCCGGGATCATAATTTCCTGAACTGACATACCAGGCCCGTCATTGTGATGAAATGGTGTTGGTCTGCCCTTGTCCACAATCTCAGCAAGTAACCCCTTAGCAGTTCTGTTCATAATACACACATACACAAACACACACACAGCTCTTATTTTTCACACCATGTTGGTAAACCTCCATAAAGCTTTGTTAGATCTGCGCGCACACACTCACAGGATGGAATCTGGAGAGCCTGTTAACGTCACCGAGCGATCAGGCATGCCACCGCTGTCTGTAAAATAATTAAAAAAAAAAGATGGTGTGAGGGGGCAGCACACAACTGAATGTTTAAAACTTAACAGGGAAGCAGAATTAAAAAAAGGAAAGAATTTAATGAGCCACCCAGTCACCTGGAGCTATCTGTATCTTGCATCCTGATTCCTGCTGTATCCTTGATATCTGCTCTCCTCCTCTTCCGATAACTAAAAGAAAAAAGAAAACACGCCAAGATTAAACATCTGCATAACTCAAATATCGCAAGGAAACTGAAACCTTGTACAAAAATGTTCTTACTAAAGCCAACCATGCCGTCAGGAACCTTGTACTCTTCTGATGTAGGCCTGGATGAAGAAATCAAACATTTCTTTATATAATTTGTAATTTAACAACAGCTTAAATGCATGAATCGACTCTAACGTTTGGTAAGCATTAAAATATGCACAGGATACCTTGGAAGACCAGGCATTCCACCCATTGCAGCAAAAGCTTGGGGGGAAACACAGTTACATGATTAACACTCAAAGCAACACCAAGGCCATGATCTGGATATTTTAAGGAAAATAGACACTTACGGTCACTTGCAACTTTCTTTGTTTCGGGTTGATCTGCAAAAGAAAAGAAAGAAACGCTATAGACTACAGCAAATCTCACACTTAGAAGAGGCTGATTATTACCTCTGGCGCTTTGCAGGGGGAGGGGAATCACGTATTCACCAGCGACTGCTCGTCTGTTTCCGCAAAAACTATTGAACCAATTTTCACCAAAGCAAGGTGGACAAATGGGTAATGGGTCTGACAAGAACCCCTAACATATAAAATAGAGATCATAATCCAGATCCATGGTTTTGGTAAAGAATTACTAAAAGATCTCGCCTGTTAGAAAGATTATGCAAAAACTACTGAACTGATTTTCATCCAGATTAGTGGAGGGGTGGGTCCTGAACCTGGAAAGGGACCATTACATTTCGGAGGTAATCCAAACATTGGGATCATGGGGAAAAAAAAAAAGAAAATATGTTTAATTAACCTGACGCAAAACTTTCCCCTGACACTCACCAGGGGGAGACATTTCATTATTACTCTGCCAAGTTATAATAATCTATTTGTGCCTGTCAGATCTACCCTGCACTCCGAGTGTCCCTCTTAACTTTTCTATACTATTTGTTTATACTAAATAAAAAAAACAAACATTGCAATACTTAATCAGCTACTTGTCGGCAGGATAAACCTTTGAATCAAATGGGGGGCAGCCTTAGCCTAATGGTTAGAAAAGCAGGTTTGGGACCTTAATGTCGCTGGTTCGACCCCTGAACCACCGAGGAAAATGAGTGGAGGCGGAGGGGGTGTTTACACTGTTTACATCTGTGTGTGCTTACTTTGGATCGGTTAAATTCAAATCCAAATGAATTAATACATACTTTATAATATATTGTCAAACAGCCAAGAATTTTTCAACAGAGTCGACACACCTCAAACAACTCCCTCAAAAAGATTCGGATGGATGTTTCCAGTGAATCATCGCGAATGTGTTGTGATTAGAGTTGAAACTTACCCCCGTCTTCCAAAGGCCTTTTCTGCCCTCCATACGGAAAGTCGTTGGCAGCAGGAGGAAGATTTACTGAATCACCGCCGATTTTAGCTGCTATCTGAAAAGCAAAACAATAAACATGCTCAGCAGAAGCAAAACACGGCGGAAGCATGCAGGGAAACTAGGCCTCTGTCTGAGTTCGTTGAATAAATTTGCCCTTGGCTAATAAAGCAGCTAGCCTGGCTGTTAGCCAACCCAGGATAACTTTATACTTCGGCCGTTTTGAGGATGTCTTAGTATTAATAAAAATAAATTCAATACATTTGGAATTCGTCAGCTAGCAAGCTAGCTTTACCTTTAGCTAATTAGCTAGCATAGCTTAATATGTTTAGCCATAGCTAAAAGTGTACACCTTATTCGATAACAAAGGGAAGCTAGATCAATTTACAGAAGGAATATTTTGTTAATAAATGCTACATTGAAAAGGAGAAATATGCAACAGTTCCAGATTAATATTAAAACATCCGGGCCTTCAGCGTCTCCTTTGTTGCAACCACTACCCACATTAGCAGGCCCAAGGGCCCCATCCTGAATCTATTTAAACTAGATTTAGAGTGCACACACGCGCGCGTCTGTCTAATCGTACGTCCTATACCCTACGTAGTGGACTTGGATACAGATAGACCACTATTTGAAATGCAGCCGTGCTCCTCTTTGTAAGCGTTTGCAAGAAACGCCGTGTTCGTTTGTTTTCTAATGAGGGAATAAGTTTTAAAGTTGGATTAAGTTAACCCCTCACCTGTCTTGCTCGTTGTAGTGCATCTTTAAAAGCGTCGTTCATTCCTCCGCCGGCGTTTGAGGACGGCGGCACCACACTCGAGTAATCAGCCATGTTTGAGCAGAAGCCGTGTGGAGAATATGGCGCGCGGCTGAGAAGGCAAGGCGGAAAAACCCAACTGCGACACGAATGCGCTCTCGTGCCGCCAGGGGGCGCGCAGACAGGAAAAACCCAACTTCCGTTCACTGAAGCTGATTGTCGAGGATAGTTAGTCTTCGACAGCAAAGCAGAATTTGTGTGAAGATACAGTGCTGTCTGTACGTTAAGAGCAACTTAAACCTAAAACAAAGTTCCTCTTATAACACCACAAGAAACCAGAAGGGTGTAGGTTTTATACTAGGTATGATGTCACAAGTACTAGGTCTATAGGTGTGATGTCACAAAGTGTTTTGTCAGTTGCTATGATGTCACACAAACAGTGTGCTAGCGGGTGTGTAGGGGTGCGTTCCAAAACCCTTAAATTGTATCCTCGTTTCCCCTCATTCGCACGCTGTCCATGAATCCATACGTTTTATTTAAAAAAAGTGCCAGCATGCACACAACTAAATGTAAATTATGCAAAACGTACGCGTATACACTAAACGAAACGCGAGGAAACGACGTGAGGAGCGTGGAATCCAGGGAATGCGTTTCAGGAGAAATACGACATCCCCAATGACAGAGGCATGGCTGGACCTGCTGCGTGAAAGTGTCCGATGTCAAGTAAGGGGCGTGTTATTTACACTGGCGTGCAGCTTTTCCAACAAGGTTGTCCTCATGTATCCTCCATCTCTGATGCGCAAAATACGAAAATAGTAACGGCCGGCAAAGACACGGCGGACCATACGAACACGAACCTCCAGTTTGAGTGAGGATCGAGGAAATGACGGATAAAAGTTTTGAGATGTACTCTAGGTCAGAGGTTCCCAACCCCGGTCCTGGACAACCCCTGTCCCGCATATTTCGGAGCTTTAAATTAGCTGGGTAGTTAAAACAGGTGTGATGGGAACAAGGAAAAAACTCATGTGGAAAAGGCAGTGAGGGGACTGGAATCTCTACCCTAGGTCAACCATTAGGTGATATCACAGAGAGGGCAGGTCAATCAGTACACGTACCACCCGTCCCTTTGACATCGTCACAGATTGTGTAGGTCATGTGACACAATGTAAGAGCATTAATACACGAGACATCCAACCACACCTCAAATCGTTTATCTGCTTTCATTTACTTTTAATGTTTGGGAACATTCACTGTAGAGCCGCACGGTGCCGGAGTTTGAGTCCGGGGCTCTTCAAGGGTGTTTGTGTGTGGAGTATGCCCTCCCTGTGATTGTATGGTTTCCTCCAAAAGTCAAAAAACATGCACATTAGGCTAATTGGCTTTTCCAAATTGCCCCTAGATGCGAGTGTAAATAGTTGTGCTGTGTGTTGGCCCTGCGATGGACTGGCAAGCTGTTCAGGGTGTACCACGCCTTCACCCAGTGTCGGCTGAGGTGGGCTCCGGCCTCCCTGCGACCCTTGTAGGATCAAGTAGTTTGGTAAATTGAGTGAGTGAATGAATGAACTTTACTGGATGCCAAGGTTTAAACGGCACATGAACAAAGACTCAACCCGACCATTTTCAGCTGTGCGTTAAGCGCTATCGTGGACAAGGGGGTGGAGTCATTTGATATTGATGTTAGGTTTAAAGAAATAAACAGAAAAACATGGTTCATTTTGTTTTTGTAGTTGTAGTGCATAACCCAAGGTAATGATAGTATTCAGAGGTACATGTCACAGAACGCCTTTTAACACTTTTCACACCGACGTTAAGTACAGTATCAAACAATAAAACAAATATCCCAGAAAATTTCAGCTCTAACAATTTCCACTGGCATTTTATTAGCTCATAAATTTCACATTGTAGCAGCACAACCTTTGAACATTTGTACAGAAAAATAGTTTGACAGTTAGAGAAAAATACATCCAAATCGATTTAGAATAAATAGTTCGAGGTTTAGCTTATTAACGGAGCAGGCAGTTTAGTTCACATCCTGGCATTCATGGACATATTAACAAAGGTGGAACTTAAAATTTCTTTAGTTAATCATAGTACAACGTCACCACACTGTTTTAAGAAACGCCAATGAACTCAGCTGATTTTGACAACAACCCTTAGTAGCTGAAGTCATATTCAGGATAAATTTGAGTGTAAACTACCATTTTCTGCCACGTAGGACACTTAAATTATTCAACAAGCTAATAGTAGTTAAGTCATATTTAACTTAAGCTACACCCCTTTATTTTGGCACAAAGAACGATCCAAACCTCAGAACACGATACAGGCTTATTATTATCACAACAAAATGAGCAATATATGATATTTAAAATAAAGCGTCCTACATGTCTTTACAGCATTCACAGAATAAACAAGACTCGTAAAAACCCAAACGTCTGGTTCATCCGTAAAAAATTCGAAAACGGTGTCGTGATTTTGGAGAATTCCTGTCAGACGTACAGCGTTTTCAAATGAAACCCAATCCAATTCTCAGCGCTCATTCAATCACATTCTGGCACCATTCGATGGTACTCTGTTGAAAGGTAAAAACAGATATGAAATAAATAATTATTGTAAATATCAACTGTGTTTGTTCTACCTGTAGCAGCACATTATAATACCAGTTTCCAATACATGCCACACTCTGACTTTGTAAAAAAGTCAAAAAACAATGCTTGGGTTCTAAGAACATTTTCTTCCTCTTCAATTATAAATCGTTCAAGATTCGGAGATCACTGCACCCGGGTCTCAGGCAGGGCGCCGGACACCAATTGGGGCATGGAACCGACGCAGCCATTTGCGTGCGCGGTGCAGTCACACCCTGAGTAACTCAGAAGCAACTCGGATCGCTGGTGCAGCAGGTGCAGAACGTCTTCAGCCAGAGTGTCCACGCTTGAGTAGCGCACCTTTTCCAGATCAAATATGTCCTTCAGGAAGAGCAGCACCTGCTCCTGTAGGAATGGCACCAGTCGTTAAAGCCTGACGTGGAAATTTAGCATAGTACTGAAATGAAATTATCCGAGCACTGCACCTTAAAGAAGCAGCAGAAGTCATGCAGAGAGCCTTTCGGCCCCAGGAAACCCCACGCTAACTCGGGGCTGATGTGCTCACACACCACATAGAAGTGAGCAATAAAGCCGTCCTGATCCTGAAAAAGGAAAATGTTACCAATATGTTACCACCTGCCATCGATTTGATTACAATAACAACCAAAACAGCAATGTTGTAAAAGTTTACGTCCAGTTTTCTTTCCACTGGATAATAAGTATCACATGACTATCACATCTGCTTACACTAGGGTGACATGGTGTCACCTGACTCATGCTTCAAATTTTACTAACTAAAAAATTGCATCTATCAATATACAACTTCAAGCATAGCTAATTTGCTAGCTAGCTTAGAAGCGGGAACTGACCCGACTTGTCACGGACGGCTCGTGTTGCGAAACATTACCTGGCTATTCTATATACGTTCTCCAAGTAGGAAGCATAAAATGTGAACAGGAAACCATTTTGAATTTACAATAAGTTTAAAATGGTGGATATTGCATGGAACTCAATTAATGAGCCTCTATCTGATTTTCATAACGGAATGACCTGGAGCTATCTCAAGGCTACCAGTGGCTTAAGGCCTAAGATTTAAGCCTTGAGCTGAAAACCTGTTTGCATCTCTATTTGTCCCAGTCGTTTCCACACCCATAACACACTACCCTGCTCTAAACGCCACCTACTCCGCCTTAGTCCGCACTGAGAGCTTCAACACCACGAGTGAAGGCAAATTTAGATTTTTTTCTTGATCTATTCATATTGCCGAGCTAGCAGGTAACTTAAGTAAATGCAATTTAAATAACCTATACCATTACACGTTTTTATTTACACAAATAATGGTTCAAAGTTTGCTTAACGGCTAGATCGGGCCAGTTAGCTTAGTTGGTATAACTGGCTAGCGCTTATCATAGTTTCTCTATTCGTTTTCTTATAAATACTTACTTGGAGCCTAATTACAAGGATACCATGGAGCTCAATGTTTACTTCAGAGAGTAACGGACTAGAAGAGATAAAAGGGTAGTAATGGCTTAGTGGTAAAGGCTCTTGCTTACTGATCCGAAAGGTCAGGGGTTCAAGCCCCACTACCACTGCCATTCTTGAGCCCTTAACCATCATTTGCTCAACTGTATAAAAATTATAAATATAAGTCGCTCTGTATAAGGGCATCTACAACTTGCCTTTTACATTGGAGTCATCTAGAGCACTGATAATCATCAGGCCTAAATCCTTAGGCTTTTGGCCTTCAAGGAGCTCAGAGCCCCAAAAGTGCCACCAGAAATGGTAATAGCATTGACTTGCCCTAGCTTGCTTGGTTCTGGCTCATTAGTGGGAAAGCGGCTAATGAAATTTGAAATATTTGCCAAGATCCCGCGGTTTGACTCGCCAAAAAGGGAGGGAAAAACTTGTGGTTCCATCAAATTCCATCATATATGACATTACTCCAAATCGTTATGATGAAAAATGAAGTAAAATCGTAGCTGTCTTTGGTGAGCGCGCGTACTGTTGCCAGTTGATTTGCCAATCTGACTTCCACATGGATTATTGAAGTATCTAATTTGTTTTTAAGTGATTAGACTTGGAGGTCATATAATATATAGCTACCAGGCTGGACATGAATGCTAGCATGACTAGTAGCATTAAGCTAGTTTCAATCCCCGGCGTCCATCAGAATACCTTTACATGCTGACGCTTCTGCTTTAGGACTGACCAGCAGCTTGATGCGACCGCCTGAAAAGAGAAAACAATGTCAACAAGCCGAGCCATCTGATAACACCAGGTGGAGGTGAATATATCTAACGTACAGTTTCTTTAAAGGCGTTGTTAAGCCAACGGTTGTTAACGACATTCGTAATGGACATGGGCGGATTCTCCAGATCCTCAAAAGAATCCATTAGGATAAAGTCCAGGACGATGTCGTAGAAGTTCAAATGCTTTACCTTATTGAAACAAAACAATAAAGTTAGCAGTGAAGTATTTAATAAGTGATTGAATAAATCTCGTGAGGAAGGACTTACCCCTCTGCTACAGAGCTCAGCCTCGGTGTTCTCCCAGTGCTCCGTCTGCTCCAGGAAGCCGATCATCTCCTCATAAACTTCTTCAAATCTCTTAGGATTCTGCCAAAGACCCAAAATGATCAAGAGCAGGTCCAGACGTACTGCACATCCATCCGAATCACAAATTAAAACAAACACTCACCTTCCTGGCTTTCACGATGATCGACGATAAGATCTTTTTTCCCGTCTCAGCCAGAAACTTCCGTGTCGGTATTTCTTGGAGGATGACCTGAACAAAACATCAGTTCATTACTCAGCGTGCTTTGCTTGGAGGCCTCTAGAAGGCCTCTCTTACTGGGTTCATGAAGTGGATCGTAAGTAAAAAAGGCCTTGGTACCTGACAAGCCTGACGGACACAGTGCAGCTTGGCGAGAAAATCGGTGTCTCCGAGGCATTCAAGCATCTCAGTTCTTAAAAAGAGAAAATAAATAAGACTGAAGTGTCATTTAACAATTATTCATGGTTCAAATCTTTCCAAACTGGTTATAAAAAGGTATTTAAGTATTTACATTTTTGAGACACTGACACTGTGTGGCACTCACAAATGAACATATACTCATATCTCCCACATACTCACTCACTCATTCGCCGAACAACTTAATCCTATTAAAGTAGCAGGGAGGCTGGAGCCTATGTCAGCCAAGTCTGGGCGAAGGCAGGGTACACCCTGAACAGCTCACCATTACATAGCCAACACACACACCCAGGGGCAATTTGGAACAGCCAATTAGCCTAATGTGCTTGTCGTTGAACTGTGGGAGTTAACCGGAGTACCCAGAGGAAACCTGTGTCAGCACAGGGAGACATGCAAACTTCACACAGAAAAAAACAAAAACAAAAACAAAAACCTTTGCATACTATCAAAACACTCACAGTCTCATAAAAAGCACTCTCATTCTAACAAGATGCTTTCGAAGTGCCATAAAAAGCTCTGGCATGCATACAAGGCACTCTCACGGTTGCAGAAAAGGCGCACACATTCCCAAAAGACACTCTCGCGGTCGCACAAAAAGCAACCGCATTCCAACAAGAAACTCTCACGGTCACACAAAAAGGACTCGCATTCCATCAAGACACTCTCACAGCCATACAAAAAGCTCTCGCATTCCAACAAGAAACTCGCGGTCACACAAAAAGGACTCACATTACATTAAGACACTCTCACGGTCAGACAAAAAGCTCTCGCATTCCAACAAAACACTCTCGTGGACACACAAAAAGGACTCACATTGCATCAAGTCACTTTTACGGTCGTACAAAAAGCTCTCGCATTCCAACCAGACACTCTCATGGTCAAACAAAAAGCTCTTGCATTCCAACAAGATACCCTTATGGTCAAACAAAAAGGACTCACATTACATCAAGACACTCTTGCGGTCATACTATAAGCTCTTGCATTGCATCAAGACACTCTCGCGGTCTTGCAAAAAACTCTCGCATTCCAACAAGACACTCTTTTGGTCACACAAAAGTACTCACATTCCAACCAGACACTCTCGCGGTCCCACAAAAGGCACCCACATTCCAACAAGTCACTCTCGCAGTCCCACAAAAAAGCACTCGCATTACCACCAGGCACTTCATGTTTACAGAAAATGCACAGACATTCCCGCCAGACACACCGAGACGCTCGTGGTCCCTCAAAAAGCACTCGCGTTGCAAGACACTTTCAGGGTCACATAAATAGCAATCGCATTCCATCAAGACACTCTCTCATCCACAGAAATGTGCTCACATTCCAGCAAAGCACTTTCACAGTCACAGAAAGTGCACACAAATTCCCGCAAGACACTCTCAGTCACACAAAAAACACTCGCGTTGCAACAAGACACTCTCGCTGTCATACAAAAGTGCTCACATTAATACAAAACACTACCACTTTAAAAAGGAGAATACACCCGTGCTCACACAACCCACTCTCTGCGAGAGTATGTTATTATTTTGAACAAGGTATCACATGTCAGTCACTTCAGCTGTCAGTCATTTGATGATGGCTGTCAGTCTCACCGGAGAACCCTACAGGATATTTTCCCATCCTCAGCCATCTGCAGCGCCTCCTCATAGAATGGGTAGCGACAGAGAGAGCTGAAACCCAGCCCACCCTTGTGCTCCGACAGCTGCGACAGACAAATAAGTCAGTTTCAACAAAATGTTGCCACAAAAAACTAATTCTGTCGACGTTCACCTCTGCAGCGGACACGAAGGAGTCGGTGGAGCCGATGCTCACGGTGTCTCTCCAACACGACTCATCAAAATCCTCCCTTGCGGAACCTTCGTTGTGGCGCTCTACCGGGAACACAAGGTTAACATTTCAGCACTGTTAACTCCACCGGCGCTAAGTAGCGAAAACATTTTATTATGTACGTATCCACTCACCGCTGTGGTGCGAGGACGGATCCGTGAACCCCATCGCTCCTCCGAACTCCTCCTGGAGCCGATAGGCCCTCTGTAGCAGCGACTCCAGCTTACGGATGAACTCGCCGCTGATGATGTCCTGTTTGAAAATGTGCCGTGATATTTTGCTTGTCTCGCGCTTATAAAGCGTAAACCGCGTTTTTAATGGTGTCATACCTCGACGGTCTCCTCGGCGATGGCGTCTCCGGCGCCGAGTTTTACAGAGGAGCACTCGGCTTCGTCGTCAGCCGGCCGGCCGCGAAAATTCACTGCCTCTTCCCATCGTCGCAGAGCCTCCTCGAACAACTCCATACCTGAGTGTGTACGGATCAGTCGCAAGATTGTTCAACGTTCACCACAGATACCTCAAAAGTACCAAATCTTTTTATTTATTTACAGTAGAGGAGAATGTCTAACCCATCAGGTAGAGGTTTTCTGGAGTAGTGACAACGTTATGTAAATCGCCATCATCCCCTCCGTCCCAGCAAGCCGATCCCGTGGTGCACTCGCTGCAAGAGTTCATGCTCTTCACCTGAGAGAAACAGATCTTTAACACCATGTGGTGGTTGAATAAGCTGATGTGAGAGCCTTTAATATATTATTCCATAATTCTGGCTCTTGTTCAAAAATGAGAACTGCGAGAGCAATTTGTAAAAATGTAAAAGTGTCATGTGTGAATGCGAGAGCGTCATGTGTGAATGCGAGAGCGTCATGTGTGAACGCGAGTGTGATGTGTGAATGCGAGAGCGATATGTGTGAATGCAAGAGCGATATGTGTGAACACAAGTGTGATGTGTGAACGCGAGTGTGTTATGTGTGAATGCGAGAGCATTGTGTGAATGCAAGAGCATCATGCGTGAATGTGAGTGTTGTGTGAATGCGAGTGTGTTATGTGTGAATGCGAGAGCATTG
>JAOUQZ010000041.1:17794073-17804624 GCA_028564935.1 Neosilurus hyrtlii | reverse complement strand
TGGACATTTTTGTCCCTAATGACATAAGAGGGTAGTAAATTTTAAATCTGATGCTACGCAAAAACTAATAATGCATCCAAGTCAATATTTTGGCTAATTTCAAATTTTATTTGTCACATACAAATTATTCACAGTACAATATGTGGTGAAATGCTTAGTACGACTCTCCAAAATGTAAAGAATAAACTATCAAACTAACAAGGAGGGAAAAAAAGCAAAGGTCAGATAAATATAAAATCTATATAAAATGCATCTTTGACATATCCAAGACTGATTTAAAAAAAATCTCCCAGCTCCCCAAACTTTGTTATATGGAAAAAACCTTTTTGTGTGTTTTTTTTTTTTTTTTTTTCCCCCCCCATAAAAAACAACAGCGACATCAAGCAATCAAACTGGCATTTAAGGGGTTAGAATCCTCAAAATGACTGAATGTTTGGTATTTTTGAGCCGGGCGGAAGTTGTTTCAGAGATTTATGCAGAAAAAAACAGAAAAAAATATGAATCTGCTAAGTTTTTATAGCAGTTTTTTGGATGTGGACATTTTTGTCCTTAATGACTTAAGAGGGTAGTAAATTAAACTGACGCATAAGGGTTAATCACGCCCCAGTCATGGAACCACCCGTGTGGCTTTGAATTACGCAACAAAACTGAAGCTAGAAATTCTACACTAAGCTGTTCGATGCCTACTGAATAACAAACACGAATCCAAAATTCTATTGAAAAAAAAAATCTTATGTCTCTTTCAAACACCAGCTGCTAGAAGCGTCTCCATGACTCAAAAGGTGTGTGTAGCTCAAGCGTTTAATTTATGGATTAAAGATCGACGACACAAAGTATAAATACATGGTTTTGAAGTTTAACGATATCGGGAAATGATCAGGCGCCGAGTTAAAATTGCTCACAGTGAAGTCGAACTCCGCTGCTGTAGAAGTTATCTATCGCTATTCCAACATTCAACTACATAAATAACAACAAAGAAAAACCCTGCATTATGATTGGCTAGCGGTTTAACAGCATCATATACTACGCATATCGCGCAGTCCTCACTCAACACACGACTTCATTATTGGTTGGCAAGTTACATGTTTCTCAAGTTCTATGTCCTAACAACGCCGTCGCTTCTCCTCACTAGTCAATCTAATACAGTAGGCGGAGCTTTACTTGGAATACAGACAGAGAGGACAATAATGTGAGGCCTCCTCCTCTCCTCTCACTCCATGCTAGGTGGCACTAAAACACTTCTTCATACAGAGAGCTAGCGTTAGCACAGGAGATTGGATTGAGAATGCTATGTACAGCGGAGTGTAAAGTCCCAGCTTGGCGCCAGGTTCTTTTTCCTACTCATGGTGGTGACGGTGGGCGCCGGTGACACTGATGAGCGATGTGCAGGATAGCAGTGTGTGATGTTTAACAGGAGTCCAGGACCTGGCAGATTTGTTCAAAAACATCGTCAGGGGGCTGTTCGGCATCAATCTGCACACCGAGAGAGAGAGAGAGAGAGAGACAGAGAGAGAGAGAGAGAGAGAGAGAGAATGTTTGGATTTTTGTAGTGGAAAGTAGGACACTGGGCCACAAGAGACATTCGTCACATTTGTGAATCGCGACAGTGCAGCTGCAGTGCGCTCCTGACTCCACTCTGTCTTCATGTACTAACAGAAAAAATACACCCCAGTAATATTGCTGTTAGAGAAAACCAATTGGCAAAGGGTTTGCAGGATGTAGACGACCCCCTTAATTATCTCTTAGCAATGAAACCTGAGTACGGCCCAAGGAAGTCTCCGTAAGACTTTGGAGATGATCAGGTTTTGTATCCAGGAATTGTTTAAATGTTCTTTAATGTTCTGAGATCTGAGATGGGTTGGAAGTATTTTAATGCAGTAGGCCCAGCAGGGGGTGCTGTGTACAATTAAAAAAACAAAAAACAAAAAAAACCCTTTTTTTTTTTTTTGGCTTGGCAGAGGTTTGTGCTCTCCGGGTGCCGCCTTAGTGTTTTATTCATCGTACACTCCAGAAACCTGATAAGGTTTTTTTTTTTTTATTCCTTTAGAGTTACCTGGAATGTCCTCGATAATTTAAAGTGGTTTTCACACACTAACCTCTGAGGCAGCTTTTCCGGGAGCACCTTACAAAGCACTTGTACTGGAGACTCCTTCCACAAATGCTGCATAAATATCCTTTTATCAACACGCATTTAATGTTTTTTTTTTTTTCCACATAAACATGAGGTTAGCTGTTTATCATTACTTTCAGGTACGTAGCTTAAGGGTGGGTGATGTTCGCGTGCCCTCGTAAAGCTGGTTGCCATAGTTTTCTCGTATTGGCTGTTTGATATACTGGCCATGAGCTTCGTAGTCCTCGGCCAGCGTATATCTCTTCACTCCTACCGGACATTGAGTTACTTTTTATTTATGTAAAAAAAATCACATATAGGTGATGGTTGCTTAACGTTTATGAAAGGAGTCTCCAGTGACAGTGAGTACGTTTTCTGCCAACGTCAAGATGTTTACGATTTGCCGTTTCTCTCATAGGTGACAAGCTTAATTTTTATTTATTTCCAAACAAATTGTAGCTGCTGTAACATAAGTGAGAACAGGAGCCATTTTGTTTCCTGGATGTCCAATGACAAAATTGTGTTATGTGACATTTTATTGTTACTAGAAATTTTAATTGTTGGCAAAGTGCTGTAGTATAAGAGGAATAAAACACTTCAAATAGCACAGGTGTCTTGCAACCTGATTGTTTATAATGCCATGACAGAGAACCATTATCCACCCAGCAAACGTGTATATAAAACAATTATTCACCTCTGGCTGGGTGGATATCTCTGAATATTCTGCCATATCCACCTCGCCTTCAGTGAATAATTATGTTCAGCTGGATTCTTCTCGTTTCACTGAGACTGGGTTTTATCTGGGTTTTCCCTAAATGGTTTATGGCACTTGCATGACTGCAGCATGAAGCGACGCTCACCTTGTGCAGGAGCCCAAGTGTGTCATAGTGAGTGGCGACTGGGGTCACAGTGCCGCAGAAACCCTCCACACGGAGACGGGCTTCTCTTTGGCAGGCATCTGTGGCACGCAGGCTACACAGTGCCCTCTGCTGGAGACGTCTAGTCATGGTGGACGCCGAGCAGTCGAGTAGCAGCACGGTGCTGGGCTGGCCCATCTGTCCCAAACACAAACAAATAACGCCTTTATTTTTCCCATAATTCCTTCAGCCAAACCAGGTTCTTAACCCGATTATCTCCTGTGCACTTTTCTGGCCATGAGCTTTAAGGGTCGAGATCACATAGCATTCCTTTCTCTCCTTCTCTGACTGACCTTGGCTTCGTAGTCCTCCGCCTGCCTCAGATCCCTCGGGAAGCCGCTGATCAGGAACCCTTTCCCCTGGCGTACCCTAGACTCCATCGACTCGGACAGTAGATCTAGCAGCGTATCCTACATCAGTGCACCAACACACACACACACACACACACACACAGTACTTTAAAAGGGAAGTGTGCGGTCTGACACATTCTGTGCTACATAATAATATACGCGTATTCAATTCACACGCCTACTCGATTACCATATTTTTATTTTTCAATCAAATCCTGCCCCCAAATTTATTTATTTGGATTGGTTAGCAACTACACCAGAAAGTTTTTTAAATATGCTCTGTACTCTACAGATGTTCTTTGTTTTGGCTCACGGCAAACAGGAAGTGACCTCATATCCCAGCAACACCTTCATATATTCGTATCAAATTTGGTGGACTAAACCGGGACCCCATTCAAAGGCAGTCCAGAAAAATTTACCATGTTTTACCACTCAGGGGCCACTGTAATAAGAATTTTTGTTCATATCATTGGTCTAAAGCAGGGATGTCCTGTTTTATCCGCAAAAGGCCGGTGTGGAGGCAGGTTTTCATTTCAGCTAAGTAGTAGCCACACCTACCACCTGTTTCAATCACTGACCTAAAAAAAAAAAAAAAAAGAAGACTAGACTGCATAGTAGTGCTTCAATTTTGAAGCCGGCAGCCATCTGGTGAGACCACCTTGGTTTATGATCTCAAAATGGAGCTGCTGAAAGCCAACACAGATCAAACAGTGAAAAATTTTACAGCTGATGTCAGAACACCTTAAATTCATATAACTTTACAGACAGTTTCACATTTTTGTAATTAGTTGGGAAAAAAAAGCTCTACATTTCTGAAGTTTGGCCAAAGAAGTTTTTTTTAAAATAACATGTACATCTCCATCTTTTCAAGTTAAGTCAGCAGGGAGATTTTCAGGCTGTTCGAGCTGTGTTGGTTTTCAGTGGTTCCATTTTGAGATCTTAAAGCGAGGTGGTCTCACCAAGATGGATGCCACCCGGCTTCAAAATGAAAACACTAACGTGCAGTCTAGGCTTTTTTTTAGGTCAGTGATTGAAACAGATGGAAGGTGTGGCGACTACTTGGTTGAAGTGAAAACCTCCCCCCACGCCGGCCCTTTACGGAAAAGATTGACCATCCCTGATGTAAATCATGACTATAATTTGAAGTTGTGCATTTTTATGATTTGGAGGTCTGAACATGTCACCATTTTCTGTTGGGTTGTTGTGTATAAACAGGAAGTGAGGCTTATTTTCAGGAAAAACTCACTGAAGTGACTGAAGGCTCCGTCTGTTGGGTGTTACAATAAGGATAAACAGGAAGTGAGTGAAACTAATACTCCTGCTTTTATTTCAGTTCCTGTAATTACATTATTATAAATGTTTATGTTTATAATCAGCTATTTCAAGGCTTTTTGGGGTTTTTGGCAGGAACCTAAAAGCCATGGATGATCGATGAATATTTTTTCCCCCTGAAAATGTAAATTGCTAATTAAAAAACCCATAATGTACATTTCATACGCAAACAGATGCCAAGTCAGATGCCTGGCTTGCTAAAGTAGTTCATGGTGTCCTTGTTGCTAGGCAACTCCAGTGAATCATAAATCATCAGATTAGCTTTGGAAAAAAAAAACCTTCGCCAAGCCAAACACTCTGAGACGAGCAACATCAAACGACATCTAAAAACCTCTCTCAGACCCCTGGGAGCTGACAACACTCAGGCAGAGGTGCATTATGGGACTTCCTGTCCCTCAGGTGACGTTCGGCTCTTTAAGGATCTCACTAGGATTAGGATTTTACACTTTATTCAATTTCCATTCAGGTGCATTTATACTTTTCAGGGCTGACTGTGGAACAGCCGCGATACATGCCCATGAAAGAACCAGGCTGTTCTCATTATCATGGTGTAAAGTGTTGGTGTCCAGACCTCAGGAACTTGCCGTCCGCTCTCGAGCAGGTCTCGGAGGAGGCGTCCCCGTTCGCTGTGCGACTGCAGCTCGGTGCACAGCATGTCTCCGGGACAGAGGCGCCGCAACCCGTAACGCTCCTCCATCTTCTCACACTGTAGTGCTTTGCCTGAGCCGGGACCGCCTACCACACACACACACACTCTTATATATTCAAATTTATTGGTATGAGCATAAAAACATACTGCTGAACACAGCTGACTTTGTTAGACGTCATTTGCATACTGTTGGCTGGCGTGACGCTGCCGTGGAGATATAAGGCGTATAACACCCGAGGACGTGATGCAAAAAGAAAACGCTCAGCAACAGGCTTCATATGATGCAGAGTCACCGTCAGCACACAGTGTATTTTATTCTATTTAATAATCGGGGCGGCACGTTGGTGCAGTGGTTCGATTCTCGGGCTCGGGGTGTTTCTGTGTGGAGTTTGCATGTTCTCCTCGTGCGGTTGCAAATCACCCCAAGGTGTGAGTGGTTGTGTGTTAGTGTTGCCCTGCAGTGGCCTGGCGAGCTGTTCAGGGTGTACCCCGCCTTCACCCAGAGTCAGCTGAGATGGGCGCCAGCCTCCCCTGGACCCTAATTAAGCAGCTTAGAAAATGAATTAATGAAAAAAATTTTTAATGACAAAAACTGAAAGTTATAGCTGCTACACACAACCGTCCATCAATTACACATTAATAACATGTTAGTAAACAACTACTGTTAATACATTTGCCAAACCGGTTTAACCTAATTAGATTTGGAACAGACAGTTAGCCTACTGTGCATGCTAGACTGTGGGAGGAAACCAGAGTACCTGGAGGAAATCCGTGCAAGCGCAAGAGGGAGAACATGCAAACTCCATACAGAAACACCCTCTCGCTGAGTCTCGGACTCAAACCCAGGACCTTGTTGCTGTGAGGTGGACGTACTATCCACTACGCCACCGTTTCCACCAAGCTGTAACTGATATTTTTATTTTAGTGTCCTCAAACACACCGAGGCTTTCTTTCCAACTCAATATTACATTTCATTCGGATAGCCTCATGTCCCTGGCTTCAAAGGAGAATTGTGTGTGTGTGTGTCCATATTTCCTTCTCCGTCTCACACACACTTAGCATCTCCACTCTCATCAGACACACCACGTTTGTCATGTCACATAAGTATAATAGTTGATTGGTTGGTTGGTTAGTTGTTTGATTGGTTGGGTGGATGGCTGGTTATTGTTTAAAATGTTGGTAGGTTAATTGGTTGTATGATTTATTTGGTTGGTTGGTTGGTTTGTTGAATAAATTGTTTGGTCAGATGTTTGTTTGGTTTAGTTGGTTGGTTGGTTACATCTTTTTCCAGTCTCTATGTGGGGTTGGTGTGGATAGGGTTGAGGTAGAGATAAGGACCCAACAGCACCAGCACTCGACTCTGAGCTTCTGAGTTTCTACACCAAAAATCTAACCTGGTCAATTGTGTAAATTTTACACATAATATCAAATAATAAATAAGACCAGGGATGAGATATTTATCTGACTGTGTATTATTATATCATCTAGTACACATCACCCGCTACAACCGGAACTATCCAAATAAAACACAGATTATTTTTTATAGTGTCTCCAGTGGACACTGCAAAGTGCTAGGGTTTCCAAATATTTACTTTGCTTAACAACAGACTTTATATCCCACCGATCTAACCAAAATATTTAATGTACAGTGAATACTGTATACTGTAAATAACATTCGATATCTGGTACAGACGTCACCATGACAACACAGTGGAATTAGAACCGATGAGTCACCTAATGAAGGAGAGTCATCGTCACTCCTCAAATCCGGTTTTGTTTTCCTTCACCGTAAGCCTAAATCTGTTCAGATTCCGAAGGTCACAGACAGTCAGAAGGAACAGAGCAGTGTGCTGACTTTCCGCCTGCCTCCTCCACAGGTCCGTTCATCTTTAACACCAAACCCCAATTAGTGGAGCATGGCGGTGTTGACGAGAGCCTCCAGCTGAAGAGCCGGGTAATTAACTTCCTATCGTTGTCTGCTTTCTTTTCATGCAGAGCTTGTGGTCTTGAAAAGCAGCTCCAGTCTGAGGTCAAAGGGCACACAGGCTCATGGAAGCTTTAGCTGCTAATGTAGCCTCTGATTCCTGTTCTCGACTGACAGGAGTGGACATGATCTTCTGCAGCCGTAGCTCATTAACCCCGGGGTGGTGCATTCTGAGATGCTTTTCTGTTCGGCATGGTTGGAAAACGTGTTATTTTATTTTCCCATAGACTTCCTTTTAGATCTACACCAGGTCTGTTATCAAGGTGGATGTTTTTTGTTTTCTGCACCACATTGTGTGTCAACTATACACTCCATTATATCCCGTTTAACATATAAATCTCATGACCTTCCATAAAGAGAAACAAACGCATAACGTAAAAAAATAATAATAAAAATGTGGAAATGACACTGACATTTAATCCTGAATGTGTAACTGTCACGCAGCAGCCAAGCACTGCCTTGTACTCACGCCGTTCCTTTGAAACGTTGTCATAGGACACTGACACAAGTGAACATTTACATGACGTGAAAATTTGTTAATGAGGCAGCGAGACGCCAAATAATGAGCAGTTTTGTCAGCGAACCTACCGATCACAAAGATGACCTTTGGTTTCTTCTTGTCCCCGGGAGAACCTGTCAGAGACACACACAGCATGTCATAGAGTCACTGAGCGTATGGAGAACACTAGCTAAAATGCATTTCAGCTAAAAGATGAGCTCTTCTTAAGAGTCAGATTTTCCCACCTGTATTCAGTAAGTGTAAAACAGGTGATAATATTAATAACAGTGTCGGTGTCCAAAAATCACTCACTGTGACACTAAAGGACCAATTTTCCAACAATAGGCATGTTACTCCGTACCCATTTGCGACCCTACATTAATCTGCACTACTATTGGTAGACATGAATTAACCACACCCATTTGCACCTTACTTGAATAAATGCCTTATGCTAATTTGCCCAGATTAGCTTGCAGTACCATTTTCTTCCAGAGATGGCGATTTCCCAAATCTGTAAATCTCACATCCATTGAGCAATCAGCTACTGCGAACACTAACGTTTGTGACCCAGGAGTACACGGAGTTGCAATAAAGCACTCACATTCTGCTGTATATTCTCCATACCCTGCCGCCTCCAGCTTCTCCGCCTCTTCATCCTCCTCAATAGCCTACACAAGACAGAGAAAACACACACATAAGCTTTAAAATGAATATCAGTGTCATAGCAGCCACGGAGAGACGCTCTCGAGTCACACTGGCGTCCCGGACTATGAGCTTAAATCTCTTCTCAAGCCCAGGGAATTGTCTCTGATAGGAATTCTGCTGCATGACAGAGCCGGAGCCGATGTGTTCAGTGTGGCCTCCTGTGGCGATAAACCGCAGTCCTGTTCGCTTTCACTCAGCGGGAGTGAGAGACGGACAGTACAGCGTGAAACGACATGTTTGCATTTTCCTCACGTCTCTGGATTAGATGCATAAAAACATGCGCCTCTTCCGACCACAACAGAGTAGCATTTGATTTTATATAAAACATAATATATAATCTTTGCCGCTAATCATTATTATAATCCAGGATATTACGATATTAGCACTATTACTGGTGATATTACTGAGTCTAAACTGCCATTTAATCTTGTGTTTGTGTCGTAAGTCGATTTTTAGTACAACTTAAATCAATTTTGAAAAATATGCAACCAATCAAATGTTCACAAGATGCAAAATTGAGTTTCTTAGTAATTTTTCAATCGTAGCTTGCTGAAATGGCAGAAACGTGATTTTGAATGACTGACTCTGAGCTATGAAAGAATGAACACTGAGCTTGTTGTGTGATTATGATTGAAATGAATATTCACAAATATTGCGGATAGCTGCGGCATCAACCTGGCTTCGAACCTGTGATCTCCAGTTTTGTTAGAATGCTCCATCCGAGTCAAAGAGGATCTAAGGATGAAAAAATGTAAATATTTGAGATTGGGTCCCAAACATGGAGCCTGGGTGAAGAGTAAATATTAGTGTGCCGTGTGATAATAAAGGAACAGCTGTGAACAGGGGTGTGTAAACTCTGTTGTGTAATTACTGGTGACAGTCGTGGTTTAATAATGTTTCGGGTGCGGGATGATGATAAGTCTGTATGCCGTTGTAGAAGATGGGAGGTTGGAGAATAAGTGATTGAAAATGATCAACACGTGCATTTCCGGGATGATTCTGAGCTGGCAATGTGGGCGGGCCAGAAGGGATGATGACTTATCGTTAATAAAGGACGTGTTTGTGCACATGGCTCATACACACTCCAACAGATCAAAAAAACCCAAACAAATACATGACATGGACTTGATCTAAACACCGGCTCCGACAGCAAGCTGGTGCACTCCACGCTCCTGATTCGGGACGCAGCCGGACGGCGTGTAAATGAACCCCCCGTGGAAACACTACAGCAGATCCTCTTTATCTCTCTCCTTCTCACACGCACTCTATCACTGAATCACGAATCCCGGCTGAGCTCCAGCTCATTAGCGAGGCTGTTACAGAGGAGTGTAGCGCTTCCTGTACTCATGTGGGTGGAATGGGAAGTGCTCTGTGTTTAGTCCTTGTTTTCCTTATTCATCTACACTTCTGAATTCCAAGCGTGTGGTTGCGCACCCCCCCGCCCCCCCCAAACTAACTACCGCCTTGATCTGCTTTCTGGTTTTCGAAGTTTTATATATGGAAGGCGAGTGTATTTGTGAACTAATGAATTCTCAATTCTGATTGGTCCAAAAGTGCATAGCAGCGACTCTGGTTTCTATAGTAACAGCATGTTCTCAGTTTTCACTGCGTAGGCTTTGTATAAACATATAGTCTTAGGGCTCCCGAGTGGCACATCGACAAGGTTCGCGACTATCAACCCAGAGATCGCAAGTTCGAATCCGGATTGTTGCCACAGCCATCCATGACTGGGAGTCCATGGGAGCTAATTGGCCGAGCTCTCACGGGAGGGAGGGATGGCATACACTCACTTCCCTGTCACTCATAGCGATCATCAGCCAATCATGCGCCTCTGTGAGCTCATTCGTACGAAGGGGCGGATATGATTGATAGGATTGATTCCTCTAATCAATCTGGCTTTAAAGCGGTACATTCCACAGAGACAGCATTCTTGGCTGTCACTGAGAAGCTACATGCTGCAAGATCAGCCAAGATGTCATCGGTCCTCATCCTCCCCGACCTTTCA
>JAOUQZ010000041.1:17771883-17787254 GCA_028564935.1 Neosilurus hyrtlii | reverse complement strand
AAAAAAATAAGACAGTGTCTTATTATCGGGGAAACACGGTGTATATATATATATATATATATATATATATATATATATATATATATTAGTCTGTTAATAAGCAGGTATTAGCAGCTTTAGTCTCTTGTCAGTTTGGATCTTGTTGTGTCTGAATGCTGTATTTGTTTGGTCTTGCGGTTGTACTGCTGCTCTGTGAATTCCGAGCTCCCACCCACTCCTCTTACTTACCGGATGATGACCTCAGCTCGCTTGTTTTATGGGAACCATTTACGGTCTTGCCTTGGCTGGAGTGATCCGTCCTCCACTTTGGACAATAACCATGAGCCTTGGATATGTCCTAATAAAGAGATCCCTCGCTCCATTATAGTGATCAAGTGCTGGTGCCAGGGGTTTTACCAAATTCCACCGTCTGTGTTCTGCCGACACAGATCTATAAAAAGCGGAACTTGGTGCTGGAGCGATGGAGGATGTTATAAATGTGTCAGTTAAAGATATCTAATAAAAAGTGAAATCATCTCAGGCATGGAGAATGATGGATGGAAGAATACAATCCTGTTATCAGGTTCACGATGTCACCATCTCCCGCAATCTACTGTTAATGATCAGCTCGAGCGGGACCTGTACATGACCATCTAATAGCTGCGCAATTACTAACATTACTCATCGTAAAAAGTGGTTTTTACTCCAAACAGGTTCACCTTTCTTCACCCGCGCATCCAGCTTCCTCTTGTCTCGTCTTCCCTTTCATTTTTTACCACCGTCTCCCTGGCCTGCTCACATGCTTTTCTTTTTCCTCCCTATGATGTTCTTGGGCTGCAGATGAACTCATGCTTCCTGTCCTGTCTAATTTAACGAACACCCTAAACAGGAGAACGCTCCGGCAGGTCAGACTGACATGACATGCCGATAAACCGTAAAAATCATCTTCCCCTGTCAAGAGGCACTTGAAGTACGAGGTGCCTGCGTTTGTCCAGTGGAAAAATACGAGGGAGCAGACGGCATCCGAAATGAAGCAGACCTCATAAAGCAAGGCCGCGATTTGCTGGCGTGAGATTCTCCTTTCACAAAAACAAGATGTGTTTCATCACAGCTGAATTATGCATTCTGATTGGTCAGGAGGGGCCGGATATTAATAAATCTTTTTCGTTTCACATTTGGTTTTTCCTCCTGGTTTCATGCTGCCGCTCGTTAAAATATGGAAGGTGTTCTGTTCTATCCATTCTGGGTTCCTGTACTGTCCATCCCAGAATACCTCCAATTACCCGTCCATCCACCTGTCTGTACACCCATCCACACATCTGTCCATCCACCAATCTGTTCAGTCATCCATCCATCCATTCACCCATCTGTCCATCCATCCATCTGACCATCCATCCTTCTGTCCATCCACCCATCTCTCAATCCACCAATCTGTTCATTCATTCATCCATCCATTCACCCATCTGTCCATCCATGCATCCATTCATCCATTCTTCCGTCCATTCACCTGTTTGTGCATCCATCCATCTGACCTTCCATCTTTCAGTCTATCCATCTATTCACCCCTCTATTCATCTGTCTGTCAATCCATCCACCCGTCCATCCATCTGTACCTCTGTCCATCCTTCCAAGCATACACTCTTCCATCAGTCCATCTATCCACCTCTCTGTCCATCCAACTATTTGTTTACTCATTCATCCATCTTTCTTCCCATGCACTCATTTGTTCACCCATCTGTCCATTCTGCTATCCATCTATCCATTCACCGTCCACCCATCCATCCAACATTCCATCCACCCATCCGTCTATCCATCCACCTATCTGTCCATCTATCCATCCATCTTTCTTGCTACCCACTCATTTGTTCATCTATCTGTCTGTCCATCTGTGCACCTGTCCATTCTTCTATCCATATCTCCACCCATCCATACAGTCATCCTTCCATCCCTTCATCCATTTATCTTTCCACCCATCCATCCATCCATCCATCCATCCATACATACATGTCATTAAATTAAACTTCATTTCTGTTTAATATTATTTTTTCTTTATGAACTTTTTCATTTTATTTTCTTCCAAAAATATCAGATCAGAGCCGCTGCTTCCTATTTTAGCTGTGAACCAAACAAAAGTCTGGAAGGCACATTTGCTTTTTATGCGTGAACGGAACTCAAAGTGCTTCCAGCTCGCCACTAACGAGCTCTTACTTTCAGTCCAGTGCGTTCTGAGCAAATGCGAGCTGTGTGCTTTATATATTTGTTTTTTTATATTTATATATTTGTATAAATAGTTTTTTCCCCTCATATTTCAAGTGTGGTGAAATTTTGTGGAAAAACATGGCTCACATTGTGGTGTGACATGACATGGCATTTTCAGAAGTGGGGAAGGTTTTCATACAAGGACCACAGAAACGCCCTCGCCGAGCCCAGGACTCGAACCCAGGACCTTCTTGCTTGCACAGTGTTGCATTAATAGTTTTTTTTTTAAAAAACGTCCACGGCTCTGCAAGAAGGTCCTGGGTTCGATTCCTGGGCTTGGGGCGTTTCTCTGTGGAGTTTGCATGTTCTCCCTGTGCTTGTGTGGGTTTCCTCAGGGTACTCCGGTTTCCTCCTACAGTCCAAAAACAAGCACAGTAGGCTAATTGGCTGTTCCAAATCACCCCTAGGTGTGTGTGAGTGTGAATGGTTGTGTGTGTTGGCCCTGCGATGGCCTGATGAGCTGTTCAGGGTGTACCCCGCCCCTCGCCCAGAGTCGGCTGAGATGGGCGCCAGCCTCCCCTGCCACCCTAATTAAGATTAAGGCGGCTTAGAAAATGAATGAGTGAATGAATTAATTTATCGAGTAACAAAAAAAAGTCTCCCAGCACTTTTTCATCTGATGGCTTTCGCAGCATTAAGTGTGAAAAGTGTAACTGGTGGCTGCTGTTGTCCTTTTAGTGTTTGTGCACTGCTGGAAGATTGAGCAATAAAAGCCCCTGGAGAAGCATGAGCAATATTTTTTTAGGCAGTAAAGAATAAAGTCCAGTATCCATCACAGTCTTACAAAAGGGTCCATTTTCCGCTCACAAAACACCTCATTCGTGTCTCGCTTGCTCTGTTTGCCACAGAAATTCGGCTGAATCTAATCTGAACCCAGTGCTACGCCGTTCACCTCGTGTGCAGCCTTTTCATTAAATAAAAAAAAGAGACATTTGACACGGCATGGACGCCCTTCTTCTCAATAAGTAGTTCAACCCTCTGTGGTTTCCATGGTTATACACCTGAGGGGTTTGCTGAAATGGAACTATTCCCCCGTCACTTGGGTTTAATTATTGCTCAAATGAGCCGGATCCGTTTACAGGAGCCCCGGGCTGAAGGTTAGCACAAGAACAATAATCTTCATTGATTAGCATTAACCCGTATCTTAACCCTTACTTATTTCATTTCAGTGCATTTTCCAGTTTAATTTATCTTTTATTAGTGTCAGGCAGAGGCCGAAGCTCATCCCAGCCGACTTCAAGCGAAGGAGGGGTTCATCCTGAACAGCGCATCATACCACCATATGGCCAAGCATATTACCGCCGACAGCTAATGGTTTCACCTGTGTTGGTTTGTTGGTTAGTAAGTTTGTTTTTCATTCATTCATTCATTTTCTAAGCTGCTTAATCCTAATTAGGGTCGCGGGGAGGCTGGTGCCCATCTCAGCCGATTCTGGGTTAAGGCGGGGTACACTCTGGACAGCTCACCAGACCATCACAGAGCCAACATTTACAAACAATTCACACTCTCTCTCACACCTAGGGATGATTTGGAACAGTCAATCAGCCTACTGTGCATGTTTTTGGACTGTAGGAGGAAACCTCAGTACCCAGAGGAAACCCAAGCACAGAGAGAACACGCAAACTCCACACAGAAATGGAGTTACAGAGTAACAGTAGAAAAGAGTTTGGTTAAATATCAGTCTAATTTATTTAAAATGTGTGTACTGGTACATAGCGATGGATCTGGATCAGATAATAAACCCAGTATTGATGGGAAGCGTTTCGCAGCTCATTGTTGACCCCCGCTACCGACAGAATTCTAATTCCTTTCCTTCATCAGACCAGAAATCCGATACTGTTGCTCCCTCTTATGAGACCGCACAAGGAAAAGAGCCAAACAAACACTTCACTATTCACATCAGGCTCGGCTGTAAATCGTTATGCTTCGCTGAACAAGTCGGAAGTTGGAAAGACGTCTCACTGGCTTCGTTTCACCGCGTGTGATTAACGGCAGGCTGACAGAATACTGATGAAACCTCAGCGAGAGCGTCACAAGAAGAAAAAGAAGAAACACTCTTCAGGTGAGAGTTCGGTCCCAGGGTTTATGTAAAAGAGCTCACAGCAAAAACACGTTTGCTCAGTCAAGATCGCATCATAATATAATACATAATAAAATATATACAATAATTATTATTATAAAGATAAACCTGTAATATTATCTATTACATTATGGTGGAGCCTATCTCAGCCAACACTGGGCGAAGGCGGGGTACACCCTGAACAGCTTACCAGACCATCGCACACACACCCATTCACACACACTCACACCTAGGGGCAATTTAAAACGACCAATCAGCCGTAAATGTCCAATATCAAACCGTAATGTCTTTGAAATGTGTGAGGAAACCGAAGTATCAAGAGGAAACCCTCGCAAGCACAAGGAGGACCCTTGAACCCTTCTTGCTGTGAGGTGGGGGTGATAACCACTATGCCACTGTGCCACCGTCATCAGTTTAATGTTAGATGATTATAGTCTTTAAGCCTGAGGCCTTAATTACCGAAGTCTGTGCATAATGAATAATAATTCGTAATGTTTTATCATTAGCAGAATTGAGCCCACAAAGATGATGATAAGTACCAAACTTTTGTCTTCTTACCGTGACGATGAGCCCTTTCTCCTGGAAGTACTTAACCAGGGGCACCGCGTTCTGCTTGAAGTTGGCGAGGCGTCTCTCGGTGGCTTTGGGGTTATCGTCCGGCCGTCCCTGCTGCTCCGCTCGCTTCTCTAAACGTTCCTTTAAACGCTGGTTAGAGCACGCCAGGAACACCACCAGGTCCGGAGTACAAATCTGGGAGACAAGTGAAATACGGAGTATTAAACTGTGTATTCATTCATTTGTCCAACCTCTCAATTCTACTAGGGTCGCAGGGAGGCGGAAACCTATCTCAGCCGACACGGGGTGAAGGTGGGGTACACCCTGAACAGCTCACCAGTCCATCACTAGGCCACCAACTCCAAAACCATTCACACTCACACTTAAGGGCACTTTGGAATCAGCCTAATGTGCATGTCTTTGGAGTGTGGGAGGAAACCGGAATACCTGGAGGAAACCAAACGCAATCACGGTGAGAACACGCAAACTTCAACAGAAATACTGTTGGCCAAGATGATAAGGCAACAATGCTAACCGCTGAACCACCGTCTATCATCCCACTTCCTTCGATGAAGGGTTAATTCATCCATGAGGTCATATGTTATGGGGTGGAATGCGAAATGCTACAGGGACCTCTGTTGGACTTTTATATAATAAGCTGACAAACACACTGATGCTTGCCTTTGTGTTCCTGTCAGCCCGGGAGCCAAACATTGACACAGCCTGGCTAATTTACGGTTACTCGGTCACATCCGAGAGAATATCAAACACTCATTATCTCACTGTTTGCGAAGACATGGCACAAGGCTTCGGAAACGATCTCCTGGAAAGAAAAAGAAAGGAAAGTGAGAGTGACACTGAGGTCAGCGACAAACCCCAGACCTGGATGATGTTTGAAAGGGCGAGTTAGTCAGTGGTCCTACACAGATAGCGCACACAATGCGCACACCACTTCCTCTGCCTTCTATTCAGTTGAATTTCCCTAAAAATGTCCCCTGGGTAATTCTCATTTCTGTCCCCGTCCCCACTAGTTTACATCTTGACTTGACCCTGATCTTCATACTCGACTCATTTGGTGATTGAAACAACATTTTCAATACCCCATCGGTAGACCATGGTGTCACCATCTCGCTAGTAATTGGAGAACTTGTGAGAATTTTGGGAAAATAATCATGAAGATACAGAAAATAATTTCTTTCCCTCCCACCATCTTTTAGCAATCAAACATTTGAGATGGCGCTCTTATTACCATGGTAACCACTTAAACCTGAGAACCACTGGAGATGTGTTATATTCTTGTTCATGAGCAGTCCGCTAAACAACTGGGAAGATACTGATTTATATGGTTGCTATAGCAATGGCAAAGGTGTCTCCAATTGGTTGGTCCAGCAAGAATACAATTGTATACGTATGTTTTAAGTCTTGCCTCTTTTGATTCGGAGACGTTGGGATGGGTTGGGAAAATAATGTATTTTCAGTGCTTCATAGGTTCCATGCTTTTACTTTGGTTGCTATGGTGATGAGAACAACCAACCATCTTTGGCATCCAATGAGTGGTCTTCTGACAACTCAACATTCATGAGTGTGTTCTTATCACCATAGCAACCATAGCAAATGGAAACCAGGGGCAATTTGGAACAGCCAGTTAGCCTAATGTGCATGTCTTTTGACTGTGAGAGGAAACCAGAGTACCCGGAGAAAACCCATGCAAGCACAGGGAGAATGTGCCACCTTCTTGCTATGAGGTGGACGTGCTAACCAATATTCCACTATGGTACAGTTATCAGTCCACCATCTTTCTAATTGTACCCTAGACAGGCACTTGGGAAATCAATCCTATCACCATAGCAACCAAAGTTTCAGGATAGTTCTCTCTCTGTCTTGTGCAATCTGGCTTCTCAGCTGTTTAATCATCAGACCCCTGGAGTGCAGAGCTGTTTCTTCAGAGCACTGAGATGATTAGGGTTTTTGTCTTTGGTGGAGGGGCAGGACATGGGACAGGTAGCACTTGGACCCCACTCGAATGCTCCACAGATGCAAAGTCATAGATATAGAATCTGCACCACTGAGTTGCCATTCCAGTGCAATCCCTCGTTCCTCTTCCTCCTTCAAGACATTATCTCGGGTAAAAAAAAATACATCCAGCTTCGCTCTTAATATTCTCTTAATAAGAAGCTAGAACTTCCATGTTTCCCTCTCTGGAGAACATTCCTGTCTCCTTCGATCACTTCCATCTATTTTGTCTTCCATGGAATCTTTCTCCACCTTCAGATTTCCGGATACTATGCAGTCCCTTTTTTTCTGCTCCAAAAATTTTGTTCAAGATCATATCTGACTCGCTTTTGGTCTCTCTTTCTCGGAATCGATTCCACGTGAGCTGTAGACTCCGACTCTCTGTGACTAAACAGTCTGGAGTGACATAAATGAAACAGACGGCACGGTGGCGAACAATGATGTGCTTCTTGACATATAATTTTTTTCGAGCCTACATTCTTTTGCCTCTTCGCTCCTACTTCCTCGCACCCTCAGGAAGCTTAAAGGCTTACCACGTCCGTGTTGGGACTGGGTGGATCATGTGCATCTTCTGGGCGGGCTCGGTGGAGTAGTGGTTAGCATGTCCACCTCATAGCAACAAGGTCCTGGACATTTTGTGCATGTCTGGGTTTCCTCTGGGTACTACTGTTTCCTCCCACAGTCCAATGACAGGCATATGATGGTAATTGGGCTTTTAAGGTAAAATCTGCCTACTGGCTCGTCAGGCCAGTGCTTATCCCCGTTTTTCTGTAGCGTGAAGCGACTAGGAGTTCGACTCCCCCTGGATGGGGCGGTAGTCCATCGCAGTTTACTCATTTATACTGCTGGGTGGACAGAGGCACAATTGTGGTTAAGACCTTGCCAGGGGTCTTGGCACGGTCGGAGTCTAAAAGGGATTTGAACCCACAACCTCTCGATCATGAGCCCAGCACCCTAACCACTACAGCACCGGCCCCACACATTATGGTGATTGGCTGTTCCAAACTGCACTTAGATGTGAGTGTGAATGGTTGTGTGCATCTGTTGGTTCTGTGATGGACTGGCGAGCTGTTCAGATTGTACCCTGCCTTTGCTCCCGGAGCTGGAGTAAGCGGTTTGGAAAAAGAAGGACTGAATGATTCATAACATTCTATGAGGATATGTATGATTTTTTTCACACTGATAAGGAGGCGTTTTTTGAAGCGTCATCATGACACACACCGTGGCTCATCTTCGTCAAAGCTTCATCATTCAGCCTTTGCAGCGGAAAAGTGAACTGACTCCACATCATCATGTCTTTTTTTCCTTCCACGCTTTGACGCAATAAAACATCAATCTGTCTGCCGGCCGCTGACATTTCGCGCTCATAGTTGGTTGACATTTGGATGGCGTGCGAGGCTAAATCTGTCATCTGAAGACAGTGTTCACTTCCATCCCTCCTTCCCAATCCACCCGCTACTCCGACTCCGCGCTCCCCCGAAGCCCTTTTTGATGAACACAATAATCGCTACATGTTATTAGCTCAGGATATTACACAGGGCCTCAGTAAGAACTAGATGAGGGCTCACTCCAATATCAATCCACATTCCAATAACCCATCATATCCATGATAATCAAACTCCAAGCACCAAGATAGGAGAGGTTTGAGGTTCTCGATTTACGCAATGGTCCTCTCGAAAAACCCCTCCTTTCTCATTTGACTTCTTAATTAATTCCCAGACGCGGCGTTATTTTCGTGGCTAATTTCTCACAGCATGTGTGTGCGAAGACAGATGTTTGGAATTAGCCTAATTGGCATTGCCTAATTCTTTTGTTAGCAAGAAAAACAGTGTCCTTGCGTATGTCTTGATGATGGAGCGATAGGTACATTCAGTCACGGCAAAGATCTGGAGATGGGATCCATCACTTGGTAGCCCTTTTCTAAGACAGGAAATGGGCCATCTAGTGAAGAACATTATGGAAAGTGACACAAGGAATCATGGGTAGCAGATGACTGAAGGCCTGGCTTGTCAAATCTTTTTCTTACGCCTCCTTGGGCACATCTGCTCTCATAACTCTTCCCAGGGGTTAATCGGGAGAGAAATAGGGAGGAAGAGGAGGAAGAGGAGAAGGAATTGCACGGGAGATGTTGTGCTCTGCTTTATTCTGCAATCTCGAGAGTTGTGACAGACAGTCGAAACAGCAGGAGCAAACTAATTACCAACACGGCACAGGCATGCCCCGCTTTGCAAGTAATCATCAACGATATGCCGTCTCACTTTACTGTTATATCAAGAACTTGACCACAATCAGGCTATGGACATTCAATCATCCTACTAGGGTAGAGACTGGAGCCTATCTCAGCCGACTCTGGGTGAAGGCAGGGTACACCCTGAACAGCTCACCAGTCCATCTGCACACATCATATTCACAGAAATTTGGAATAGCCAATTAGCCTATTGTGCATGCCTTAGGGAGGAAACCGGAGTACCTGGAGGAAACCCACGCAAGCATGCAAACTCCACACAGACTTTCTTGCTGTGAGGCGGACGTCTTCACCACTGCACATGATTTCGCCCAATCCTAACATGGATGTAGTAAGCCTTTAAGTTTCCTGAGGGTGCACATGATCATGTATGAGGAAGCAGGGTAAGGGGAGAGGCAAGGGAACAGAGGCACTAAAAACAATATGTCAAGTAGTGCTTGACATCATCAACAAGCAAACTGCAACCTGCAATTCACCAAAACAATGAACTGCACCAAAGATAGACCCCCAGTGCCACCCATGGCTTTGTTTTCCACACAGAAAGGTCCCTCCAGAGCAGCGCTAATGCTAATATTGACAGGCAGAGTGCTGGACGTTCCACAACACTAACTCTCAACACTAGCCCATTAAAGCAGTTTTTAAGAGCTGCCAGTCCTCACTCCGCTACTCCACAATCGACTTCAGTCAATCTGGCTCACAGCTGTGAGAGAATCCATTAGCTGCTCCAATACTGACATGTTATGTTTTGCTCGCAGCCCTTTTCCTGCTCAAAATTAGCGTCAAGCCCTTTACAAAACAACAAAAAAAAAAAACAACAGTGAAGGAATGGCATTCCAAAACTCCTGCACATGACTGACCCAGTAAGAAATGCTTCATGGATGTTCGACAGTATTAAATGTAACCCTTGAAGGTATGGGTTTTCTCTGGGTACTCTGGTTTCCTCCCACAGTCCCACATGAACATTATGTTAAGAATCTGTTCCAAATTGCCCCTAGGTGTGAGGGTGAATGGTTGTGTGTGTATTGCCCTTCGATGGTCTGGTGAGCTGTTCAGGGTGCATCCCTCCTTTGCCCGAGAAGAGTCGCCTGAGATAGGCCTCAGCGTTGTTGCGACCCTAGTAGGATTAAGTGGTTCGGAAAAAGAATGAATGATTGAATGAATAATTATGTTCCTATAACTACTCTCCTCAGTGGGGCATTGCATTCAGTGAGTAGTGGGAAGTCAGGGTTTCCAGTGAAACGCCCCCTGATGTCGGCGGATTCCTGACTCAGAAAGTCAGAGGAACCTCACCAACCTCGACCTAAAAATTCAAGATGGCTGCTGCGAAGGCTGTAGTTGTATCCTGTTTATTGGCATTACTCTGTCATCTTTTGTGACTCGTTTAATCAGTCTTGCATGCCGTACTGTCCAAATTCTCTCAGTGGACATGTTGCTATTACAGCGGAATGTGTTGTTATTAACTGGTCCTGCTCACGATGGCTTGAATAGGTTGTAGTACTTTTATCTTCTTTACTACACTGATTTCTCACTTCCAGGTCCCTCAACATTTTTATATTCTTTCCTTAGCGAGTACATTTTGGCCTAGATATGCGCACTGAGTCAATCAGTACCCAAAGCATAAATCTGTGCACCCTGTGTAATTTGTGTTAGCACAAATTAATACACTGAAGTTTGTAACCACAGAAAGGTGTTTCATAGTATGAAACCACACCCACCTGATCTTCAAACGAAAGCGCTTGCGCCACATCCCGAGGAAAGCCGTCGATGACTATTCCACTGGCGTCCGGTAGCTTCATGATCTTCTGCTTGATCTCGGTGATGGTCGTCTCCTGTTAAGGAACAACGTTCATAGATTTTACACGCAATCACCTTTTTACACCGAATGAAGCTGGTTTGTTGACTTTGATTTTTTTCTTTAGCATGGCACAACAACAATGACGTTGATGTAGCTAAGTGAATTCTAAGAATATCTTTAAGTACTTTATAAATTTTAATATCACTCACTCTCACTAGTTTCCCAAACCACTTAATCCTAACTCTGTAGGGTCACGAGGGGAGGCTGATGCCTACTGAGCAAAAGGCGGGGTACGCCCTGAACAGCTTCCTAGACCATCGCAGAGCCAAAGCCCCCACAACCATTCATTCTCAGACTAGGGGCAATTTGGAACAGCCAATTAGCATAATGTGCATGTGTTTGGACTGTGGGAGGAAACCCACACAATCACGAGGCAAACATGCAAACTCCTCACAGAAACACCCTCACCGAGCCCGGGACTTTTTTGCTGTGAGGCGGATGTGCTAACCCCTACGCCACTTTGCGGCTCAGTTTTAATATCAGCTTGAAGTGAAGCTAGCCTGCAAGCCAAACAAACTTAAATAAACACTTCTTACAACCATAGTAAGCAGAAAAGCATCTCAGAACACACAACACATCAAACCTTGACTTAGAAAAGCTACGAGAGCAGAAGAGCAGATCAGAATCCAGTCCCTTTAGCCATGAAGAGGAAGAGGCTATCATGGGCACAGATTCACAATCAGAGTTTATTTTCAGTTCACGTTAGCAGTAATACATCACAGGGTTTTTTTAAAGCACTAGTTGAGGCTTTTTAAACACAGATTTAAAAAAAAAAACCTCTTGTGCCTTCAGGGCTGAAAAAAACACGGCTGTCACGTTTTAAAGATGAGAACATGACTGGAATTTCAAGGGCAGAGGAAAAACTCTCAGGCATGTACGCACTTCCTGTGTTTTTACTCCCTACAGATGAAACACCAGATAAATGCCACAGGACCCCAATCTGTCGAAGCACTTTCAGTGCAGTCACCTTTTCCCATGGTGTTATTTACAGCGTACTGCTGGGAAAGCATGTGGAACAACCAAGAGACGCACCGGAGAGCGCTAGAAATGCCCTTCATTTCAGCGGCCTCTGGGCGAGGGCGGGGTACACCCTGGACAGCTTGCAAGGTCATCACAGGGCCAGAAGATACAATACTAACTACAAATACTGTTTTATATTAGCCATATTCTAACATTGTAACCAAACTAACCATAAACAACAGTATACAGTTGCATATCGTGATGCGCAGGTATCCAACTACCTATCAGTGAATTGAAAGAAAATCTTTATTATACATAATAATAATAAAAAACCTCGTGCAGAGAGAAAGCATGTTGTCTTACTTTTACACGGTATTACCACGGTCACCAGATGTCATGCTAATCCACTACAATTTAAGTTTTACCTTAATCTTTATCCTAATCTCATACTCTACCAAAAGGCTTGGCCTTTATAGCGAACAGCTCGAACGAAGCTCAGGATTAGTGACTCATGTTGTTCATTTCATCCTCTGAGATCTCATCTTTGCACACTGGCTCCCTTTGCTCTTTTAAAAAGAAAATGTGTTCTTCACATAACCCCCGAAAGCCTGGGACATTTACGGTTTCTCGCTTTAGCCTGTACGCCTCCTCCTGCGAATATCTTACCTGCAGAAAGTCTTTTGTTTGAGTGTTTCTGTTCATATGGCCGTACAGGAAAGGGTGTGGGAACACCGAACCTTATTGTTGGCCAGGAATTTAAAACATGTTATTGTTGTAGGAATTGAAGCTGTATTTTATTACGGAACCTTTCCCCCTTTTTTCAGCAGAATTGATACAGAGCTCTCACTACTAACACCAGGATTTTCTTTAAAATATGTACCAGAAAATTTTATGTGTGTGTCAGTATATGAGGGACTGAATTTCTGGCTCTGCTGCACAACACGAATATGACTTGAGGTAAAACATGACTGAAATGAGTAACTTTTACCACAGATAAAAATAAATAACTGTCAATAAAGTCAATAAAATAAACTGTGATGCTGAGATATGTACCTTTCCTCTAGGATAAAACACATTGTCAGCTAGCTAACTAGCATTTAGCAAAAGGTTGTCCATAGATAAACATCCCATATTTCTTGTAGCATATGCAGCTAGCTAGCTAACATACCTACAAGGTACAAGATGTGGTATACGTAATAGTATCAGTAAAAACAAACTTGCAGTCATAGGGATGTGTGCTGAGAAAATGGCTGCCATTATACAATTTGAAGAAGTCACATGATGCACAAACATCAGTTTCACTGAATCAGCACCAAAACATCAGACATATTCATATATTATTGTAGGTTTTAAGTTAACAACACATAACATCTCACAGACTTGCTAATAATGAGTTTGTTTCTAAGATGCTAATCGACTAAAGCAGCACAAGGGCAGTTCTAGCCAGTTCAATCCAGTTAAAACCACCTTACTAAAGTCTAATAGTATTTTCTAGAACCTCTTGCTTTGGATATGAGGTGCATGAGTGTTGCTAGGCAACAGAGTCACTCAAATACAGAGCTAGCTAATGACATAGGCTAGCTAGCACAAGACGATTAAGATTTCTTCTTACAATGTAAAATTACAGCTACAGTGAAAACAACACAGAGCTATCAGGAACACCAAGATTTCTTTCAGATGTGTTGCTAATTTGGTTTTTAAAAAAAATTCTATATGGCTAAAATTACAGTGTGACTTGACATCTAGCGCTCCCATTGTGCCGGAAATTGACCAGAATCTTTGCCACTGTCGCCGCAGGCTTGCTCATTAGGGATGTGTAGAGGGTTGTAGAGAAAATTTTTAGATTCCTCCCTAATTTAATTTCACTATTTAAAGCTGCTTTGTGACAATGTCAGTTGTAAAAAGTGCTATACAAATAAAACTGACTTGACTTGACTAGAATCTTGCATGGAATACTAGATACGTATTTGAAATTTTTTTCTTCTCCACATGCTAGCAAAGACTAGCCTTCAGAAACATGCTTAAGTTTCCAGGTTTTGAGTTAAATATCTTGTCACGTCCTGAATGTTCTTAACGTTGCTAACGTGCTAGCTTTTTCTTAACAAAATCACTCTGGCATAGTAGCAAAACAAGATAGGTATAATAATTAAATAGCTTATAGCAGGTTTAGTGTAGTAATATCATTCCTTATTTAATGTTTAATTAAGATATTTCCTTGATTTCCCATTCCTTTATTTAGCATTTGTTTCTCACAGTTAGCCTGAAAATTCCCTAATATAGAATGTTGTATCTTAAATTAGCATGTTCTTCCCATCTAGCCTTTGGCTTTGTTTATAAAAGAACAAGCTATTGATTCATCGATTGATTGTATAATTATCTGCTACGTCTGGATGTTGTTACCTGAGGTGCCAATTCTCCGTTTGTAATGATCCGGGCGATCAAACTCCACTTCCTGTTGCTGGTTGCATTATGAATCATCTTCTTTCGCAGTAATTCACCCACGGAGACGTATTCGAAGCCGTAGCGCTCTGCGATCTTCAGGCTCTGTGTGCCTTTACCGCTACCAGGGCCACCTGACAGTAGAAAAAACATTAGTAGTTACTACATATATGTCATGATCTGATTGGTCTGCTTCATGAGAATAATAGGTAATATCCACCCTACAAAGTCAGGATAATGCTCGAATCAAATGAAATTCTAAAAGATAAACCTGAATAAATGTTATTTTGGTTTGCTTTTCTTATGTATTCTTGTAGTATATGCTAAAACAACATTCCCTCTTGGCCACTATTCAGTGATTTACACCTTTGCAAAAGATTTTTATAGGTGGCATGGTGGCGTAGTATTAGGTATGTCCACCTCACAGCAAAGTCCTAAGTTTGAGTCCCAGGCTCGGTGAGATTGTTTCTGTATGGAGATTGCATTTTCACCCTGTGCTTGCATGGGTTTCCTCCTGGTGCTCCGGTTTCCTCCCACAGTTCAATAACATGCACATTAGGCCATGTCCCTCGGTGTGAGTGTGAATGGCTATGTGTGTGTGTGTGTGTGCTGCAATGTGATGGTCTGGCAAGGTTTTTATGGGGTAAACCGCCATCAGCTGCCCCGAGACCCTACTAGGATAGCTTCCCAGATTTAAATTTAAATTTTCACTCACCGATGATGAGGATGACCTTGGGCCGTGGTCTAGACGGGTCAAACACTTCGTACTCTTCAATCAGCTCCGCTGTTTCAGACAAATCTGAGTCACTCTCAATGGAGAACTGGTGGATGGGTGGCAGGCGCTCATACCTGTCAGGCAACACTGAGACACGAAACATGTATGAAGTAGATGTTAATCTGATACCAAAAACTAATAGCTACCAGTTTAGCACCATGCAGCAGGTATGACTAAACCCTACAAAACCTTCATAAACAACAAAATTGGT
>JAOUQZ010000041.1:17761883-17766883 GCA_028564935.1 Neosilurus hyrtlii | reverse complement strand
TTTATCTATTTTGCATCCAAAGCTATGAGTTAGTGAACAAATTATGACCTAAAAAGACGGATTAGTTACACTCTACTCCATACTGACTGTAGAAAGCAAATATTCTATACATTTAGGTTAAAATATCTTTAAAACCTTTAATGCATGTTTGATTAGGTTTGTTAATCCAGATCTGTTTATTGATATACTTATCTCACTCACTCATCCGCTTAATCCTTTAAGGGTCACAGGGAGGCTGGTGCCTATCTCAGCCAACAGTGGTCACCCTGAACAGCTCGCCAGACCATTTCAGGGTTTGATATCTATATAATTACAAAATATAAAATGTCTCTTTTTTAATTTTGCATTTAATTTTTCTATTTTCCCCCCATGAGTGTCATATTTTGCTCATTTACTTAAAAAAGTCACTATTTCTTCTGTTTCTAATATAATTTATTTCTTTAATAAAAGCCATTATAGATGCTAATACTACCCTGTTACACCACCAGTCTCCTTCTTTCCTGTTTAATCTAAAGGAAAGTGGCTCACATGACACCTTAATATCTTCTAGTGTTTATTGTTACCAGGAAAATGTTGCCAGCTTTTTTACTGACACGTTTAGATTAAAATCCTGACATTAGACAAGTAATTAGGAGTTTGACGAAGACGAGAATGTAGTTTCAGGTCATTGCAACTGAAGACTTTGACGTCTCCATCTGTATTCCAGTCAAAACCACATGGAAGATATTTACTCATAAATAAATATAAATTCGTTTGCTCGACACATGATGATGATGATGATGAGTATGATTTTTGCATTTCATAAAAAAAATTTTACTCACTGCTGAGAAAACATAATTTGGGAATATGACAGTTCAATGTTTCATACACCAATCAACCATAAGATCAAAAACATTATGAGCACTGATAGGTGATGATGATAATGATGATGATGGCGATGATAATGAGTATTATTATTATTATTATTATTATTATTATTATTATTATTATTATTATTATTAGTAATAGTAGTAGTGTCATATTCGTCATCTGACTTTTATTTTGAAACCGCGTCTTTTATGTATCACGGCCCGATTACCTACTTCCGGGTTTACAAAAAAACTAAAAAACAAGCTGTCAAACCTCTCCACCGGGCTAGCCGAAAATGGCAGTTTTCATATTTATTTTAGTTTGCGCTTTAATTAACTGTTTAGTATTTTCCCCAGTCGTACACAGCAACACTTTTGAGGTAAGTGTCTTAAAATCCGTAAAACGTTTCCATGAGAAAAAACAACACAGTAACCCATAGCACCACATCTTGCTAGCGTCGCTGTGGTTTAGCTCATTCATAACGTCAGTCCAAATCGCGTTGTGTTCCCTACGTAGGTGCTCTACATAGGGCACAAACTAGCATCAGACGCGGAACAGTCTAGTTCACTTCATATCCATTTCCGAGGCGTTTGTATTCAAGCCTTGAAATGTTCGCCTAGACGCTTCTCTACAGGCTTTACTTTATTTAAGATTAAATAAACGGTTAAAAGGTAAAGAAGGAAACGATTTAAAATTGTACATTTCAGTAATACACTGGATAATTTTTGCTGCATTATCTAACGGGGTATTTATAACCCTGTGTAATAATGAAGAGAATCAAAGTGAATCAGTTCAGTGAGTCGATTCATTTGTTTGTGAATTACATTATTGGAACTGCTTTCTCTCTCTCTCTCTCTCTCTCTCTCTCTCTCTCTCTCTGTCTATAAAACATTTATGGTTATATATACACAGATGATCTTGTCCGTCTTGTCTTTTTGTATATAAACTGTAATGATTTGATTTAGTGTTGGTTCTTTGTGTAAAGAATCAAAAGCACATTGTTTTTCTTTTTCTTTCTTTCTTTCCTTTTTTAATTCCTTAATAATTTCTGTTCCAGACGAAAGCCACGCAGTTCTTCAGCAGTGCTCACACGAACAACTGGGCGGTACTGGTGAGCCAAAACCTCATTTCTCCACACTGTCACTTCCTGTAAACCCATAACCTCATTAACAGAAGAGGGGACGGGGGGGTGTGTGTGTGTGTGTGTGTGTGTGTGTGTGTGTGTGTGTGTGTGTGTGTGTGTGTGTGTGCGCGCGCATATTTTTAAAAATAAATAAATAAATAAACAGTTAATAACTGGTTAAATCCTGTAACAGTAACGCTGCTGAATGTTTTTACTGCTCGCTACAGGTTTGCACTTCCAGGTTCTGGTTCAACTATCGCCACGTCGCCAACGTGCTGTCAGTGTACCGGAGCGTGAAGAGGCTCGGCATCCCAGACAGGTGAGTGTCTCCAACGATGCTTGTCACCACTGTGAGTTTTTTTCCCCCTCTCACTAATTTCCTTGCGCTTTTTCCTCCACCAGTCACATCGTTCTGATGTTAGCCGACGACATGGCCTGCAACCACAGGAACCCCAAACCTGCCACCGTCTTCAGCCACAAGAACATGGAGCTCAACGTGTATGGAGACGATGTCGAGGTGGATTACCGTGGATACGAGGTGGGCAGCACAAATAATAAACACAAATAATCCTGATTAATTACTGAATTAATGCGATTGATTGCTTGATTGATTGATTGGCGTTTTAAGGTAACAGTGGAGAATTTTCTTCGAGTGCTGACCGGGCGACTCCCAGCAAGCACGCCTCGCTCCAAGCGCTTACTTAGCGACGACCGCAGCAACATCCTCATCTACCTCACAGGTAATTAAAACAACCTGAAAAAAAAACCAAAAACAAAATGGCCACAATAGAACCTTGCTATGTGACGAGACAGTACATTTGGTGCAGGTCACGGCGGGAACGGCTTCCTGAAGTTCCAGGACTCGGAGGAGATCAGTAACGTGGAGCTGGCCGACGCGTTCGAGCAGATGTGGCAGAAGCGAAGGTAAAAGCGTTGAAGTTGGGGGTTTCCGGTGACAGCGTGAGGGTTTGGAAACGCGCTCTTGTGTTGAATTAGGCAAGTCTAGCTAAGATTTGGGCGTATTCTGGAGGCGGGGGGATGATGAGCATCGGGGTCAGTGTGACAGGCACTAAAATATTGATATATGATGTATTAACTCTAGATGATGACGTTTTTAGCAAAGCCGCTGTTCTACCCATCTGCTTCGTAAACAAACCTTTTAGTTCTTGTACTCAAACATACTCATGAACTGCACCATATTCTGCAGGTATAACGAGCTGCTGTTCATAATCGATACCTGCCAGGGGGCGTCCATGTACGAGAGGTTCTACTCACCCAACATCATGGCTCTGGCCAGCAGCCAAGTCGGGGAGGACTCACTTTCAGTAAGGACTCGGCACCTTCATCTCTCTTGGAGCACTGTTATTTTCTCGTGTGTGTGTGTGTGTGTGTGTGTGTGTTTTATCGGGATTCAATCCTATAGTATCCTATTAGTGACTACAGGAAACGTATCAGAAAAAGTATGAGTTTAATGTGAGTGTTAAAAAGAAAACGGGTTTGTTAGATTGAGGCGTGAAAAAATTTTTTTAAAAAGGATTAAATGCTATGTTTGTTTTCATCGTTTGTTTATTTCTGTGACGTGCAGCACCAGCCCGACCTCGCCATTGGCGTTCATCTGATGGACAGATACACCTTCTACTTGCTGGAGTTTTTGGAAGACATCCATCCTGCCAGTCAGACCACCATGAGAGATTTGGTGTGTGTGTGTGTGTGTGTTTTAAGATTTGGTTGGTTCCAATGAGAAAAACTTGCTATAAAAAAAAATGCAGATTTTATCTTAAACAAACCTAAGAGGCAAAAGGTTTTAGTTTTTAGTTTTGCTGTGTGTCAGTAAAACAGTAATTACGGTAAACTGTAAAATGTGACTCACGTTTAAAGTAGAAAAGTCGTGATAAAGTTTATAAAGGCGGCTCGTGTTTAAGTTGGAAAAGTCGTAACAAAGTGGTAATTACAAACCTTTTACAGGCGATTCGTGTTTAAGATAGAAAAAATGTGATAAAGCTGTAATTATGGTAAAATTTATAAAAGCGGCTCATGTTAAAGGTACAAAAGTCGTAAAGTGGTAATTACAGTAAAGTTTATAAAGGCGACTCTTGTTTAAGGTAGAAAATTTGTAATAAAGTGGTAAGGGTAACGTTTATAAAGGCAGTTTGTATTAAAGGTACAAAAGTCGTAATAAAGCTGCAATTATGCTAAAGCTTATAAAGATGGCTTGTGTTTAAGGTAGAAAATTTGTAATAAAATGGTAATTATGGTGATGTATCTTGAGGTCACTTGTAATGAAGCTGAACTGTAATTAAGGCGAAGATGTAAAATGAGCACAAGTAGAAATTTAGGTCATTTTAAAATAAGGTACCTGGTAATTTTAAGGCAGTTTAACTGTGAATCAAGGATCAATTTTAATTTGGGAAATTCTTTAGGACTCTTTAGTCTCTTTAGGAAGGAAAGGTGAAGTTAATGGAAGTAATTGGAAAGCAGATAAATTTGTAATTAGGATGAAGAGAAATTAGGATTTTTGGTTACAGGTATAAAATAAATGATATATTATTAAATAATTTATTATTATTAAATAAAAAAAGGAGAATTTCCGTCAGTCATTCTGATAATTACCTTCAGTATAATTTATGCTAATTAATTTTAAAATTAGTGTTGCTTTGGAGTAAATACGGTAATATGAAATAAAGATATCCTAAAGTATTTGTATCTTTATGTAGGTTCAGGATGATATAAAAAGTAAAGGTTGAAACTGATAAGGCTTAAAATGAAATTAGGGTAATTACGCTACTATCAGTGTGTGGGTTATTACGGTAACATGTAATCAAGCTTGTTCATATTTAATGTAGTTTCAAGTCTGATTTTTCTTGTAGTTGACCGATCGAGATATTTTTACATGGTGGAGGTTTTCAGTTTTTCCTCCAGTTAAGTCGTCTTGACGTTCGCAGTGACAAGATGAAAAAGTGTCAGATGAAAAACGTGGCCACTTTAAACAGACTTCCTGATCCACCTGTAGGTCAAGCGCTTTGAAATG
>JAOUQZ010000041.1:17701726-17730786 GCA_028564935.1 Neosilurus hyrtlii | reverse complement strand
TATATATATATATATATATATATATATATATATATATATATATATATATATATATATATATATATATATATACATCAACCACCAAAGCCATAATAATTCGACTTCTATCCCTAAAGTATTTTTTGTTTACTGTTTAATTAAAATTGCAACTAACTTGCATGTATTCTCATACATTGTGTTTGTATTTTCTACTACATACAGAACAGTTTATTTTAGAATTTGTTTTATAGAATTCTGCAAAGCAAAAGACATTCTTTTTTGTCACAGAAAAATATTCAGAGTAAGAAGAATTTTTCTAAAATAATAATAAAGTAATCTAAAGGTCAAACCTTTTCTTTCAACACGAAAAAGCGAAATCTTTTCCTAGTCAAATACTATATTTTAAAAATCATAGTCATGCCTCTTTTAGGTAACAGTGGACACTATTTGATAATTCCAGTATCATCCACCTTAACACTAATATGTTGACATGGTTTATCCGAGGTTTCACGAAATCTTCTATACATGCTTCTATCTGGAGAGTTTGACAAAAATTAAGTGGTCCCAGCATGGAGCCCTGTGGGACTCCGTTAGTAACAGGTGTCCAAAAAATGCCATTACTGCTTTATGGATTAGAAATGTCCATGCATCCAGAGCACATACACAGACTGGATGCTTGTTGCACTCGCTGTTCATTCAGTCCACAGGAAAATAAATAGTAAAATAGCACATTGTACATATTAACCTGTGGACACAATAGTTTGCTTATAAATACACTAGGTCTGGAGTCACGTCTTACGCGACTGAGGCAAATCTGTGTCCTCTGTGCTGTTTTTGGGTAAAGGTGCTGGGCTCCAGTCAGGCTGGTAGAAATGGATGTTAAACGTCCGTGCCCAGTTCTCAAAGACGCGCTTCTCTGTGATGAATCGGTGATGACTGCCTCGTTGTTCCCGCTCATGGGAGATGTACATAGTGCATTCGTCTGGTCCCAATGGCTTGTAATAGTGGTATGTGACAGACGGGTGCTGGACTTCCCTGTGGAGAATTGTAACATATTTTTAAAAAAGGGGTGCAGTTGCAAAGTACATGATAAACTATATTCCCAGATTCCCAAATTAATCTGGAGCTGAATAACCGTAGGCGAGGCAATTAACCTGAATTGGTTCGGGAGAGTAAGTGGAATAAATTGATTCCGTGTAACACAATAAAGCTTTAGAATGGCCTGGGAGAGGTCATGCCTCAGCGGAAAAGCATAATAAATCATCTCATTTTCCGCTGCTGGTTATTGTTAGATTGGAGTTTGTGCACAGCAAGGCTGCATGGGTGGATGTTAAATGATATGACACAGTGCTTCAAGCTAAGAAAATAGATTTTACTCAACATGTTTTATTCACATAGATTAATACAGAAGATTTCTGGACTTACTTGCAGAAATTTGGAGGCACCATGCCGTAAACATTGATTCGGTCGCACAGTTCTAGAGCTATCGTCATCGTGAACCAGCCCGTACTTAACCAGGAGTTAGATGTCCTCCTGGTCCAGAGAGAGAGAGAGAGAGAGAGAGAGAAAGAGAGAGAGAGTCAGTGATTGATCGCAAGGCTGTAATTACATTATGCAAATCTGTAAAATTGATAAATTGGTTCCATCGTACAAAACCCGAGTACGGGCGCCATTTAGGAAAGGTTCCCATCTGATGTGGTATAACTATAACTGATCGTTATCATCAACTGCTCATCAGCTCTCGTGTTCTGCCATCTGATACAGAAGCCCTAATGATTTCCCAACAAATAATAACAATGAAGAAACAAACTACGTTAGGAAAGAACATCACAGGGGCTGATTGATTGGGTGGTCGGATTGCTGGGAAATTCCCTGTGCCAAAAAAAAAAGTGCCCATCTGGCAGCTTGGTTGCATCCATAATCTCTCGTGTATATGCACAAATTGATCGTTCACTCAACATCAAGATCAAGATCAAGGTGTGCTTCCCGGGACTCAGTGTAAGCCTCAGATCTCTTTCCTGAATCCTTTTTATGTTTGATTTTTGGGTAGATCATTAGGGTGACCATATTTCACCAACGGATGAAAAGGTCTTGCAAGTAAATAAATGATATCTCATGGAATCTAATGTTCTTTTGGTGGGAAGTGCTAATTTATTATTATTATTAATTACTTGGTCCTTCTCACCCACCAGCCAACTGTTGCTCATGCATCGAAGCGCATTCAGTGAAAAACGCTTACTGCCGTCCTCCGCATACTCGACCTCACTGGTACCCAAGATGGGTTGCTGCCTTAGGCAGGACAGGGAAGAGAGTATGCTATCCCTCTCACTCAGAAAGAACAGGCCCCCTTAGGTAACTGGCCATGGTATGTATGCTGTGGCATTTTCAGGATTCAACCTAGAGACCTCAAGAGTAAAATGCCAACACTTTTCCATTGAGACACAAAGAAGCCCTAGTGACTTTCATGCCTTTCCACTGGCAATAGCCGGTTTTACGTTGCATAGAAGTCCACTCTGAGTCAAGGATGAACTGGTTGGATTTTGGAGGTCAAAAGTCAAGGTCAATGTGTGATCTCATGTGTACCATATTTGTGCACCCAATTTCTCGAGAGCATTTTGAGGGATTTTCTTCAAATGTCAGATTGATTGCTTGATTGATTTGGACCTTGGAGGTTAAAGGTCACTCTGGCCCTCGTATGCGGAGGTATATAACCACCAGCCAGTAATTCTAGTTTTTAAAACAGTTAGAGATACCCTTGCTTTAAACCCTGAGTAGATATTTGTAATAGCTTTAAGGATGTCATAAATTTGGATTAAGTTCAAAAAACCAAACATCACTGACTCAATGAGGAAAGAACATGGGAATATCAGAGAGCTGCCGCAAGCAGTTGGCCTGGCCTGAGGTTGAAGAAATCTTATAAAGGTGTTGCTGAAAGGATAATCAAGCAGCTGTTAGCTTTTACTTGTCAAATCCAGTGCAAGGGCATTTCTTCTTTTCATGTCAGAGGCCTGAACAATAACACAGCAGATGTCGCTCTTAGAAGCCAATATTGTTTTCTGCTATGAATCTATGAAGATAAAGGTGCTTCCTAAAGTTTGGAGCTTCTGGCAAATGCCTGTGTATTGTGGAAGCAAACGGATGCAATTGATTTATGTCGAACTGAGTTCTGTGAGAAAGGCCAGATGGTTCATCATTTATTGCTCCTTCTTCTGCATGTTTAGGGAAATCAGTATAGTTTGGCACAGCTGCTATGGGTATTATTGAGGCATCCTGGGAAGAAACAGAATTCTCACTGGACAGCAAGTGCACATCAGAAAGGATAAGCCTGTAAGCTTTTTATTTGAGGATAATTGCGTCTGACAGTGTTTAGCCTCTCTATAGCACTTTGGAGAAATGAGTGGGTGTATGTGTTGGGGCAGTAATGACTCTTGCTGTTGTCACAGATGATGATGGTCAGTGATCAAGTTCAGCATCCAAGTACCTCCAGGTTGGGGTTTATGTTTACACAGATCGTGGCTTTAAAAAAGGATACGTTCAGGAACACAGGCATGAAATCTGTTTACTTATTAAAAGGGAAAACTGACGTTCTTCCCTCCATTTATGATCTGTACCACTTATTTATCAGGGCTGTGGGAGGAACAGCTGTCAATAATCCCAGCAGGTTTCATTTACACCCTGAACACATCCGTGATGTGAACACAGAGATGAACAACCCGCCACGCTAATCAACATTGTTCCACTGATTCATTTCTTTCATACTTCCTTTCCTGGTGAGGATCTACCGGGAATGGTGTAGGGGGCATCCTTGTAAAGGGTCTATCACCTCAACCAGCTCCTCGCAATGCAAGGCTAGAAATGGCTCTACTGGATGACCAGATTTTTCATCTATCATGGAGAATAACCCATGTTATTCATTTCTGCCAGCTGTTCTTATGATATTCGTACTTTTGTTGCTCCTCACAGCTGGGGGATAGGGATATAGATTAGTAATTTGATAACTGCCACAATGGATCCAGTTGGTAGTCTTCGCAAGTCTGAGCAAACCATGCCCAAGACATGGAAAGAAACCCACAAACTCAAACCTAGCTGTATGAACTGCGCGAAATGCCTTTGTGTACATCCTTTGTGTTGTTCTTATTCATTCGGACAAACCATTATCTTTCAGATTGCTGTAAAACTGTCAAGTCCTTTCGTCTATCCTGAGGCCTGACAACAGTCTGTGCTGCGGTGAATATCAAGTGCACTTTGGAAGAAAGAAATTTTTTTTTTGAAATGATGTGTTACAGAAATATGGTTGAGTGCTGCCAGGTCAGCATGACAAGCCCGAGATGTTAAGATGATGCACAAATAATTCACCAGGATTACAAGTCAGTTTTCATTAAATCAGTCATTAGTGTTTGGTCAAGAGACAGACACCTGGTGGGTTTGATCACATTTAATGACAAACCTCTAATACAGCCATGGGGGGGGGGTTGTGTGTTTGAGGTTCCATTGAAATCTGTACATAAGCAAGCAAATATTTCGCCAACAAATTACACATAAGATTAACAGTCTGTAGTCATTTCCATAATTTCATAAACAAAAATTAAAACAGATCAATCAGTTAAAAAAACAAAAATTAAAACCCCATATGTTCCAGATTGGGTGCCATGGATTAAAACCTGGGCGGCATGGTGGCCTAGCGGATAGCACGTTCGCCTCACAGCAAGAAGGTTCCGATTATTGAGTCCCGGGCTCTGCAAGGTTGCTTCTGTGTGAAGTTTGCATGTTCTCCACATGCTTGAGTGGATTTCCTCTGGGTACTCCAGTTTCCTTTCACAGTCTAAAGATATCCACATTAGGCTAATCGCCTATTCCAAATTCCCCTAGCTGTTCAGGGTGTCGCCCAGAGTCGGCAGAGATAAGGTACTAGTAGGAATAAATGGATCTGCAAATTAATGAGTGAGTGAGGGATTAGAACTTCCTGCGGGTAGAACCTGTCTTATTTAAACTTGACATCTAGGGTCTATTTGCTACTGAAGTGTGAGGCGTCATCATTCCAAAAAAGTCTGGCATGGGATTTAAAAACCAGTTTTGCCAGGACGAGTTGTTCCATCAAATTCAGCCTTAAAGTAGATCGTGCGATACGAATATAAAGCTCCAAGCACCCCAACATTTCATGGCAGGATCTGCAATTTAGTATTCCAACTGTTGTTGTGAAAGTGCAATTCAGATATTCATCACCTTCATCTGTAGGTACTATATCAAAGAGGGTGAAATGTTTGCTTGTTCTTGTGTTAAAAAAAATCATCCTTTCCATGGGATGTGCTTATTTTTTCACATGACTATACTCTGTTTGTAATCACTAAGTGTTTTGGCATATTCTGGCATACCAAAGAGATCTGCGAGATAATCCAAGACTTGTTCTATCAAGGTTTAAAATGCTAGCAAAGTGTTCGGAGCAGGGTGAAGAAAAACTTTACAAATGTCAGGAAAGTGATTGATGTTTTAAAAATCGCCATTCATTAAAAAACTTAATGCAGCCTCGTTGACATTAAACAAACCTGACCTGGAAGTGTTTTTTTAATATGTGAAGAAATTTCTCAAGCAGCAGTGGCAGCTCTTATGAGCATGTCAAAGTTTCTTGGAACAAGTTTGACAAGCCAAGTTTGCTCTTCGCAATTGCGAACGTGTCAGACAAACACAGACAACAATGGCAGCAACTGCTCGCCCATCTGACACTGACGTCCAACAGAGCCTTTTTGGCGGAAAAGCCGTCGGCATATTTCTCACAGCAATCTCTGTCCTTTCTTCTTCCTTTATTTAGTTTATTTTTTCACTCTGCCACCTCAGAGATTTCCTCCAAGTAAATAAGCAATAAAAGATGAAGAGGTGATTACATTAAAGAATTATGCAGTGCGGGATGAATATTAACACGGTATTAATGCACCGCCGAGCCAAGGATGGCCAGTGTCTCATTTCGACTAATTAATCAGAGGCAATAGTCATATCATTTTTGTAATTAGACCCCATGGAGTTTGTTGGAAAGATGCGGGCTGTTAAATGCGTCTGATTCGCTGATAATCTTCTTGCGATTGGATTTTATCGTGACATGTCAGTGTGATCGGTCTGTAATATTTAATCATAAAAGTATGGGGTGACATTCAGCGTCGCTATGGAACAATTACAAATTGTCAGGATTTCAGAAACACACATAGCATTTTCTATTCATAACACTTACTGCATCATCGAGAGCAGAATGCTTAAAGAATGCACTCACTCACTAGGAGGCGAGCACCTATCTCAGCCGACACTGGGTGAAGGCAGGGTACACCCTAAACAGCTTGTCAGGCCATTGCCGTACCAACACACACGCACAACCATTCACATCCACACCTAGCCTAATGTGTCTGTCTTGGAGTATCCAGAGGAAACCCACGCAAGTACGGGGAGAACATGCAAAACTGGCTCACACAGGCTTCACTCTAGGACACTAATTCACATAGATTCCCTCATCATGGTGAAATGGTTTTTAAAATTAAAGCCGATCACCAAACAATTGCAATTCAGGCTTGATGGAATATTGAATTTAAAACAGTTTGGACACCAGCAGGGCCCACTTCAAGCAAACATTACCAAGCTGTTCACATACCTGTCTTTTCCCGTCTCTTTCTTAAAGAGCTCGTCAGACTGCAGCATCTTCTGCCTAGAGATGATGTAGACCTTAGACTGGTTCATGTAGTGCATGAGGCTGTTGTAGATCAGGGCCTTTCCATCCTGCCCCATGAAGTTGCTCGGGCCCCAGAAGATGAACACGGTGTCTTGGCTGGAGTTGAGCAGCTCGTGGCGATTGTGTAAGACGCGCTGTATGCTGGAATACGCAATCACCCTCAGGGTAGTGCGTCGGCCAACGTCCGGACCAAAACCGCGTCCACTGGGCGCGTCGTTCATGCGGATCACACACTCGGCGCTGTCGATTGCCTCACCCTGCCCTCCACGTGTCAGGTGCCCTGAGCTCATGACCAGTGAGCAGCTTCCGCAGTGCATCTTCAGAGGCTGTAGGGGCAAATCGCGGTGAGTTAGTCCTAAAAAGCTACTCAATGAGTCCGAAATCAATCAACACCATATTCTTCTACTCTCGAGCACAGACCATAAAATGGACTGTGATTATTACTAGCCATCGAGAGAATATTTTCTCTGCTGTTGTCTGTTGGTCTTTTCCCCCCAAGCCTACTGGCGGAGCTTCTGTAGCGTGAAGCGAAAGCTCATAGTGTTTCAGCCTATGAACTTTTTAGCCCACCTGAATATACTACTGAACTGGAGGTAAGTTTTTATAAGTTTTAATCTACAGCTTTCGGTCCTCAACCAAGATGTGCAAAACCTTTAGTCGCTTTGGGCAAAAGTATCAGGCAGATGTTGTCTGCTAACGGATATAAAATAAAATAAAAATGCCCATAAACTAGAAGAGGTGTGTAAAGTTCTGCAGGTGGGATGTTCTAACATGGTATGTAACATTACAGAGCAGGTAGATAAGTCAGTAAGTATGTATGTCATTTGACAATGGGGACACAGAGTCTGGCCCTCTGTGGACCATGGGATGAAATCCCAGTGGAGGTTGATCTTTTGTAAGAGGAGCTTTTGTAGAGATTGATGGTGAATTGTGATGCATCTATTATTTTACACTAAATCCTGGGTACCTCTGCCAAGAGGTTACGTACTGACCCCGTATGGATAAAGACCAGTTTTAATAAGGTAACGACTCAAGATGCTTGACAAAAATCAGTGTTTTGTGCTGAGCCCTTCGGTCTCTGGGCTATTAAAGAAGATAACAAAAAGAAAAAGAAAGACAGTGCATGGAAGTCAGTCCAAGATCCTGAACAAGTGTGTTTGATGTTAACGAAAGAGGCTGAGAATTTCATCCTAATAAGGGCGCCAATAATTATATAATCCACCACTGCCTTATGGGATTGCAGGAAGCAACAGAATTGTTCTTTCAAGCGGCAGATCAGATGCACTGAGCCTCAAAGACGACGGCTTTTATTAGAAAAAAAGCTCAGCAAGGGAGTTCCACCTGTTCCAGTTTATTATTTGTATTTTTTTCCACTAACAAGCCTATTTGATGGAGCATCTTGTTAGGGGGAGGAATATAACTGCTTCCAAACACTTCAAAAGCTCCGCCAGGCTGTCATTATGTTCTAACCTTGAATTTCTGGTCTTGATTCAGGAGCCTGGCACCAAGCAGGCCAATTGGCTTTTATTTGTTACTGCCGCAAACAAGAGATGTCCGTAAAGATGCTGCAGACAATAAAAAAAGGAACATCAGCCTTCTTAACGAACCCCTGACATTTTGTCGCCTTCCTGATGCCTCGGTTTTCATTCTGAATATTTTCCTGTGTTTTGATTATGAGCCTTACATAGAGCAGGTATTCAGGTAGGGGTTGATGTTCGAGTAAGGGCACATTGTGTGCATGCCTAGCGTTTTTCTGGGATTAATGACCGTACCTGCTGCTTAAGCAAGTGTCGAATCACTTATTGCAAAAATTCCTGTTTAAATCAATAGTATGCAGTGAGCACATAAAAAAAATGCTCCCAGTTTGTCCCAGGTGACAGCTTCTTCTGGGCGAGAGGGGGATAAAATAACAAATGGCAGGCAGTGGTGTACTTGGCGACCCATTGACAACCATGCATTTTCTCTTACTCTTACAATCTCTTGCTAATAACCCCCCGCCCCCCCCCCCCCCCCGCCACCCCTGGTTAGCGGAGGTGCACACACAGCTAGTTTACTGACATAACGAAGCCGAGATGTTCCTAATGTTCTCCTAGCTCATGTGCTCGCCCAAGCACTTCCTTCCATTAAACCCCAGCCAGGCACACCCATGAGAAATAGCTGAGAAATTCCCTCCCTGCTAAGCCCCAGAAAGCTGTACTGTGTTCAGGTGTCTTAGCGGCATGTGGACAAGGACGCCGATCAACAGCCCAGTCTGTCGTCTCTGTCTGTATTTGTGCCGCGCATGTGGATGGATCAGCTTGGGGACCTGCTTTAGCAGCATGAACACGTTTGCTGCAGTGGCACGAAACAGGCCTGCGGAAATCAAATCAGTTCTATCAGAGGATCTGAGGCGGAGGAAGTCAGAAGACAGGATTTGCCTCCCAGTGGAATTGGAGTCATCGGTGCTGGAGCTTGTCTTTCACGCACCGCAGAAGAAGAAGCACCTGACATACACATTAATAGAGCAGGAACACAGCGAGACACCACAGAAGAAGTGACAAAGAAAAATAAAGATGAAAGTTACTGACAAGACAGGAATGAAAATTCAGAGCATGCTGGGATAGGAAAATAATCAACGTCTGAGAGGCTGGAGAAGGCTTTTGTCCTTACATAAGGACATCACTTTAGTTCCACAGTTATGTTCCTCTCACACATTGGCGGTTCAGGATACGTGGAAGTTAGAAAGGTACGTCACTGCAACGCCAGCTTACGTAGCAAATACTATTCAATTTGTAATTGATAGATCTATACATCAAACTAAACACTTTACTGTTATGGGTTTTTTTCTTGCCATCAGGACAAAAGCTTTGCTGGGTTATACACATCAAACAGCACTTTCAGCTCCTCCCACACACGGTCGATCTGTACACTGTGTAATCATCTTCACATAAGTCCATCACTGGACAGCTGTGTGCAGCTGCTCTTCAGAGACATCCTCTTTCTGGTCTTAGTCTCATGTTGGATTACAAAACAAGATTATTCTGTGTAACATGAACTTCTGGATATTTACAGCACAATAAGACTGACTGATCCTAAAAGTACTAAAGACTCCTCACTGACATTCACAGGAACAGAAACCACAAGCCGAGGGTCGTTTAGTCTTCAGAAAAGCACCCCATTCACCCCTACTTTATTCTGCTAACATGAACAGAGGCCACACCCACTCAAATCAAATAATATGCATCCTTCAATCTACTAACATACACAGAGGCCACAACTGCCTTATTATGCCAATATACATTGAGGCCACACCTACTTTAAGATGCGAACACACAGAGGCCACTCCTACTTTAATCTACTAATGTGCACAAAGTCCACAGCTACTTAAATAAAATATTATGCATAGAGGCCACGCCTACTTTAATATTCTAACATGCACAGAGGCCACACCTGCTTTATTATGCCAATATACATTAAAGCCACACCTACTTCAAACCCACTCAAATCAAATAATATGCATAGAGGCCACGCCTTCTGCAATATTCTAAAATGCATGGAGGCCACACATGCTTTATAATGCTAATATACATTGAGGCCACACCTACTTCAAACTGCTAACATGCACAGAGGCCACACCCATGCCTACTTTCATCTGGGACACGTGTGAAGGCCATTAAATTTATTGACAGGCACGAAGCCACACCTGCTTTCATCTTTGTGATGGACAAAGGCCATTTTGATCTTGAACATTGACAAAGGCCACGTCCTCTTTAATCCGCTAACTGTAGAGGCCACACCTTCTTCAGGTAGATTATCAGGCACTGAGGGTGTCACCTCCTTCAGTTACCCAGGTACAGGACTTTATCATGTTATAATTATTATATTAAGTCTTCTGATCACTACTTCCAGGTACTGTTCATGAATTATTTAATCTTTGGACAGCTTACAGAGATTATATCTAAAATAATTATAATAAAATAAGGAATGTAGTAAAGAGTGGTGGAGGACATGATGAGTGTGTGATATTATATAAATAGGAACAGGCTTTAACAGACGGATCCTAGAAGAAATTCCTTCTCTTTTAAGTTCAGTAGAGAAAATAAGCCAAGCAGCATAAACCTTTGCACCAGCGTAACACATGGGAGTAATCATTGCTACAGAACGCTTATTAAATCTGCAGCAGTCTTGCTAAGAGTTCTGTCCTATCTCCCACCACCTCCTACTTAATACTTTCAATCCCTTGCTCTTATTTTCCTCTGATTGCCATCACCTTTCCTCTACACCCCACCCCTCCCCATCCCCCGCCGCCTTCCCGAGGGGCTCTCGTTATATTGCACTCGATATTAGGGTCTGAGAGCTCAGCTCTTCCTAAGCACCAGCCCAACACAAGACGCCCTTTTGGGTTCGAGATGTAGCCGCCGTCTGATACGGAGTGTCTCCATTCATTTCTCAGCAGCCCAATCTCCACCTCCACCACCTCTACCTCTCCCATCCTCCCATCCCAAGCACCTAGCTATCTCCGTGCTCCTGCTGTGGGGGCGATGAGCATGGCGTATGAAGTGGAGGAGAGCGAGTGCAGCTCACAGATTGAGTCGCTCGCTGGTGGCAAGGTCACTTTCTCCATGGCGCATTTAAGAGCGAAAAGGTTTCGCACATAGACACTAAGGATGAAGTCATTAATCAACAATCAGAGTCTGATCGATCAGAATGAAGAATTCAGCAGCAGTTAGAGTGCAGTATTAGGGTCTAAGAGCTCAGCTCAGCAGTTATTGTTAGCAGAGCGCTAGGTAGCTAGTTAATGTTGTCATAACAACAACAACAACAATAATAATAATAATAAAATAATAATAAAAGGCTCAAAGCTACACTGCATAGATAATATACTGGCAAAAAAAACTCTTTCAGGTTACTCAAGGTCAAAGGTGACTGTCTCATTCGAAAGTCTATATATGGTTTCCTATTAGTGCTGCAGAGTAACAGATTATTTATTGGTACTCTATCACCAAAACTTTGTGACCTTGTTCTGACCTTCACCTTTGACCCTGACATTTCAAAATCAAATCCTGCCTGGGACTCAGGTACAGTGGTGGAACTACCAATTTTACTGGAAATCCATGAACGGTTGTGGTCAGGATATCATTTAAATTCAAACCGACAGACAACCAAACAAAGCCGGCGATTACGATAGCGCCTCCATTATGGCGTTTTGCGGTGGTAATGAACAATAAATGCTTGTAATAAAAACCTATAACTGTTCATTCAGATGAGAACAGATAGTGAAGGTTAAACTTAAGAGGTGTTTGCAAGGCTGAGAAAATGAAATTGAATTTTTCACAAGACGGAGTGTACTTGAGGGACCCTTTAACCTTTTACCAGACCTCGTCTTTTCAATTCACAAAAATCAAACCCTGCTTTTCTGTCCAGGTCACAAGCCTGCTTAGTTGAAGTTCAGCCTAGCTGGTGTTGAACTGACCTACACAAACATGTCCTCCTTACCCCGATCACGCCGCTGACGCCCAAAGCTCCACCACGTATTCTTTCCCTCGGATTCGCCTAATTGGGTCGTGCTTCCTTTTAGGAATGGGGTCTTGGACAAGATGAGGAAAAATGTCTGTTTCGTGTCTAATTAAGAGCTCCTGTTGAAATGTGTGGCAGCGGCGGTGGCTGCCATTGGAGCGTAATGAAGGGAAGCCAAAGGGATTCGGTTAATTGGGGTTCAGTGTCAGCATGGGTGGTATATCCTGACCACAGTGTGCCCATTAACTTGCTCTCTCAGCTGGTCTTAATTGACTCTGCCCCATGATGATACTCACACTTTTAATTTTACTCTCCTGGGAAACACCTTGGAGTATTCAGGTTTCTGCGCACGCTTGGTGGTTGTAAGCATGGGCAATGGGGGTGCCAATAATTATTAACAAGAAGGCTGCCTAAAAACCTCGGAAGCCATACTTCATATTGCCAATTGTTTATTTGGGCATCTGTACAAGCTTCACTGACATGTTTTATTCATAACCCTCCCTCAAACCTTTCCATACATTTGAATAATATGTCATCGATCCACACGACCACACTGCTGTCACTGAGTCCTGATGGATGCGTGTCTCTAGATGGAGTGAGGTGGGTGTGACAGATCCTTTTTTTAAAACAAAATAATAGATTTCATGTCATTCTTAGGCTCTTAGGAGGGTACGACGTATCGCATCGTTTTGTGCGAAACCCCCGGAACGATCCGGAAAACTAGTGCTGTTGAATAGGATGTGTCTCATATGATCATGTGGCGTAGAAACTGTTAATGACCCCCAGTTAGACTACTTTGTTTATGTGATGTTATTCATTTAGCCAAAAGTAAAAACAAAACGTTTTTAAAAATACTTTTATTAGATTATTTCTTACGTTTGTCAGGCACATGCTGAATGATTTACTATTTTTTTGTAGTTGATAATGAGTTTATGAGGTGATAACTTATGTATATATTTATGTATTATATGTAAGATTTACATCAATCTATATTCCAAACCCCTTGATCCTAAATTGGGTCATGTGGAGGCTGGAGCCTGTTTCAGCCGACACTGGGCGACTCTGGGTACCCCCTGAAAAGCATGCCAGTCCATTGCAGGGCCAACACACATACCACCATTCACACTCACACTCTCACCTTGGGGCAATTTGGAACAGGCATTACCCTACTGTGCATGTTTTTGGACTGTGGGAGGAAACCGGAGAACCCGGAAGAAACCCACACACAGATAGAACATGCAAACTCCACACAGAAACGCCCTGACCGAGAACTCGAACAAAAGACCAAGAATAAAACTTAAACAAAAATGAGCACGTGAAAGAAGAATTGTAATGCGAAATAAAAAAAAGACAAATAAAAAATAGTTTAAAAAACTAAAACTATACAGTGAACAATAAAACTCAAACAAAAATAAAATCGAGAATAAATTGTAGGTGAAAACATTGTCGTTTTACTTTTTGTTTTGTTTGCGCTGTGGTCGCTACGCCACTTTAAATATGAAGATGAGACAGTAGCGGATTCGTTCCAGAAGGTGGCAGAAGTGTGCAGGAAAATGAAGAAATAAAACTAAGATTAAAACTAGAATTTTTTTCTCAAAATAAAGCTAGGTGTCCAACTGATTTAAAAAAAATACGTTAACCACATTAATTAGAATAAAAACTAAATGAACTCTTAAAAGGAAAATAACTAAATACCTGAAAATGAATCTGCTAAGTCAGAGGGCTAATCAAGTCGGAACTTTATTCCCAGTTAATACTTAAATTGGTCTGTTTTGGAAATGTCTACTTTTTTACCTCCGCCATGTTTTCGCTGGCGTTGGTTTGTTTGTTTGTCTGTCTGTTAGCAACATAATTCCAAAAGTTATGGACGGATTTTGATGAAATTTCCAGGATAAGTCAAAAATGAAACAAAGAACAATTGATTACATTTTGGCAGTGATCCAGATTATTGCCTGGATGCAGGGAATTTTTAAAATATTTTTTGCGGCCTTGACCGTGGTCTGCGCTCTCTGAGTACTTTTCTAAAATAGTCATTTTCCCTTTCAGCTACTGGCAGTAATGGAATTAAATCATGGATCTGTACTAAAAGACATTTAAAGCAATGGACGAAATGAATTGATGCCCGATTAGGAATTTTAAAGATGTCGCTCAAAATCGTTTGATTTTCCAGATGTTTAATAGACAGCCAGGTATAACACCCCAACACCTGAAAATACCCCTGCGCTGATTAAATGTTCATGTTTACAAGTGTGCAGCAGAAACTGTGACTCAATATGGGGTAAAAATGCAGACTTGAGCTAAAAGGTTAATTATAGCAAACGGGATAAACAAGTTCAATTGGCGGTGCTTCAGTATGTAATTACATAGCAAGCGACAGAGTGTCAGAGAAAATACAACGGACTGGAAACAAAGTGTGTACATACAAATAAGTAAAATATGCAACAACAAACACCAAGAAAGAGAGGAAGAGAGAGCACAAGAAAAAAGAGTCAGGAAAGCTGATGAAATTGACTAAAAAAAGCCCCACGAAGCACGCACTACCCCTCAGCCTATGCACCATATTTGGAGCTAGTGTATGAAATGCAAATTCAAAATGGCAGCTGGGGTGGACATATTGGGTTTCAGACTGTGACGAAAATGTATAGTTGTATAGTTACTCAGTCCCAACATCTACACCAAAAATGGTGATGATTGGTGATATTGTTTTTTTTTATATAGTGCGCACAAATAGACAGATGGACAGATGTAGAGATGAACATTGTGTATGGCAACAATACTTCTGGGTAAATACCCGGGTTGAGCTCCAAGAACTTAGTCGAAATAGTAGTTTAGTAGCTATATACCAATCAGCCATAACATCATGACCACCTGACAGGTGTGTGCCTACACAGCCCCATACACAGCAAGTTGCAATACGCTGTGTGCATTAATGCTAACAGAATGTGCTACAGTAGCTCTTCTGTGGGATCACACCTGATGTACGAGTCTTCCCTCACTCTCACCAGTCACAGGTTAACAGGAACTCCCCACAGGACCTACCGGTTTTCTGGGGATCCAGTCTCCAAATGTGGTGCTTTAAAAAGTCACTCTTATATCTGCTCATTTTTCCCGCTTCCAGATACATTACTGTATACTGATTAGCTCATCACGCTAACTAGTTGTGTATTAATTCAGTAACACAATAATGAGTGTGATGAATGGTGGTTGGATTTAAATGCTAGGCTTCATGCTAGCTTCCTTCTCGAATGAGAATAGCAAAGCAAGCTAACTGTATTAGCCCGCCAGATGCATCACTGATTGTTGATCTTCAGAGCTTTATTTTTTTTCCTTAATGTCTAGATATGCATTGAATGTAAGGATGTAGATGACGGGATAAGAAAGAACTAGACCTCATTGTTATTTCATCTTCAGCCTCATCTATATTTATCTATACAGTATAGATAGTGTGTGTTTTAATCCGCTGGCTCATAAAGCATCACCACCTTTGCCTCTCCACATGAGCTCCATGTTTAATTGATAACGATGGCCACCTGGAGCAACAGCCTTTTAAGTGACAATCAACAGCCCACACAGGATTTGAATATGGATGAGCGAGAACGCTTTCGATGAATTATTATCACGTCGCGTTTTCATCACCCTGAGACAAACCCGACGGCTCCAAGGACAATCATCACAAAGCATCCGCACGCGGATCGGTAGCAGGCTTTATCTTGAACAATCCTGGCACGCGGGGCCGTTATCATCCTGCTGTCGTCAACCTCCAGCCCTCTGTCTCAGCGGCCTCCATTCACAACCGCAAATATATAAGTACATTTCTCCAAGGACTGTAAGTCGGAAACTGCCGCTTATCCACGCAGCCGATCCTGAATTGCTGTCAGCTCCCAGCGGGAGTTCTGAATAAGCACCCCAGAAGATAATGTTCGGCTTATACACCGCGACTCTCAATAGCAGACTAGACCTCTGTGAGACGCTCTTTTTGTTTAATTTTTTTTTTCATGCCATCGACGTCCTGCTGAATACATGAACGCTCATTAGGCTAGAGGTAGAAATGCTAAAATGCTCGAATTCCTCTGCGAAAACCAATTTGGGGTTTTCCCCGCTCCAGAACGACAAGATGTCAAGCTGTTCTGGGAGAACAATGTGTTCAAGCAAAAGGGAATAATAAGAAAAAAGTTAGAATGATAAAGCTTGGACGTCTTAAATGGCTGTTGCATTTTTGGATATCAATTTTGCAGCTTTAATTTATTGCTTTCACCCCTTGAGTATAAAGACGTGCCACAGAGTGACTGCGGAGTTTTATTTATTACCGTCCACATTCAAAAATCTGACAGGAAGATGAGATTGGCATGCGAACTTCTGCAGACAAAACGGCACAGAAAACACTTATAATGGAAGAATTTTTCTTTTTCTTCTCAAACTACAGCCTCATCAATCACACCCAAATATCTAAGCAATGCCCACAGCCCCAGAAATGCAGTAGGAGGGTGGTGGTGGGGGTGAGGTGTTAGCGTGGGGAGGGCTCCCCACATTACTGCATGCCGTTCCCTTAAATATCTCTCTGAAGGAAAATGTTTCATTCATCCTGCTTTATTCTGCTGCATGTACACATCCACTCATCAGTCATGTTTTCCTTCGCTCATCTGGCACAGTTCCGCTTTCATTAAGGCTAAATATTCACAGCACGCTTAAGGTTAATCATAAAAGGCATAAAATTTACCGGTCCGGACTGAAAATCGTCCCACGTCTGGCATGATGACAAAGCGTACGAATTGGGCAGCAGATGTCCAGAGCGACAGGACGCCAAACAGCTGATGGCTCCAGGGAGAAAATGTTTATGAAAAGAGAAAGTCTGGAATTGCTTTTGCCAATACCCCGAGGCTCGCTTTCGCTTGGCAGACGATGGCTTCTGCGCTGTCTGGTGCTTGATGTCCTGACGGTCGTGCTGGCACGGCGAACTCAGGCTCTGAAGTTGTGTTTCATCTGAGCAGTTCCCGAGTTCAGAGCGGTTAGCGATGAATAACTTAAAAAGTGCTAATGTACAGCCATGCTGAGCTAAGTTCTCTAGGTGCAGTTCCTCTTCAAATAAACGCACAATGCCGTGTGTCACTTATACAGTCATGGGATAAATAAAATACATCCTCCTGGGTGTGGTGCTTTTATTTATGAGGAAACTTTGCAAAAGAAAGTGATCTGGTGGTGAAAGTCATCTATGTTGCTGCTCTAGACTCACGATACCCTGGAGTATGTACATCACTATCCGTTTGAGACCCGGTGAAGACCCATTATATGTGCGGTAGTTATAGGTAGTGCGGTAGTTATAGGTACCTATCCTGAAGTTGTAGTCCATTCGTAAGGCACTTCCAACGGACATCAACGGATGCATACTGACAAGTACCAGACAAGGATCGTAAGAGTTCAGAACAAAATGCACAACAACCGTACAACTAGCAGATGGCTTTGCCTGCCTGGTGGAGTCCGTTCCATGTTCTGTGCATGCACAACACTTTTCCACCTGATTGTACGGTCCTCACCTGACAGTGAAAGCATTTGCTGAACAAGAAATCCATGCGAACGGCGACGGATGGTTTGAAAATTTTGCTCTTGTCAGACATCCATTTACTCTATCCGGCAAAGTGGGGCTGCTCAAGACTAAAATCTATGGGTGGCACGGCACGGTATAGTAGTGGTCAGCACGTCTCTGGGTTCGAGTCCCGGGCTCGGCGAGGGCATTTCTGTATTTACTTTGCATATTCTCCGCTTGCTTGCATGGGATTCTGGATACTCCGGTTTCCTTCCACAGTCCAAAGACATGCACATTAGGCTAATCGGTTGCCCCTAGGTGTGAGTTTGACTGTAAATGGTTGTGTGGGTGTTGGCCCTGCGATGGACTGGCAAGCTGTTAAGGGTGTACCTTGCCTTTGCCAAGAGTCCACCAAGATAGGCTCCAGCCTCCCGGTGGCCCTAGAAAGATAGGGTCGGAAAACCATCTACAGAAGATTTGTTTTGATTGATTGAATGTATCGTGTGGGAGTTGGTAACACTAGTCGAATATATCCATTAGATGAAAGCTAATAATAATAAGATACATTTAAATTAGCTGCCAAAATGACCGCTGGCGTGTTCTGTCAAACCACCGCCAAAAATGTGACTGGATGCAGTTTTGCAGTGCAGAGCAATTTTGCCTGAGGATGATAATAATCAGTGAGGAAACGGGATGCTGTGAGAGGCGAGAGGTAGAAGATCCGAGATGGTAAAAGTGCAGTGGAAAAGAAATACACGCTGAGACACTTGTCCACTCAGGGACTTGGTTATTTTGTACATGTTGTTTCTTCTTACTTGCAGCTACATGCGTGTATGCTCATTCTTCACCAGCCTTCGACGTGCTTCAGCTTCAGGGCTGAGTGCAAATCTGCCACCACTAGAGACATCAAAGTGCAACGGTGTGTAGAAAGAAAACCCTCGGGATGCTCTCTAAGCCGTCTCTCTCTCTCTCTCTCTCTCTCTCTCTCTCTTTCTCTCTCTCGCTCTCTCTCTCCGTCTCATTCCCTACACCACACAGATGCACACAGAGGATCTGAGAAATCAGCCATGCAGCAAATGAAAGGACTGACCACATCCTCGTGCCTGCCTGGACCTCCCCCAGCATTAATCACACAAAGGTTCAGCATTGCACACACATCGGCCAAGTTATCGCCATCAGAAGACGGATGGATTTTATTAGCACTTGATCGCACTTGACCGCTGATGGTGTCCAGGGTTGGGAAGTGAATCAGACGCGTCTCATGATGATGATATAGTAAATGCACACAACCAGTGAGGGGGCATTAAATGTCTACCATGCGGCACTGCAGTCTCATTAATTACCCATCAAGCAAAAGGGCATGTGGGTCAAACCCACATGACGCTAATGTCCTCTGTCCTGCTAAACCACAAGAGGCTTCTCTCTGCTAATTAGTGTTCTGGGAATAGAAGGTTATTTATGTTTTCTTTAAATGTCGAGCAGTGAGTTTTGCATATGCTGGGTTATAGAGACGTCTAAATATGGTATGGATTACAGAGAGATATCAGCATAAATGGTTTGCATTCAGCCAATCAGCACGCATATAGAAAATTACTTCCCATCCCTGTATGGTCCCAATTCAATCCTCGAAAATGTTACATTTCAATTAAAGGGTATATTTTAACAAGTCTATGTGTATGTAACATGAGCAACTCACTGAGCCATGAACGTTTGGCAACGGCAGCGACTACAGGAAACTACCGTGTTCACCAGGAAACTACCGTGTTTCCCCGATAATAAGACACTGTCTTATTTTCGGGGTAGGTCTTATTTTAATTTACATTAACAGCAATTTCAATAATCACGTAAGTGTTTCGTGTGGTGATTGCATTCACGGGTACATTGATGTTGCCTAGGTCTTATTTTCGGGGTAGGGCTTATTTTGGACCGTTCTGCAGAAGTAAGGGTAGGTCTTATTATCGGGGTAGGTCTTATTATCGGGGAAACACGGTATGTATTTATTTAATTGGGGATACGCTGATGACTTTCTAGTGAGTTTTTGGCAGTTGTGAAGACATTTGCGACATTTCGGTGAATGTAGTGACTTCCCAATTGTTCTCTGAGCGTTTGCCAAATGCTCGCCAAGTCGCCTTCTTATAGCATCACAGTCACATGATGGTTACGTGACCACAGTCGTTTGCTAGATATACGCGGAATCCACAAACTATACACTAAGTGTTCTCCACTTATCCTTCATCAAGTCACCACATTCCTGATGGAGGCGTATGATCGAGGAATAATTGACGACTTACAAAAGTGCGTTTCCAGACCGTTCAGAGAACAGCTGGTGACTGCTGTGAGTGTTTCATTCCAAAAAAATCATTAAAAAAAAGCAAAAAAAGTGAGAGCGGTGGTGAACGGATGACGACCACTTGGAGACTATTTGCAGCATTTTTTCCCGAATGAATAGCGAATAGCTGCCAAGTGTTTGCAGGTCCAGTGAGAGACACCGTCATGGAATAAAACACTTAAGGGCATGTGGTCCGCCTCACTGCAAGAAGGTCCTGGTGGAGTCTGCATGTTCGGGGTACTCCGGTTTCCTCCCACTGTCCAAAGCCATTATTATGCTAATTGGCTGTTCCGAATTGTCCTTGTGGTGGTGTGAGTGTGAATGGTTGCGTGTTGGAGCTGTGATGGTCTGGTGAGCTGTTTAGGGTGCACCCTGCCTTCGCCCAGAGTCAGCTGGGATAGGCTTCAGCTTCCCCACAACCCTAGAAGGAATACGCACTTTGAGTAATGAGTGAGTGAGTGTGCTAACCATGCTAGCAATTTGTTAACGGTGAAAGAAAAACGCATGACAAACTTTATTTGACTCTTAACATGGTGGAGCGTCCATGAAACCAGTCGTCGGCGGAAGAAAACAAAGCTTTAAAAGTTATACTGAAGTGTGTGCCTGACTTGACAAACGCACAAATTAAAGCTTGTATGGAAGGCAAGCGAAAGCGTGCTAAGACACATGCTTGACGTAAATGCCAGCGAGGGTGATTCAGAGCTGAGGTAATGCTTTTACACACAAAGCAACATGAGGCCACTTTGCCGTGGATGGTTTTAAAAAAGGACGGAACTCTGGGATTTATTGCTGTAAAGATGGAGTCTGAAGTCTACACCTGAATCTTTATCACAACCTCGATGGCGGCGGCTGCACCAAGCATTTGCCTACAGCACAAGGGAAGAGCAAGGGTGCAGAAAGTTCCTCATAAATGAAATAGAATGTTTTTAAGACTTTAAAAAATCCAAATTTGGTTTAATAATTTAATTCTCATAAAGCGTGATAAAAAAAATTAAGAAAATGGTACCGAAATTAATTATCAACATAAGCACAGGTACCGCTTTCCTACTAGGCTTGCAGGGGAGGGGGAGGGGGGGGGGGCGCTGGAGTCTGTCTCAGCTAACACAGGGTGAAGGTTGGGTACATCCTGAATACCTCACCAGACCATCAAAGGGCAACACACACTCACATTCACACCTAGAGGTAATTTGAAACAGCCAGTTAGCCTAATGTGCATGTCATTGGACTGTAGGAGGAAACCGGAGTACCCAGAGGAAACCCATGGAAACTCTTCACAGAAACACACTTGCCAAGCCTGGGACACAAACCTGGTGCTCACCACTACGCCACCGTGCCACTTCATGTTTAATATGATGTACATTTTTAAAAAGTATTTTTTTTTAATATGTTAGAAACTCACTAGGAAAATGCCGCTGCACACCCTATGAACATGTTCAAATTGTTTTTCTGTCTTGTAATTCATCAGTTTCACCTTATCAATCTGTCGTGCGATGCCTTATGACGTCCTACAGCTGTGTCATGCTGCACATAAAAATTTTGTACGCCTTTTTGGTCATCAAAGTTTTCTTACATCAGTCCTCTGATTACACTACATCAACCCCATAACATTTTTACAACAGTGTTACTGTACGTTAAGCTGTATGGCCTTCGTACGTCAACCAAGTATCACGGTGAAATTGTACAAAAAATTTCTTCAACCAACAATCATATCACTTTCGTATAAACATCGTACGATTTGACTTACAGACCTGTCCTTCTGTAGTTTCCCAACACAGACATACGACTACACAGCTTTCAAACCCACCTCACCCAAACCTACGCCAGTCAGTTCTGTCGTAGCTCCGCTAAATTCGTACAATAAACAAAAATCACTTTACAAAGTGGCTTTACAAAGTACAGATTTCTTCCGTTCAAAATAGTTGCAAAAAGTATCACCATAGCAACGATTAAATGTGTTTTTAAATGTCACTGATGTATTGTATCTGCAATCGCAGTCCCGACATGTAAAAACGAGCATATTAATATACACCTGAAATTAAAAGCTACACCATGTCAGCCAATCAGGTTTGACAATTCGATGGGAAATAAATATAAAAAATACAACTTGCTAGCTAGAAATGCAAGAAAGAAAATTGTACATTTACATTTGTGGCATTCGGCAGCAACCCTGTTCCTGTTCTTACATTTATTATTTTTATACAAGTGAGGGTTAAGGGCCTAACTTAAGGGCCCAACAGTGGCAACATGGTGGTACTGGGGCTCAAAGCCCCGACTTTTATTCCCCCAGAGCCTTAACCACTGAGCCACCACTGCCCGGTAGTATATTTTGAAGACTAATAGATGTTGTGATGTGCTAATGCTATACCATTGCTAACACTAACATTAAAAAACCCAACAGATTTCTTGTTTCCTGAAACTTCACTGTTAAATAATATTAGCAAAGATTTATTTAGCATCATTGTTTTATTTTCCAGACTTTTTTTATGCGTATCCTTTCACACTCAAGACAAGAAGTCTCACAATCAGATCTTCTCCATTTCTCTTTGCTGATCTGGCTTTTTTTCCCTCCGATAAGAATACCAATGTTTCCTCTCTGTGCCGGTGCTGACAAAGTGCTTTTCCATTGTCTGCTACACTTTTCCCATAGAGATTAAAATGAATCTGACAGCCGTGGATTAGCGGATTCGCTTCAGCCGTCACGGCCGTTGCTAGCTGAGCTCGGGCCTAATATCTTCCTCTGAGCTTAAAGCACTCGTATGAATGAAGCGTAATGATGTGAAAGGGAGACGTCGTGGCATGTCAGTGTTAAAACTCCACCACTGAGGAACAACACGTCCTCATAACCCCTTTATCTTTTATCTCACGTGTTTATTTTTCTCATTGATAACAATGATGGTGTTGCTGTAGGTGCGAACATTTTACTCGAAATCCTCTTTTGTATTTACAAACGTGATTTTCTAATAGAATTAGCCTGCAATAATATACACACAGCATTTGCTGTGTTTCAGGAAGATGAATCAGTGGAAGGAGCAAGAGGAAGCCTGTAAAATAATCTGCCATGCAGTGAGCGTACCGCCGTGTCGGCTGGATCTCAAATCATACTTCCTGATTACACTGTGATCATACGGTATTTTCCTTCCTCCTGTCACTCATTTGCCATTTTCTAGTTTGTTTGTTCTAAGAACCTTTCGATGAAGCAGAAGCTAGAGGCAGCTTCACAAACCAATCCGAATACACTCCTTTACCTTTATATACACGGAGGGACAGGGTTGTTACTTATAATTTGATTTGAGTACTAACTAATTAATAATCAAACCTGATTGACCTGTGGGTATTGCATAATCTTCATAGCAGAAACATGCACTAGTATTGGTAATGGTAGTAGTAGTATGTAGCAATATTAGAAGGACTAGTGGTACTAATAGCAGTTGTACTATTGGTGTAGTAGTATTTCTATTTTTATTTATTGAACCAGGAAATGTTTCATTAAGATTAACAGTCTCTTTTACAAGTAATAGTAATAGTAGTAGGAACATTATAAATACTAAGAGTAGTCATAACTGTAACAATTGTAATAAGAGTGGTAAAACATTTAACACTCCACTAATACAATTAATACAAATTAATTGTATTAGTGGAAATTGTAATGGAATTAGTGGTAGAATTAGCAATGGTAATAGCAAATTGATTTTATTAGTAGAAACTTTAATAGAATTAGTAGTAGAATTAGTCATGGTCAGAGCAAATCATTCTTTTAATAGAAATTTTAATAAGATTAGTATTAGAATTAGTAATAGTCATAGCAAATTGATTCGATTAGTAGAAATTCTAATAGAATTAGTAGTAGAATTAGTAATGGTCAGAGCAAATCATTCTTTTAGTATAAATTTTAATAAGATTAGTATTAGAATTAGTAATAGTCATAGCAAATCGATTCGATTAGTAAAAATTCTAATAGAATTAGTAGTAGAATTAGTAAAGTCATAGCAAATTCATTCTGTTACTAGAAAGTTTAATAGAATTAGTACAATTAGTAATATTCACAGCAAATTCATTCTATTAGTAGAAATTTTAATAGAATTTATAGTAGAATTAGTAACAGTCATAGCAAATTTGTTCTATTAGTAGAACCTTTAATAGAATTAGTAGTAGTAGAATTAAAAATGGTCACAGCAAATTAATTCTACTAGTAGAAATAGATTTTGATAGAATTAGTAGTAGTATAAACAGGTTTTGTTAATATTATTAATAGTAGAAGTAGTAATAGTTGAATTAGTAGTAGTGACATTAACATACCATTAGATGCAGTGGAGTTAGAATTAGTAGTGTTAGTGTATTAGTAGTAAATTAATTTTACGAGTAGGTTATTGGATCTGTAGTAGTATTTATACTGTATACCATTACTAGCAGTAGAAATCATAGAGGTATAATAGTTATAGTAGTAGTTTTAATAGTGTTAGTAGTATAAGTGGATTAGTATTAGACGTAGAGTAGTAGGAAAAACAAGAGGAGGAGAAGGAGGAGGAGGAGTATTACATTTGTATAATGCATGCATGACATCTGATGCAGCGAAATTTTGTGCAAGAGCGAGAAAAGTGAGGGAATATTTATTTACTGATAAATATTAATAAACTAATATGTGGCTCAGGCCCTAATCTCCCCTTTCCTCTGGCCACTAATCACTTCTTACCAGAACCAGCCTACATCATTTTCTGGAACCGAGTGAAACACAAGCCTTCTGCTCTTCTTATTTATTTCCTGAGCCGGGGAGCTGCTCTCCGCAGGCTCTCTTCAGCTGAATTAGTTATTATTTTCTGCAGCGCATTACATTTTAGCCTTACATATTCCGAGAAATCAGACTTCATAAACAATGATTCCTCTTCCTGCTGTCAAGCGAATGCAGCTGATTGGTCGAGAAGTAAGGTAAGGAAGGAATGAATACGGAATGAATTTCCGTAGAGTATGCAGTGGATATCAACTTGATAAGTGTAAACTATGACAAAAAAAATTTATAATAATAATTCAATGCTGTTGTGAAATTAATGGCTTGTTTGCTTTGTTAAAGCAATACGGCAGAAGTTCAGGGTCATCTTCTGTAAAAGCAGTGGATTAATCCGAGCGTAAAAGAGAATTAATCATGGGGTGAGAGTCAACAGCCCTACCGAAGAGGCTCCATGCTGAGCATCGGCGCAGGAGGTCTCTATTGATCAGCATTGAGGCATCGATCGAAGTGCAGGGCCATTTGGGTTTTCAGCGCATCACGGGAGACTTGCTGCCACTTCTTATCACCGAGCAGAATTTTCTGCCACAAGAAGGAGAAAACGTTCTGGGTTGGTCCGAGATTGTTATTGTTAACGGCAGGTGGTGATCGAGCGGCGGGGCGGAAGGGGGGGAGGGGGGTGTTCATGATTAATGGGAGTTGTGGCTATGAATTGTGAGTAAACGCAGTTGCACTGTTCTTTGATTCTGTTCTGTTCAGGTGCATTTCCAGGTTTAACTGACGTCCCAAAGCACCTGCTGAAAATACACCTGCAAACAGAAGAGCGGTCTTAACCGGCTTAAAGCTGGCTCCGGGTTTTAATCTACAGCCGCATTGGAAAAGGAAGCAGGATAGAACCAAAACACACACACTCACACAGGAAAATGTCAGACGCATTCTAAATGCCACTGATTAATTTTCAGTCACACATTCGCATCCCTTATTATTCATGTTTCATTTTCCAGCAAATAACAACAGAGGATTGAAAGAATTGAAAAAAATCTATTAAAAAAAAATCAATCAAATGTTAAACACAGACCAATAATTAGCCCAGGATTGCTACAGTATACTGAATATATACACCAATCAGTCATAACATTATGACCACTTGACTGGTCTACAGCCAGCCAGCCCCATACACCGCAAGCTGCAATGCATTGTGGGTTCTGACACCTTTCTATCATATCATAATCAGCATTACCCATATGCGCTATGCTTTTATGGCATCAGACCAGCCGTACTAGCCTTTTGCTAGGCATCAATGAGCCTTGGGCAGCCATGACACTCTTCTGAGTTCCTTCCTTTAGTCAGTAATTCCCACGGTGTACCAGTAATTACCACCTTTAGTCAGTAATTCCCACGGTATACCAGGAACACCCCAGAAGACCTGCCTTGTTCTGGAGATCCAGTCATTTTGGTGTAATGGTGCAGCCCTTGTTAAAGTTATTCTAACATTTCCAACACGTTGCCTTTGAAAACTGACAAGATAAGCAATGTTGCTCACATGAGAATATTTCAATATGTTGTGTTTATTCATTCATTTTCTAGGCCGCTTAATCCGAATTAGGGTCGCGGGGAGGCTAGTGCCCACCTCAGCAAGCAAACTCCACACAGAAACACCTTTGCTGAGCCTGGGACCCAAGCCCAGGACCTTTTTGCTGTAAGGTGGACATGCTAACAACTATGCCACCATGCCACCGTTTGCTTGTTTGTTTGTTTATTTATTCATTCATTCACCCATTTATTTTATTTATTTATTTATTTATTTTTATTCTTCTTTTTTTAAACAGAAATAATCAGTTATGAAACCAAGTTCCTGTTACCACCCGGAGGTAATTGTCCTGTTTGAATAAAAACAAGCGTATTAAAGGGGCAGCGTCATGTTTGTTAAAAGATTTCAAAAAGTCCACATTGCAATCCGTTTCCATCCGCTCCATATCAGTTACAAAAGCTTTCAGTTCCTTTTAATTTGCAAAGTATGCAGTTATAAGGATATTTATTAAAGCCACATTAGTATTTTGGATATTTATTGCGTATCTTTGTGACTTCCTAGCGACTGAATTTCGTTGAAAATCGTGACACAGCTCCTTTAATACAAACGCGCCTGCGGTTTACAGCTGATTTAAGAGTTGATTAGTTAAGAGTTAAAGAACGTCGTGCTATAAATTAGGTTTATTGATCGAGCGTTAGGTGACATACGGCAAGATAACAAATGGGTTCATCGATACATGCAGTTAAAAACTTAATTTCCAATAAAGAATTTTAAATGTGAGGGATTATTATTATTATTATTATTATTATTATTATTATTATTATTATAAATATTATTATTATTATTATTATCATTATCATTATTGTTACCATTATTATTATTATTATTATTTTTATTAGTATTATTAATATACATAATATACATATTATTATTATGATTATTATTTTTATTGTCATTATTATTATTAGTATTATTATTGTCATTATTATTATTATCATTATTATTATTATTATTATAAATTTTATAAATATTATTATCATCATAATCATTATTATCATTATCATTATTATTATAAATATTATAATAATAATGATAATAATATTTATAATAATAATAATAATAATAATAATAATAATAATAATAATATTTATTTATGTCGCCTGGAATCTTTCACTGCTTTGCCAAATAAAACCTACCTGTATTCACTCATTACTGTTTCAAGTCATTCACGGACTTTGTAACACAGTTCAACTTCAGCTAATCTTTCGCTAGCAAGCTAGCTATCTCAGACTGGCTTGTTTGTGCTCCAACCTGCTCGTCACTTGAGGAAGCATAAAGCATGTTCCAGCAGACAAGCCAGAAATCACCGAACACAGCAACCGGGGACATGTACTTACACTGTGATTAATGATGCCAATGTAGCCCTTCAGAGGTGGGGGTGGAGGTGGAGGCTGTTTGTGCGGTTTCTGGGTGGATGCAGGAGGCGAACTTGCTGCCCTGCGGTCATTGTTGTTTTTTGAGTTGTAGATGAAGAACAAGCTGGTGCACATGGCGATGGCCAGAAACACTGCTGCTCCATGGCGCTGAGGGACAGGAAATGGAAATGTTTACTATTTGCAAAACCTTTTGAACTGCTTTTTCCCCACCCACTAGCCAGCTCTTGTGTGACCGCTAACAACCAGGGTTAGCACATGCGTGTTTTCTGAGACGCAGGAAGCAGAAAATGTGTTGAACACCACGGAGCAGTCTCAGAGAACAAAAATCGATAGCTATCCACCCTCTTCCACATACATGAGCTCACATGCTGATAGGTTGGAGCAGTAGCATTAGTCTAGTAGTACTCTCTGGGACTTACCATCACTTTAAAATCACTTCGACTGATAAGTAAATTACGTTTGGTGGTTTGGGGCCACCCGCCTTGTGTCCATGATAACCTACGTGAGCTCCAAACATGGGGAGGAGAGGGATTTTTGCTATTTATATACAGGTTTTGCCATTCTTAGATGTTGTACCATTAAAGTTCAAACAATACCTAATTATGCTATTAAAGGTACGGTGTGTAACATTTTAAAGACTGTATTATAAGAAAATAAGTTTTATCATCAAAAGAAGTATATCATTAAATTCATTCATTCATTCATTCATCTTCTGAACCGCTTATTCTTACTTAGGGTCACGGGGAGGCTGGCGCCCATCTCAGCCGACTCTGAGCGATGACAGGGTACACCCTGGACAGCTCGCCAGGCCATCGCAGGGCCATCAGTCACACAACTATTCGCACTCACACTCACACCTAGGGGTGATTTGGAACAGCCAATTAGCCTACCATGCATGTTTTTGGACTGTGGGAGGAAACCGGAGTACCAGGAGGAAACCCACGCAAGCACAGGAAGAACATGCAAACTTCACACAGAAACACCCAAGCTGGGAATTAAACCCAGGACCTTCTTGCTGTGAGGCGGACGTGCTAACCACTGCGCCATCGTGCCGTATAATTTTTCCAATTATAAAAGGTAGGGATTTTTTAAAAATGTGATAATTTTTTGTGATGTCATCAGCATGTGTATTCTTACAGAAATTTAATGAGAACATATTTGGGTGATCATACACTACCCATCAGAAAAATCTCAGATTGAAATCTAAAAAAATGAGGACAGGAATTGCTAACAGACGGACATAGAGACAAACAAACAAATAAACCCACACTGATGGAAAAAAAAAAAAATATATATATATATATATATATATATGTGTGTGTGTGTGTGTGTGTGTGTG
>JAOUQZ010000041.1:17677150-17688764 GCA_028564935.1 Neosilurus hyrtlii | reverse complement strand
GGGGGGGTGGGGGGGGTAAGTGTAGTTCCAATTACCCGCTCTACCGTCCTCACCACCCGCTTCAGGGCTTTCCTGTCCTCTGCAGTACAGCTGCTGAACCACACTGTACTGCAGTAGTGTGTGTTTACATTAAGAGCAGCTAGTGTTCTTAGCCATAATCAAAGACATTCATGCCTGGATGTACAGTGTAGACCTTTCTACCTGCCGAGAGAGCTTACGTCTGTAGTTATAACCGCAGTTTATGTGCCACCCCAAGCTAATGCTAAGCTAGCCATGGAGCTGCCACCGCAGCTCTACAGGATTCTTTTGACTCTACAGACTGGGAATATTTGCAGAGAAGACAGACCTGTGAGGGTCACACATTAGCTGTATGCCAATAGCCAATCGTGAACTTTATGTTTGCATAAGAGGGCGGATAGCTCAATCATACAAGTGAGTTCCGCCTCTGTGATGCAGAAGGAAGCATATTAACCTTCACCCTCCCACCTGTGAACTGTAGCTATCATATGATGGGTGGCCATCAATCAGCAGTTAAACAAATTTTGAAAAAGAACTTGAAAAAGAAATGATGCGCGAAAAGACATCCCGTAATAGTCTTATCATTACCGACGGAGGTTTATGTCAAACATTTTTGATGGCCAGCAAAATGGTGCTATAAAAGAACCGAGTTTGTTTCAGATGAGTTTGTGGTGGCACAGGGCATATGGTAGCGCCATCTGTTCAGTGGAGCGCACTGGCGTACTGCACTGGAAGCTGCATGCCATGTAGTTAACAATACAGTTAAACTCCAGCGTAACTTGTGGATAATGTAGCTAGCAATAAACTAAATAGTGTAATATTCAGGGGGAAAAAAACAAAATAAAAGACAAAAAAACACTCAGTTGTTTAGTTTATTATTATTGAAATGCTGGTTGAATTTCACATGGATAGATTTTGCTGCATTTCTTAGCCAAAAAAAAAAAAAAAAGCAGACAATGAAACAAAACATCAAACAAACACAACTGGTTAGCAGAAAATGTATCTTTATATTCAGTACACATAGAAGATGCCTTCGCACACGATCACACGAACGCAGAAGCCGAAATGTAATGATGATCAACAATTCCTTTCAAAAATAGCTGCTTTTATATACAGTATTTATGTATATTTTATACATTTACCTGCAGAAAATAATTCCTAATTATATGTAAACACTTTATTATCTTTGAGCTGAAAAAAAATCAATAAAATGCACATCGAGTCCCAAACGCTGGCATGATAAAGGTTTTTTTTTTTCAAATTCACTCGAATAAATAAATTCCAACGTGACTGTGAGCCAAAGCGAGTGTGTGAAGAGACGTCCAGTAATGTTGAGTAAGGATGCAGAATGTGCAGACACACACACACAAGATTTTCTTATTTAAAAAGAAAGAAGGAAAAGCCATGTTTTTATCCAAAAGTCTTAATAATACATAGATTATAATTTATTGAATGAAAACTATGCTTTTCTGATATGAATTTTCAGTATAGTAACAGGGAACGTTTGGACACGCCTCCTATTTCAGTTGGAATGAGTGGGCGTGTCCAGGCTTTTGACTGGTACTGTATGTTGACAATGAGACGGTCAAGCAATGAGATGGTCGTTCAAATTTTGAAAATCAGGAACTCGGGCAACATCCAACTTGCCTGATGTTATTCCACTGACTATAATATTTAAACCCAGTAAATACTAACTAAATACTACATGTATAGATATTAAATAATAAACATTTATAAATAACAGTACATGTGTTCATAAAATGAAAAATAACCGTCAAACATAAATACCAGTCAAAAGTTTAAGCGCACAAGGAACTGACTCTGAACTTGTACTGGTAGTGTAAATAAATAGAATAAAAGGTCAAATTAAAAATAAAAATTCAAATAAAAAAACAATTGATGTTTAATCAAATTTTACAGTTTATTTTCCAACAAAATTAGATGAATTATAGAAGTATTTATCTTTATTTCAAAAGTCGTTATTGTTACTGAGCGAGCTGCTGAAAACGTTCAGGGAAATAGCACAATTCAGCTTTAGGAAAAAAAAATATTTATTCCAATATAAAGCTTGTCAGGCTTAAAAAATTTTACTGTTTAAATTCTAAATCAGGTTTAGTTAATGTTTAAAATCAGTAAACTCAAAATGTATGAAATACCCATTTTCATGCTAAAAAAACCAAAACAACAACAAAAGTAAGAATCTAAATACTTGAGGCAGCGTAGACAAGTCGCTAGCAGTCATATGTATTAGCTAGCAGTTGGCCGACAGCAATTAGCGCAAGAATCCTAAACAAATATAATATAACAAGCTAATAATAAGCTAACACTGTATTTCTAGCAGTCTGCATTAACAGTCGTTATTAACTGCTATACAACTGCATGTTTCTTCAAATTCCAGCGTTTGGGACAAAAAACTGGAAACATTTCCAGTGAACAAACGAGCACGGAATCAAATAAACATTCATACACTCTTGGTGTTTGTACAGCCAGTCACGGTGCAGCGGAGAAACTCACAAACCGTGACCTGAAACCTTCAAATCGTGGACGAATACAGAATTCCATCGCAGAGTGAAAAGAATGCTTTTGTGTTGAGGTGAAAAATCTGACTCTGCATCAGCGTTGTACGTGAATAAAGTCTTTTTAAACACAGAATTGTTATTCACTGAATTTTATTTGTCCCTCCAAGCTTAGTGCTCACCTTGTACATCTGCACTCAGGGACGGAAGCTCATCTTTTCTGTGCACTGTGTGTATGAATCATCTTCTACTCTCCAAGTGTGCATCATGGGCACCATAGGCAGGTTTTACTTTTACGTGGGCCGCAGTGTGTGTGTGTGGGATTTGGTATGAAGTTCACAGGACAAAGAAATGTCACATTCATCAGTATTGGAGTATGTTACTCTTCAGTACGTTCCAGAAAGTATGTGGAAGTGAATGGGATTGGTCAAGCATTCCATCGAAATTGGTGAGGATTCCTGTAAGACTGTCGCAATTAGGTGGAATTTCTGGGTGAGACAGATTAGAATTCCTTTGGGATACAGAATTCCAATGGGAGAGGGTAGAGATGGAGAGAATTCCTAAAATAGTGGGTAGGAATGGACAGAATTCCAGTGGGAGAGGGTAGGAATGGAGAGAATTCCTATAGTAGTGGGTAGGGATGGACAGAATTATAGTGGAAGAGGGTAGGGATGGACAGAAATCCTATAGTTACTCTGACAGTAGGTGGGACGAGAAAGGATTCCTTTGGGAAAGGAAGGGATTGCAGAAAATTCCTATGGAAGAGGTTAAGACTAGTTAGAATTCTTCTGGGATTCAGAGTTCCAGTGTGAGTGGGTAGGAGTGCACAGACTTCTCATTGGAGAAGCAAGGATTCCTTCGGGAGTGGGAGGGATGCAAGCGTCCTGCTATCAGCTGCACCGTTTACTGCGCTGGAGAGTTGAGTCATGGAGTAAAAAAAAAACCCTGCCGGTATAAATCCAATGCAGGGACACCTGCCAGCTTTAGCAATCACCACCTTTTTTTAATAAAGGAAAAATAAATTTAAAAAGCACAACATACAGCCCTAGAAGGTTAGCGTGAAGCTACAGCTCGTAGCGAAAGCAGATAACTGTTAGCCTTGAAAGAGCTTGTAGGGATTTGGGATTGAACACGGAACAGTCAACACAAACTCATGGTAATCAACTTTGTTTCTTTTAAGGGACGAATCAAAAATGGGGGTGGGGGGGTGGATGTGGCTTTTCATCCATGGTGCCAATAATTATTGGATTAAAGAAGGAAAGCATTCCTACGCAGCTGTTTGCACCAACCTACTCTATCATTCACACGGCAGCTTGTCCGGGACACACCCGCACTTGCTTTCCTGTCTCCCATTTCTCAGCGCAGATGTTCACCTATTAATAATTTATCAGTGTAAATGCTACGCTAACATGTAGCTAACCTATGGAAGAGTAGGCTCATACTTTGCGAGTACACAACGCATGAAATAAGCAGCGTACGTGCAACATACCCAACCAGTCATGATACATACACATCCTGTAACAACCTTCATATGCAGCTCTAGGAATTAGTCGTCCTATGACTGTGTCCCAGTGATCCTTTGGGCCATATTTACTCAAAGATGTGCGGAATTACAGCGCGGCGAGTCCGGTGGGTCATTCATTAAGAACATTTATTATTAATTATTGCCCCCCCATAATTACCTCCGCCAAATAGGTTATGTTTTACACTCAGTTTATTTGTTTTGTTTGTTTGTTGTTTATGCATGGATTTTCATTAAATTTATATCAGTGGTTGGGATTTTGACAAGAAAGACTCCATTCCATCCAATCAAATTTTGGATTCGGTAATTTTTTTAAGCATTCCCTAAAATGTGTGGCAGGACAATTTTTAACATTTTGGTTTGGACATAAGGTGTGTATCGAGGGACTTTGTGCTGTCTGGGTACTCTTGTTACTTATACCAGAAAGTTATATTTTCACCTCTGGTGTTTGTCTGTTTGTGTTCAAGATAACTCAAAAGGTTATACATGGATTTTTTTCTAGAGTAATGTGTGGTACAAGTAATATTCTGTATAAATAAATAAAACACAGAAATCCCCCCAAAAAGGCCAAATGGTTGTTATTGAAATGTTTTAAATTAAATAGAAATGAAATAAAACACTTGGGGACATGCTGTTAAAGAAAAGTAACGAAACAAGTTTCTGTTAATGATTTTCTTTAACAGTACGTTCAGAAATGTTTTATTCTTCAGGAATTTACCAACAGCAATTACAATGATGTACTTCATTCAGTATACCTCATCCTTAAGTCCTCATTCTTAGTTAAAACCATTCCTAGTTACATTTAATTACAAGTAGCACAAAAATGGTCCTAGTTTTCCTTCTACCATGATTCTAAACCTGTTCTAAAATGAAACCCAGGAGCTTCAACGGTTCCCCAAGCTGTCGGGGAGGAAACATATCCTGCATATCCCAGACATTAAAAACAAAATAAAACCTCTAGAACCTTAAACCTTTTGGAAACCTTTAGGTGTCTTCTAAGGAACTCCTTAAGGAACCTTTTAGGAACCTTTGAACCGGGAGTACAGAAGAGTAAAACTGGCTGGTGGACAGGAAAATGCTGGTTTTGGATTTGGGAGTAAAATATGGCCCTTGCTTTAATTCCTACTTTGTCGAGAAATTCTCAGAAAACCTCCGTGATGGTCGATGTTGTTGTGATGAAATGCGTTCTTTCAGCTATGGAACGGTCTCGTTGTTCTTAAAAACATGCACCGGCAGAAACATCTTAGCAAGTCTCTCGAGGTTCCTATGATACCCCGTCAGACTCATGCTGTAACCAGGATGGGTTAAGATGATTATTCTGGCCTGTTCATGGCTACTTGTTTGTGCATTAAGACAGTGAGTGTTTGGACCAATCAGACCTCGGTGCATGAAAGAAGCTGCTGTCCGGTGTTGGCCGTCATGATAGCTGCCATTCAGGGTGGAAAAACTTGATGGGGTGTTTCTTGGCCCACTTGGCAAAAACTGTTTTCTCAGTTATAAAGCGGTGGCCTCCGTAGGGAGCGCTCTCGTGCAGGACATACTCGGCACACTCATCGCGACTCTTGGCTTCGTAGTAGTGATACGGCACCTTCCTGTAGCCTTCAGATCTGATGGCAAGAACAGAAATACATAATGTTACACATCACGTCCTAAACCTTTAAAGACACAGGGTGTAATATTTTGTAGAATTGACTAGAAGATTAGAGTATATCATCATTGAACAAGTTTTTGTTATTAGGTTGTGTAATCGCAAAGTATGAGCCTATCCTACCAAACTGATAAAAAAAAAGTGAGTTTTCGGAACGTAAGTGAAAGCCGTTCATATCTACTCGCCAAGCGGGTCCCCTTTCGTAGAGGCCGCTGTCTTGCATTGCCATCTTTCTACAGTAGCCCAAAACCATACAGACTTTGAAGGGAAGGGGTCAGGTATGAAATTTCAATTGGTTGCAATACAGAAGCTCACCACTAGATGCCAGAAGGCACCACTAAATCTTACACACTGTACCTTTAAGGGAACCATAGGAACCCAATGGATCACGCCAGATTTGGGCCCTATTATGGGAAAATTTGTTGCAAGGCACAGAAATTCTTTAATGGATGTAAATCTTTCATACCTCCATTACCACTAAGAATTGGTGGTTTTTGTTTAGGAAGAAACCGGAAAAAAATCCCTGAGGAAACCTACACGGATTAGACTGGCGAATATACAAAACACCAGGCCTACAGTAACCCAAGCTCGGGATGGTTTATTAAAAGATTTTAATTGGTGTAATGTAAAGACACTACATTATAATTGAAAAGATTTCAGTTTGACATGGTGAAGCAGAAAAAAAAATTATTCTTTGGAGCTCGAACGCTCCTGCTGTTTTGCTTGGCTGTTCTATTCTGCTTCCCTTTCCCTTTATTGTCCACCATGGCAAGTGCACCAGGTCCTACAAAGTTATAAATGATTTCCATCTCTCTCCCTCGCGCCACCTTGGAGCACCTGTTGGAGTTCAATTATGGTGAAGCCATTTCTGGTCAACTGCTCCGACAGTTGAGCAGATCATTTTTAACCATGCACCTTCCTCCGTCACTGTCTCGCATGGAAACGCAAACGGCCCCGCAGTGGACCACTGGCCCCCCGACTCTGCAGCCTTAAGGAACGTCAGGGATGAGATTCACTATAAAATGAAATTGGCTTGTTGTTTTGGAACAGGTGGAAAATGCATAATGGATGGATAATTACAAATACACCACGCATGGCATCGTCAAAGCCTATTTTTAGCCTGAGCAGTTTGCAGAGAGCAACGAGACGGCTGGACTGGGAATGATGAAGCTATGCCGTGGGCTAGCATGGACAGGGGCAGCTTGTTAAAACAGCAGTAATGCAATGGTAAAATAAGATTGGTTTTATATGGATAGACGTAACTGGGTCTGAGACTTCCGCATTATACATACAGATATGGCGGTAAATAGATGTCGGAGCAGGAGGAAAACACAGGAACTCCTTCAGAAGGGTCAACAGGGGAACGCACTGTAGGTAAAGAGGGCAGAAAATAAAGCTGAATTTATGGGGATTAAAGATTCAGTGTTGCTTTGCCTTCATTCCACCCCGTGAACACCTGAACCTGTCTAATCTCAAAAAAGGGATGCACATGGTTAGTACTTGGATGGGAGACTTCCTTGGAATTCCAGGGGATATGTTGCTTTTATTGTCTGTAGAAACTTTTACAAAAGTAAAGGCCGTTGTTTGACACCAACCCGGTTCTGATTTGGTGATTCTAGTCTTATTTTTCAAGCCACAACAGAAAAGAATTCGCCTTCAACAAGTTCGAATCCCAGTGATGCCACAGCCATCCGTTCCCTGGAACCCAAGCAAGAATTATTGGCTGCGGAGGATGGCAGACGCTCCCTCCCCTGTATACAAAGGTGGTACGCCACCCTGGGTGCAGCAGTTTAACAAAATGCCCGTAGACCTACAAACCATATATCAACTTGAATGTGTCCTAATGGCTCTGATGAATAGCCACACATGTACTACCAAATACCAAATTGCCCCTGGGTGTAAATGGTTGTGCGTCTGTGTTGCCCTGTGGTGGAATGACAAGCTGTCAGGTTGAGTTTGTTACCCGCCTGTCCAGGCTGTTCTCTCAGTGTAGGCGTATAAACAAAGGTTAAACATCAAACTCACTTGCAGTAGGTGTCGTTGATCATCCCGTACACGCGAATCTCCTTGCACATGTCCATGGCTAAGATGAGGGTAAACCATCCGGTACTCAGGTACGACCCTGATGTAATCCTGTCAAATGAGGGGAAAAAAAGCTCATCAAAGAGTCACATCACGTACGGCGAGTCATGCTCGGCGGATGAAGCATGTCGCCATCCTGAGTGAACAGGCTGACAGCATTCTCTCTTCTTATCCTTTCAGTTGTACTACATTCAGATTCTAATAGCATCTCTAAGATGTTTTGATTCCTTTCTACGTTAACAGTTAGACGTATCTGCGTTGTTTGTTTTGTAAGTAGTGCACTCCGCCTGCTGCAGTGCCACGTCTGCGTCTGCCGCTTCTCGCTGAGTGAGAATGATGGAGACAAGCGCTAGCAGAACGCCCTCTTGGCTTCTCGGCTTGGAAATAAACAGCGGTTGAGGAATGAACTCTGACAGCTGCAGCCACGCTCAAAGTAAATAATGCGCCAGGGCTCCCTGCTTCACGCTGCGCTTTTTCCTGCCAAACGTGCCCCAACGTAGATCACGTCAATTCGGCTTACGTTTGTATATTCTTGGGTAATATGAGGCGTGCTTTGCGTCCTGGGCCTGAGCTGTCAATCATTTATACGGGGTAGTGGTTTTGGAGGCTACTGAGGAGGGAAGCGATGGGAGCCTACAGTACGGCTCGATCCATTTGTTTAGTGCGGAACAGCTTTGAAGGATTTCCGCTCTGGCGGATTCTGTCCTTCAATCCGGCGCACTCGAGGCATTGTTGTAAGCGGTATTGTTTAGCGTGCAGCCATGCCTTGCATTGAGGAAACACAATGCCTTTGTAATGGCCGTTCTTCCGCCTGGTAAAATGATTTAAAAAACGAACTGATCTTCAAAGAGGAAAGAAATAAATGCGGTTGGATCCTCTGTACCTTGCTACCCAATAAATTTGTGCGTTTTGCTTAAAATGATCCAAGCATAACCTCAAACTTTCTACTTGTCGTGTGGAGAACTGTACTGCTTTTACACTTTTACTACAGACACACCGACACCAATGATTTTACTTCGGGAGGCCAAGGCTAACACAGCGGCCCCGATTTAGAATACACGCAATCAGACTTTCTTTATCTCTCCTCATTTCCTGCAAATCCTTCAGGCTTCAATGAAAAGGAGGGGATGCGAAAAGAAAAGGTCAAAAAGTCAGCTCAGATTAAACGATATCGCTCCCTCATCTTCCTTTTTTTAATTCACATTCTAACTGCGTTCGTTCTTCTGCTTGGGGACTCATTCACTCGTACGCAGTTAAAGCCTCATGTTTTCATGTTCTCTTAGCTTTTTAATGCTATCTTTATCTCCTCAATCTGCCATCTTAGGGATTTTAGCAGGCAGGAAATTGAGTTCCTAAAACATCCTTTATTACATCCACACGCGACGTCATCGTAACGCTTACTCTTTGAAGTGTACAGATCGGTGTCATTTACATAAACTCGGATATTATATTGTTTGCTTTAACACTACATGTCCCCTGTAATATATCCAAAGAATCAGATCCTGGCGCAAATGGAACAGATCTGAGATGCGCGTTCCTCTCCCTATTGTGAAAAGCAGCTTGAGCAGTAAGTACACTTACACCGGAACAACCATTTATATTTAGAAATAATATTATAATACGTGTGTGAGATGGCAAGAGGCATGTTGTGTGTAGGAAATATAAATTTTTTTTTTTGAAAACTAAAGTGTAAATAGAGGTACACAGGACTCCTGCCGGTCAAGGAACTATAGAAGGGGCGGATTCGTGTGACCTGTGCATCATTTCGAAGGTTTTCCTCTGTAAAAAATGGGCTGATTCGAGTGACATATTATAATTTCATGGGTTTTTCTTTGTCAAAAGGGGTGGATTCAAGTGACCGAACTGCTTCTTTTCGTGCGTATTTCGAGCCACCAAATTTCAAGCAGGTCCAAAACTTTTTCCAAGCCCACAAAAATGGACCATTTACCTTGAATTCTTCTGACTACCTCCGAAAATATATTAAATTACCCTTGACCTAAAATTCGCTTGTACATTCGGCTGTGATTGCTTACATGTGAGAAAGGCTTAACGCTTACCTTCCCACCCTCACCGCTTGTGCGCTCACGGAATTATGTTTGTCTGGACTATAAAAACAGTATGTTTTGAATCGGTGAAGTAACAAAAAAGGATGATTATATCTATCTAACCGGTTCTGAGGTGTTCAGACTATTCTCAGACATTTTGCTAATGAGGTTCACTTGTATTTTAGTGAATAGGTGGATATGAAAAAGTGACTACACATAAAACCTGCACACAATACTACACTACATTTACATACGTCACACAGGTGTTTACATGTACGCACAGTATATCCCGCAGTGCATTTAATGCAAAACACTTCCACGTGAACTATTTCTTGAACGTCACTTACATCCCACTTTTCGCAGTTCAATGGCGCCCCGGGTTAGGATTTATTTTATGCATTTCGAGGTATTCCTAAACACAGTGCGTTGTTGATCGATATTAAGGATGCATGCAAGCGTTTATTCAGTTCTGGTTTAATTCCCCTTTGAATTGATTTTACATTTTTTTTCGAGTGACTGGGGAGTTTCTTGGCTTGGCGGACGTCTGAACGGTAATGCACACGTACAACCGTTTTCAGGGCGTTTGTGCAGAAACACGATTCTGATCCCTAATTTTAGCGTTCTACTGTTTACTGATTCAATTGTCAAAATATCAGCTTTCGTGTCGTGTCAATCAATATTACTATAAAACTGATGCCATGAATATCAATGGGTTTGAAACATTCAAGAAAAAGTAGCATCACATGTACCGTAAAAACACTACAATCAGGACCATAAAAAATAATCAGATACACTTCACTGGGAAAATATATTTATATTTATATAAATAATTTATAGCAAAGTGTAAGTTTTTTAGACTTAGAAACTTTTTCCAAAGACCAAATCTATTATTCATATTCAGTATTATAAATTATTAATAAATCTATTTTAACATATCTTACTTGTTACTAGTTTTTAGATTTCAAATAATAAAAGTCACATTAAAGTGCGACATGGTCTGGATGTACCTACCTAACAGCTCGAAGTAAAGAACTTTCCTCTTGATGAAAGATAAAATGAAAATAGAATGAAAACAATTACTTGAGCTTAAATAGGAGGAATTTAAAAAGCATCTCTACTGAATCGTTATTATCTTAATGTTCACAGATAAAAAAACCAAAAGAACAAACATGATAAAAAGTAATATATATATTTTAGATATTTTGAGGTTCAGTCTGAATATTCATGCAGTAACTTGTGCAGTAAGTTGCAGAAGGTGGGAATCATTCCAGTATTTGTAATTCTTCTCATGTGACCTTTTTAGTAATACCTTCTCCAAAGCATGCTGAGTGGCTGCTAAAAAAAGCCTGCATACAAATGATGAAGGCTTTTGAAATGCATTACAAGCAGGCTTTTCCTCCCTTTCAGTTTTTCACCCTGCTCAACTACAGGTCTTCCATCATCACACCGCATCAGAGGAAGAATACAAAACAGTTGAGTATCTGGAGGTTAATGAAGGGCCACGGCTGATGATTACCGAGACGGGCTGTTACGGACGACTTACTGTAATTGTTGCTAAAAATAAGCTGAATCGCATTCGAATGAGCCGAAAATTAGAATAAAGCCAAAAAATAAGGATATAAAATGTTTTTTTTTTTAACGCTAAATAACAGCAAAGATGAGTGCACAGAAAATAGCAATTATGCATTCATTCATTTATTCATTTTTGAACCACTTATTCCTAATTAGGGTCGCGGGGAGGCTGGCGCCCATCTCAGCCGACTCTGGGCGAGGGCGGGGTACA
>JAOUQZ010000041.1:17651303-17666548 GCA_028564935.1 Neosilurus hyrtlii | reverse complement strand
GGGGGGGGGGGGGGGGGGGGGGGGGGGGGGGGGGGGGGGAGATTGTTGTTGTTGACCATGATATTTGGTGGCGTGGCTATTACTAGTACAATACTATACTAGTACAATACTAGTACAAGCGTATTAGTGAGAAGGTCAGGCACTTGATGTCTGGGGTGCAGTCGGCGTTCCAGTTCATCTCAAAGGTGTTGCCATGGAGATTTATTAGACCCTGGTTCTAATACGGCCAAAACAATAGGTTGCACACTCTAATATTTTCATGAAGAGCATTTATTCTTGATCACGTGTAATTTCCATGGCATCGTTGCTCCGGTTGGTCCGGTCGAGGCTCAGCAACATTAATGTGGTAATAAAGGGAAGTCAGCTGATGATCTGAATGTAGTGAATGAGCAGGTTATCACATCAATGCACTTTTTCTTCCCTGACGGCACGGATATAAAATGGGGACTCAGATAATGAGTGAGTGGTTCAGGGAGCACGAGGGATCGCTTTCACATAAGTATCGGCACCCCAGAGTCCTGACCTTAACCCTATTGAAGGTTTTGGGGATGTGCTGGAGAGGACTTTATGGAGGGGTTCAGTTTTTCCCTCATCAATTCAAGTCAGTGAGAAATGAACCCGACACTGGATGGAAATAAATGTCATGTTGCTGAAGTTTGTTGAAATGATGCCATGACGATAACGTGCTGTACACAAGTATAAAGGCGGAACATCAACACATTCATGTGTGTGAGGTTTTTTTTTTTTGGACGGGCAGTGTGTAATGTTTTTCTTTGAAATGGATGTGTTTGCCTTCACCCTTGTAGGTCTCAGAGGATTTTCTTTCATTTGGATTAAAAATGAAACGCAGCGCACGTTAATGGTGCCTTGTGGTCAAAAGGACAAAACACAGCTATTCATTTTAGACGACATTGTGTGCTAGCTTAAACTCAGGCTAATCATTCTAATAAATAATACATTATTCTAGTCGCTGATTTTTGTCCGTGTGGATCTGAGACGGAGGACAGCTGCTCACAGCTATTTGTTTGATATTATTTTTATTTTTAGAATAATTAAATATGGAATCCGGCTCTGTAGTTCTGATTGAAGCCTGAGATTCTTTTAATCCTTGAAGTTTTCCTTTTGGGGTCATTCTGTATTTTGGGATAAGAACTCCTTCCCTTTCCCACGACGCTTGTTTACTTCATGTGAACCTCGGCTTGCCAAACAAACACACATGTTGAAGTTATTTACTCGTAAAGCAGGTGAGAACAGAATGAGGTTTCCTGTTCCCCGTCCTCCTCACCGCGACTCCTCGTCACAGATGACGGCTTTAAGTCTATTTAGATTCTAAAATGTGATTCAGAGACGAGGCTTTACCTCCAACTGTTCCCTAACACACTGAGGTGCTCTATTCCAACTGATTTATCAATATCACACACACACACACACACACACACACACACACATCTGCTCGCTCTCTCTCTCTCTCTCTCTCACACACACACAAACACACACACATACACACACACCTGCTCGCTCTCTCTCTCTCACACACACACACACCTGCTCGCTCTCTCTCTCACACACACACCTGCTCTCTCTCTCTCACACACGCACTCTCTCTCTCTCTCACACACACACACCTGCTTGCTCTCTCTCTCTCTAACACACACACACACACACACCTGCTCGCTCTCTCTCTCTCTCTCACACACACACACACACACACACACACACACACACACACACACACACCTGCTTGCTCTCTCTCTTTCACACACACACACCTGCTCACTCTCTCTCTCTCTCTCTCACCTGTCCCGTCCCGTCTCCTTCTTGAACATGTCATCGCAGTAGTCCATGCGCTCGTCGGTGGTGACGTAGATGTTGGCGTTGGGGTAGTCGATTACCGCACGCCGCAACATGTTGTAGATTAGGCCGTTTCCGTCTGGACTCATGTTGCGCCGCGGCCCCCACACCACGTATACGGTGCCGTTGGATGCCGGCCCGAAGAAGTGCTGTGGTTTGTGCAGCAGGAGGGGTACACTGGTGTGCGAGACCACTCGCAGATCTGTACGGTTGCCTACATCCTTCTCGTACCTGTGTGACGGAGCGTTGTTCATTCGCCAAACACAGGTGGCTCGATCGATCTCAAGGCCCGCACCACGGCCCAGCACCTGCCCTGAGCTCGACACCACGCTGCACACATCACAGTTCAGCTTCAGCGGCTACAGACAGAGAGACAGAGACATGCAAGAAAGCATAGAGATAAGAGAGGGAGAGAGAGGAAGAGAAAGAGAGACAGACAGAGACACAGAGAGATTGACAGAGCGAAAGAGAGTCAGACAGAGAAACAGAGAGACACAGAGAGAAAGAGAAAGGGGGGGGCAGAAAGACAGACAAAGACAGAGAGAGAGAGACAGACAGGAAGACAGAGAGAGAGAGAGACAGAGAGATAGAGAGTCAGACAGAGACACAGAGAAAGTGACAGAGAGATAGAGAGTCAGACAGAGAAACAGAGAGAAAGAGAAAGGGGGGGCAGAAAGACAGAGAGAGAGAGAGAGAGAGGAGAGGGAGAGAGAGAGAGGAGAGGGAGAGAGAGAGATAGAGAGACAGAGAGAGAGAGAGGAGAGGGAGAGAGAGGGAGACAGAGAGCGAGAGAGACAGACAGGAAGACAGAGAGAGAGAGAGACAGAGAGATAGAGAGTCAGACAGAGACACAGAGAGAGTGACAGAGAGATAGAGAGTCAGACAGAGAAACAGAGAGAAAGAGAAAGGGGGGGCAGAAAGACAGACAAAGACAGAGAGAGAGAGAGAGAGGAGAGGGAGAGAGAGAGAGACAGAGAGAGAGAGAGACAGACAGGAAGACAGAGTGAAAGAGACAGACAGGAAGACAGAGAGAGAGAGAGAGAGAGAGAGACAGACAGGAAGACAGAGTGAAAGAGACAGACAGACAGGAAGACAGAGAGAGAACAAAATGAACACTTGCGTGTAACTCAGTGAGCGTGTTTTGAGTGAATTGTGATTACTTGCAGAGTTACGTTCACTCCGGAGAAGGAAACCCCTTCCACGGGAACGTGAGCTCCTCCAGACTGACAGTGAAGCTAATCGTCGACGGGTACGAGGGTAGAACAGAACGCCACCACTGCCAGTAAGACTCTCGGCCGTGCCAGCTGATCCGGTGCCAGCCATCACCCGAGCCTGAGTGCGGTATCCATCACTCCTCTCTCCCCGTTTAGGCAGCAGAACTAGGGGACGAGTGCTGATTGCTTTTGGACACGTCGCTTCCTTTAAACGAGGACGTGTTCTTGAGTGGACGTGGTTGAACCTGCCTCTAATGGCGTTTCAGAGAGTGATGCAATGCCACTCTGTCACACTTCGGAGTACAAACTACACGGACGATACACCATAAGAAAAACTGACACTCTGACAAGAACCATGTTGTAGCAGATATAATCAGACGTCTCTAAACGCAGATGAATTGCAGACGAGGAACCGTAAAGCGTGAACATATCAACACCGAAGGCTGCTCTCATAACCCTATTGTATTTTCTAAGCCTCTTAGTGGAGGCAGACAGTCTGCGAACGCTCTCCGGTGTACGCATACGACGTCTCCCAGCCCGAGTCCAATCTTCACAGCTCGCTGCGCACGATCGATTAGCGCACTCCTGCCAAAAGCTACATCATCTACATCATCCCCGGGACTCTATACTCTCATATATATAGCGTCTCCGACACTAAAACATTTCCCTGATGGACTGTAAAGCTCTGGTCCAATGTTTTATAAAGGAATAGAATTCCTACAGAGATGCAAAAATTTAATCCGGCCCACACTGATGAGGACCGGAATCCAGAATTACCCTCACGGTCATTTTTACCGTTCTTTATAATTAACGTTATTAATATAAATATTAAACACAAGTATAGAACTTTCTGTTCAAAACACAGACAAAATATCAACAAAGAAACAAAAAACAGTTTCTGTTATGCTGCTTGTTCAAGATTCTCAAACACGATTACTCGCAGAGTGCAAACCTCTGCCGAGCCTAGCAATCCCCATCAACCAAAATGTTAAAAATGCCAAAAACAATACAGAAAAAAAACAAACATGGTGCCCCCTGCTGGTCGTGATGTAACACCACACTCATCCTTTCTCACAATGTTAAATAACCCGTGTGAAAATTCCTGTATGCAGAATTTTGATCTCCGAAACCTAACAAGAGTCCTCCATGCCCAAAGCCCCGCCTCGATAGAAATTCCATGAAAAGCCGCACCTAACTTTTAGCTAATAAACAAACAGGCCAAACTCAGCACGGTGTTAGACATCAGCGCTATCTGTGGAGACGTTTTTACGAGTTTTTATATCGTAAGACCACAGGAAAACCATCAAAGTATTCTATACTTGTAATCAAATTTTAAAAATGTAAAAAAAAAACTGTACATATGAATTTTATGAAAGATTTTTTTGTTATTATTATTTGGTGGTCAGGGATTCTGGTGCTAGCATGCTACCTGGTGGGTGCGTGTACATTGGTAGACTTGTATGATGGAAAATTCAGACCAAACTATAACATAGGCTAAATGTCAAATCACAACCAGTGTTGGTTACTGCAAGGATTAATGCGAAGTATAATATAAATACAGGACACTCACAGCAGCACCGATCTCACAGTGATCAAATCACATTTCCTCAATTCTACGTCCCTCACATCGTCTCCTCGTGTATCATCATGTTTCCTCGATGGGAAGGACTAAGGCGCAAGGATGACGTACAACTGCACCCACTGTATATAATTAAAAGCGGTACTTAAACAGGAAGTTGTTGTTCCTGATAAGGTCATGATAAATGTTTGGCCACACTGACCTCTGCTGGTTGGGAGAGGAAGTGTCCAGCGACACATCAAAGCTCCGCTGTGTCACTCTTTAAAGGTGATGCCAGGGCGAAATCCCATTGCGATTGAGTCGAATCAGAAAACCAAAGCGGGAGACTCATTGATGTACAAGAATAAGAACAAAGAAACCCAAAGGCAAAAAAAAGACCTGCATATGATGGGTGAATAGATTTCGTTCTACAAACTCCGTCAGCAATCTGCGCATGAACCACTGACCTCCTTCAGCTCCTTTATTTATAAGTTTTTTCCTGCTGCTCATAAATAAATAACCTCTCTAGGGCTGACAGGACCACAGGATCTGTATTTCGGCTGTTTGTGTATAGAACGAGCTTTGGCTGAGGAGCGTAGCTGTGTTCAGTGCAACTGTAATTGTAATCCAATATTATGATTAATCCATTCATTCACTTCTTCCTTATGAAGCTGCTGCCATGCTTTAGATTCATGCTACTGCGTAAAACCGTTAAACACCAGTCATTACCCGGAAACAACTTGTTCACTTGTGTCTGGTGTTGCTCAGCGAGGCTTTCGTGAAGGTCAATAACGCTATACGCCCTTTCATTTTCTACATCGTAAAAACACTGCTACGATAATGAGCAGTGCAGTAACGAATCTGAGACCCGCGCAGGTTTTACAGTTCAGTACCGTAATCGTAATCACTGTTCTAATTTCTCTACAGGAGAAAAACCCAGCACTGTTGGAGACGAAGAGACTTTTTTTGGTTTAGTCGTTAAATCCCAGGTGGGAATGTACTTCTGCACTGGGCGCACACCTGGAGAGCCGAAGCCGTTTCTGCATCGTCAGCGTAAAAGAAACTAAATTCATGGATCTGCCCCATGCCTTGGATCTACTCCAAAATGTCCTGGATACTTCCTTGTCCTCGGCTACACCGACCCACCAAGTTTCATAGAAATCCGTTCAGTAGGTTTCACGCAATCCTGCGTACAAACAAACAAACTACACCAAAACCAGTTAGTGCGGTCTTCAGGATATCAATGACTTCTAATGTTTTAGAATCCTGGAGACCATGGTCTGACTGATATTAGCATTCTGGTCATTAGCACTAGAGCATTAACTGTTGATAGACATAACTGAGGGTTATTAGCGGATTTGACCGGTCAGCAGATTCAGTGAGGCTCCATCATCCTTCATCATCAGTCTAAAAAACGTAGTCCAGCATCGGGCAGAGTCATGATATCATGTATTATCATCCAATTTGATCCTAGCTCTAACATCGACCCACAGCGTTCTGGCGCTAAACAGGAGCACTCTGGCCGGTCCGTAATGGGAAAGCTTGACGAGAATCACTAATAAGCTCCAGTGGCTGTTTCAGCTCAGGCTCTGGCACCAATCTCAGCCGATCAAAGCCACTGCGCCCGAAACTGGATCGATGTGGAGGGCTCCTGAGACGCTACTAAAAGGTACCACGCAAAACCTTACTGTTCTTCTTTCTCCTGGATGAGCTCGCGGGCCGATGCACCTGAATGCTCTAGAACACAGCTCAAGCCTGAGACACATAGCGTCCCTGGAGACTGAGCCCTCACCCTGACGGATTTTTATTTATTTATTCAAAACATGTTTTATTCAAGATAGACACTTCACCTCATGCTAGCTTCCAGATCCTCACAAGAGTTTTTAACCGAAGAATTATTAGCTAATTTATTCAGCGTGAGCTAGCTAACGCAATATCGCGTCGTCGATAGCTTTGTGTCGAAAGTTTTGCAGACACCTAAGTATAAGAGGTTTGATCTTTAGTTGCTCTTTTTAGCGCTGATTATATTCGCGCTGTACATCTGAGCTTCTGAGACTCTGATTTCCATAAGTGCCACTGGCACAGTGGCGGCTTCAAAGCCGTTTGATGTCCAAGCATCAACACGGGTGTGAGTAGGTAATGAAGTTCCGAAAAGAAACTTTTTTTTTTTACTACCAAACTACGGTAAATAACATCACAGGCCTTGTCAGGATGTGAAATGAAGAATTTAAAGGTAGTACGCTTGAGAGACCGTCAAATATGAACCGATCTTTCATTTTTGTAATCGCTGGCAGCGGATTTTGGAGACGGTCTGTCCCAAATATGGACGGAGGAAATGCAAAATGAAGACTCGTTAGCAAACAGTAGGGTTCCAGTGCTTGGCCCAAGCAAAATTTCACCACGACCAAACATTTTAGGGGGTCCACACCCTCCCGGTTTCCAAGGTAGCTCCATGACTCTGAAGTGAACCCGGAACACTTACAGGAGGATGCCGGGTGACCCCCGTGAAGTAAATCCTGCCGTGTGAGACCTATGCTTAAAGAATCAACCAGAGACGCTAACAGACAGTAATCTCGTTATACACCTAAGAATAACCACCCAAGTTTAGTCTGAAAGAGAATTCAGGGCTGTGTGCCAAACCACACACAATGCGCACTAACTGGTGATGTCCTGACACATTGTGTAGTAAAGTATCATAGGGTTTGGGACACATTCCAGGTGGTTCTGTGCCAGCTCCGAGGACAGAATTAAACACTGCTACTTCTGCAATATTATTAATATCATTCTAGTAAAGTCCATCCTTGCTGCCGCCATACTGGCGATGCTCCTGTGCTCCAAATGAGGAGAGACGCAAGAGCCAGATATGAATCAACAACACCATGATTCGGATAAGGAGTTACGGTCCGTGTAAAAATCTGGAAAAATGCCGTGGATAAAATCCAGGAGCAAGTTATAAAGCGATAAGACACAGATGAGTAGAGGAAAAAGGGTTTAAACACTGCATGCTGGGTAACGATACTAAGTCCCCTTTAACCCTTGTCTCTTTCTTCCGATAGGTCACAGCTGCAGACTTCTTTAAAGCCTAAAGTTCTTTAAAGGGATGGCATGGAAGATTTAGTGGTATCCAGAGACATCTAGTGGTAAGGTTCCAGATTACAACAAACTGAAATTTCATTCCTGACCCCTCCCCTTTTTAAGCTTGTATGTTTCTGGCCTACTGTAGAATCATGGCGGTGCAAGATGGCGGGCGGCGTCCTTGAGAGCGGACCCGCTCCACATGTAGATATAAACAGCTTATACTCTGGTTCTAAAAACTCACTGTCTTTTTTAAATTATTATAGATTAATGAAAACTAATAATATACCAAACTGCTAATCGGTCCTCCAAAATGTTACACATGGTACCTTTAATATTTTTTTAAAGATCTGACTGCTCTATTTGACCCTGAGAGGATTAAAAAAAAGTGATAAGTCCCTAGAGTGCAGTTAAAGAGCATTACTGTTGCTCCCTGATGCTGCTATGAATCACAAATCTGTCTCAGATAATCTCCCCGGTGACCTTGGCATCTCTCCGAGCACAGACCGAGCCGAGAAGCTGTTACTGTTAATGTTTTTATGTGAATAATTTAACGGATAGAAGGCCAGATGATGAAAACAGCCAGGCATGTTGTCATGAATATGAGCAGCAGATCTTTAAAAGTGAGAATGGGGGACGAAAGCAAGCCGTAGAGAGGACTAAAAGACGCTATTAATGCAGTGGTGTCACTAAAAGGGACTCGTAATCCAGTCTAAACCGGTTTTCATTTAAAAAAATGTAAAAAAATCAATTGTCAAGTGAGACAAAACAACAGGCTGATATTTATCCTTAAGTACATAGAAGCTAGACAATAAGAACTGTCTGCAAATTACACCCTGCACAAGATGCCCTTCAGTCCACATGCCTTTGAGCGCCGCTCTGTATGCCCATATATGGTATTGTGGACTCCTGACAGGAAGTTAAGCAATACATACAAGTTAAATTACTAATAAGGAGAATTGTAATGTTCTCACCTCCTTGTTGGGAACGCTGACATAGCCCGGGTGTGGTCGTGCCGCTTTGTGTTGCCATGACGACATCCATCGGGGGCTGAACCCTTGTCCCAGCATGGGCTGTAGGCGGAAGTACGGCTTCTCCGAGTAATTCACCAAAACCACGATCAGAGACACGGCCAACAGCAGGCTGCTTGCTAACACCCACTTCTTCTGCGGCAGAGAATAAGATCAGGGTTACGGAGGTCAACCTCAAGAAAAAGTGTGCCGGCTGAATGCAAAAGTTTGTGCACCCCATCGTTTTTCATTCATCATTTCCCCTGTGAACATGACGCCAGATCACAGTGCATGCTGGGTAACTTCTACTCCTGCGGTTACATCAATCGGTCGTTTCAGCAAACAAACTTTAAAACAATAACGTCAGGGAGGTCAGCTTTGTTTGTGATTAACTGTTAACCCCCTTCTCCCTTTGGAACGCTAAACAAAAAGTTCACATTCTCATAAAGTTCTTGTTCAAAAAGCTTGGAAATGATCTCAGAAGTTGGACGAGGCTGTCAGCAAAACCGTCTGCACGTCTCAGATCTCGCACATCAAACGCCTCGCTTCTTGGGGACACTTCAATCGCAGTGTGGCCTGACACACAAATGTACAGCCATTTTAGGCTTACGAGCAAATAGTTTGCATCGGGTTACATCACCCTGTTATTTGGAGTCGCTTCTGGGGGGAAAACGTCAGGCATCTTTTGTGCAGTGAACATGAAAAGATGGTGTGAATTTAGGTCAAGGAATATAACCTTATATGGACATGTACAGATATTTGGGTTTATAATATATCAAGATATTCATATAACTGTGTGATAAAATCATACAGGGTAATATCAGTTTTGGCTAACGTTGTTAGCACTTACGTTCTATAGCTATCATACTATACTGAAAAAATAGAGAAGAACTCAGAGTGTAAGATGTGCCAGGCACAAATAGATTATTATAACTTGGCATGGTTATAATGAAATGTCTCCTCCTAGTGGCCATCTGATAAATATTAGAGTGCACGCTATAAAATGTGCTTTTTTCCCTGTGATTTCAGAATTTTTTTCAATATGATCCCATGCACAAATCACCTGAAAATTGTAATGGTTTGTTACCTGTATCACACCATACTGTAGAAAAAAGATTAATCCAAACCTGTTGCAAATGAGTTATCTCGCACACAAACAAACCGACAAACAGACAAACTAACTAACAATGATGTTCAGTAAGGATTCCGAAAAGGATTCCGACAAAATTTAAACAGAATCGTGCGGTAAACTGAAACCACAGACATAAACTCCGCCCATAAAGGGCAGGCAACTTTTTTTTTTTTTCCCATCTTTACATAATCTTTACATAAATTTATCTCAAACATCGCATCTTGTCATGAAAAACTATAAGGATAAACAGACATCACTTGAGTTAGCGATAACCATGGAAACCAGCGAAGCTTGTAGTCAGAAAGTTATAAAAAACTGGCTCCACCTAGTTTTACCTTCAGTTTGAGTGTTTGTTTGGTTTCAGGATTGTGCAAAATGTTAGCTGTGGATTTTTTTTAAATTATTAACAGAGGTGGAGCTTCAGACAAGAAAGACGGCAGTAGATTTTAAAGAAACGGGAATTTTTAGATTGTGAAGTAGGCAATTATTTGGAAGTGTGGTGTTACAGCAGGCCCAGCAGGGTGTGCTGTGTACTTTCTGTTATGTTTTTCGGCATGGTGGAGGTTTGCGCTCTTGTTTGATTTGAGTTGCAGCAACATGGAAAAGTTGTTTTTAAAAATCTGGAGTGGAGGTGGTGGTTTTTTTTCAGCTAAGACAGATATTTCGGATTTTTATGCACCGTTAGTTGGTAGAAAAATTTGAAAAGATTTTTCTACACTTGTATCCGTTTTTTTTTTCAATACCTTCATTGTTGGCGCTTAGAAAATGCCGTCGGTGTCATTAGGGTTTGATAACAGAGAACAGAAACGGGACATTCATTGTGACTCGTCCTGTCACTCTCATCTGTTCTCATGGCACAGAAAGGCGAAAAAAAAACCTCAGGCTTCGATTTCAATCTGAAGCCACAGATCACGGTGAAATGGCCTGTCAAATCTGGGCGAGAGGGAGTCAATGAGCTTTCACAGACAGGCGACATATCATCCTGCTATCAGTCAGGATAATCGCTGCAGAGACCCTGCGTTCTGCACAATTTCACCCATTACCGCCTTTTCAGTGAGAGAGGGATTGCTGCGAAAGAGAGAAAGGAAAAGGAGAACAAAGCCGCTGCCGCCACAATGACACGTCTACCCCACTTTACAACATTACTGCAAACCAAACCTGATTATATGTAAAATTTCTAGAAATGTTAACAATGATGAGTCATGACGTTTATCAAATGCTCCAGCCAAAAGTACCCCACCCCTCCCCCAAACTGTAATCATCAGTCCGTCTCTAAACGTCAGTCAACACGAGAGCTGGTTTTCAAATGAGGTGAAAGGAGAGCGTTAAGGTTGTTTAGAACTGAGTCCGTGTCAAATACGTGGGTTCATATGTACAGGTACACCGCAAGAAAAAACTGGACAATTGTGGGCGTGGCTTTCAAGACTCACCCGTTGTGCGATGGGAAATGTCGTCATAGACCCCTGTTGTGGAGCTTTAAACATGTTCACATTGTTTTCCATCTAGCAGGTCATTCAGAACATCAGATTCAGTGTGTGATGCCCTATGATGTCTTATGACTGCGTTACGATGAACATACGAATTTTCGATCATTTGATGCGCTCAGAATCATACAGTTTTCTTAAAGTAGTCTTATGATTGCGCTATGTTAAACCCACGAGACTTCTTTGTACACCCACAGGTATCGTACCACATTTTAATGGCAGGGTTAGGTCGAGCCGTACAGCAATCGTATGTGACCCGCAACCATCGTATCACTTTCGTATAAACATCGTACAGTTTGACTTACAAGCCAAAACTATTTTCTCCACAACAGTCGTACAAGAAATATTTTACGCTACTACTACGCAGCTTTCAAATCCACCTCACCCATGTCCCCTAATTCATACGACCCAAAAAAAAAACCCCGCTTGTTCCATTACTGCTTTTTAATTACTGTAATACAAATCAAATAAGTATAAACTCCGCCCCCTGGCTGGGACCTCTCTCAAACAACTCTGTGAGAACAGCTCGACAGTTCAACGTAGGTCCAGCATACACACACACCTATTCACACTCATGTCTACACCTAGGGGCAATTTGGGACAGCATTTCTTTGTCTTTGGACAGTGAGAGGAAATCGGAGTACCTGGAGGAAACCCACAAAGGCACAGGAGAACATGCAAACATACAGAACTACCTGTCCACGCCCAGGACTCGAACCCAGGACCTTCTTTTTGTGAGGTGGACGTGCTAACTACTACGCCACCCCGTCGCCGTATTTTATCCAAATATGAGCAGGAGGAAATACAATGTTTTAATTCAGTTTCTTTAAAATAACTTTTTTTCACATTTCACCTGTGCTTTTTACCTTATTTCTATTTTGTATATCTCTTATTATTCATTCCAATTTTCTCCAAATGGCCCTAAAAACAGGGGAAGCTCAGAATGAATTTAGGAAGGCGTTTTTGCGATGTATTCGCGTAACAATTCCCAGAGTTCATTCCGAAACTGCTCACACGGCGGTAAGATAACAAGCTTCTAGCTCTCCGGCACGAAAGTGACATTAGCAATGCAAAAAAGTGTGCGCTTCCTGCACTCACACTCGAACGAGCCGTTCAAAATCCAATTCTGGATAATCACAGAGACGGGGGGGACGGGGGGGTGTTTACCGTGCACTCCTCCTGCTCCTCCTCCTCCCCGCTTCACCTCTCGCACTGCGGCACCTTATCATTTCTCTGACAAAGTGCTTGTTAGCTTTGCAAAGAGGCAAGATGGAGGAATAATGGGAAAGCTCGAGAAGTTAGAACGCCACCACTTACAAATCAACGCCATCTGAACTGGCGCTGAATAACCCTGGGCGTCGGTCTGTAAACACACCTGGGATTACTGATATACAGCGATATACAGGACGTATAAAGGTATTTTAATACTTACACAAAGCAGTGAATGCTGACAAATGTAGCAAATTTTGGATTTGGCAACTTTTCTGAGAAGCGTTGACAAAAATCAGGGTTTGCCTCTATCATTTTGCAACAATTAGCAATGTTTAGCAACAATTAGCAAAGTCAGCATAAATGCTTACGGAAGTGTTTGCGAAAGACATTAGCCGCTGTTAGGTTCTTTTGCCACTGTTTGGGAACATTGGGGACTTTTTGCCAACTCGAATCTTGGAATTAAAACAACGAACCCTATAAAAAGGGGGCGCAAACCCTCCCCAGATATAAAAGATGGACTTTCAGAATGAGGAAATGGATTTCTGTCAGGAAAAAAGCCGCCCCTGAGGAAGAATGGCTTTGTATGTGGCTGAAGAAGAACAAGAAAAGAAAAGGAAGAAAAAGAACCCAATCCTATAAAAAAACGTGAGCAAACCCTCCCCAGCACTGCCTTCACTACTTGGCGAACCAAAAAGAACTTTTCCGCGAGGCTTTTACGATCCTGACAAAACCCAACATTCGCTACATGGCTCGGCGTTCTGTGAGATACTAGCTTAAAGATGAAGACGTCAGTTGGAGCTTTACATAAACAGAACAGAACATCAGGAGCGTTCACGCTACTCATGTGACCAGTTTTAGTTGCCGGTTTCACTTATCGACACCAGTTTCATAGATTAGCATCACACTAGTAAAAAAAAAAACAACAAGATTTTTCAACCTGTACAGAAGCGCATGACTTTATCCACTATATCTTTTAGTCAAAAAAATATAAAAGGGAAAAAAAAACATTTTATAGGTCTGACAGCAATGCACCCTGGGAAATCTTCATGTTCTATTATCGGTTGAGCGTCACATGGCATAGAGAACACGCCCTGCAGTTTGAATGGTAACAGATATGAGACCATTTCCATTTTTCTAACATCACATCAGTCCACCACTAATGTTCAGGTTCGAGCGGCGAGTCACTCCTGCGGCGGCCTGGAAATGAGGGGAATAGCGGTGCCAGCGTGGAAATCTGCTGCAGCGCTTTTCAAAACGTGCTCACCTGAAAACGCGTCACATGCGCACGAGCTTCAGACTGAAATAAATCACTGATGATTACTAAACATTTTTTGCCTCAGTGTATCTCTGACGGAGTTTATCTTGGTGTACGCAGCGTTTACGTGGATTTGAATCAAAATGGCTGCTAGACCAGTAAACGCAAACATTCAGTTCTGATATCGCTCTGTGTGGAAAACTGCACGCGGCTGTACCAGTGACCTGCCGATGGCGCCAGGACGATGACTGCTATAATAACTGCACATTTCCGTGGATTTGTAAAGCCGACAGTGTGTACAGTGTTGACCTTTCTAATCATGTGACCACAACTCCTTCGTTGAAGGTAAAGCCGTATTAAAACCTCTTAAAATTGATTTTTTTTCAGCAGAAATACCTATAACTCTTTAATTAGCTGAATTATTCTCCTGACTTGAAGTCGTGATCTGGACATGCGCCTGGCTTGGCACGGGCTGGGCTTTCTCTGGCACGGAACCCTGCCATCTGTCCAAGTCAGAAGACAATAGTATAACCTGAGCTTTTTTATGTTTATGTTTACTGGTATTACTCATGACCTTTTACGGTGACTTGTCTGAGTACTGAGTAGCGCACCACGACACAAAAAAACAGGCTGTGACGATAAATACTGAGTCGGGACACAAATATAAGTGTTCAGTAGCTAATGTGCGCTTGTCGTGCTGAAGGTCCTGAAATATCCATGATGCTGACGGTGGAATGTGAATCCACACGCAATGCCAGAATTTACATCCATCTGAGCTAATATCATCTCCGAACCCAGTGGCACGATTATACGTCCGTGTAGCTTTTCAAAACAAGGTTTTCTTCCTTTCTGCAAACATTTATGGGATAAAAAATTAAATCCAGAATAAGGTAAAAAGGACCAACAAAAAAAAGGGTTCTGAAAGGGTCTGCATTTCCTGTAAGTTTATATTTATATACGTCAAGCTAATGATAATATAAACTATATATGAGTGAACTAGCTAGACCCTGCTCACGAGTCTACACTTCCTGTAGGTCATTAGCAGACCTAGCCATAAGGTAATACGTAATTCGCTGAAGTCGCTTCCTATGCGACCGCCACTTTACAACGTTCTAGCGTATAAATGCCTCCTTCCAGAAAACTTCATAGCAACGATGGTATTTAGTTTTGCCCACTGAACATCTCTCATAATATTTATTCATCGTAATCATAAAGTTCTGTTCGCTGGACATCCTGTCCTGTTAAAAGATCCTCCATACGGGGACCTCGGTGGCGCTAAAACTCTCGCTCCTGTATATTAGTGTTACTGCTGAGAAGAGAAATACTCGTCCTTATTAATCTGGATAATCAGACACCTGTGGCGACGTGAAGGGAGACGTGCATGAGCCCGTTTCAAATACGATATTCTTTATCATCATGTCCAGATTATCTGCCTTGAATTTTTACTCTCTTCA
>JAOUQZ010000041.1:17599150-17624818 GCA_028564935.1 Neosilurus hyrtlii | reverse complement strand
TGCATAGCCGTCAGCGTGTTTCTGCCCTGCGATGGCCTGGCGAGCTGTCCAGGGTGTACTCTGCCTTCGCCCAGAGTTGGCCTCGACCCGCGACCCTAATTAGGAATAAGCGGTTCAGAAAATTACATGACAAAGGGCCATGCGATGGCTATAGACCGTATCACAGTTTGACAGATATGCTGTTAATATGCAAAAATTCCCAATTTTCTCAAAATTGTAATTTATTTCTCCAATAAAAATTATTATGGCAGTGGTGACCTGGTGGTAGGATGCTGGCTTACTGATCTGAAGGTCCGGGGTTCAAGCCACACTGTCACCGAGTTGTCACTGCTGCCCTGAAAGTGCATCTAACAGGGTTATCAAAGGCTCTCTGTCTGTGGTGAGAGGCATGTAAAAGAACCGTTGCGTGTCATTTATCATGAGGATAAAGATTGCCATCACCTGCCTGAACCTAATTAGGATTAAGCTCTTCAGAAAGTGAATGATTGAGAAAGAGCTGAGCGGTGTCTTTTAAGTCGATACTTTTATCAAGTGCTAACAAGTATAATGTAAACGACTCCTTTTTTGTTTAAAGGTCGAGTCTTACGTGGGACATGAGCATGATTAAATATGTTAACTCTGACCTGCTAGGCATGTTGTAATCATTACAACAAGAAAGTATGTAGATAACGAAGAAATAAATCCAGTTTTTTTGAGCGAGCGGCAGTAGCCCTCCAAAACGCAACAAGTACGTCATGGTTTGGTCACGTGATCTGCTACGTCAAAAGCGGGTCACGTAGGTTTGTTTAGAATATGCAAGCATGTCAGCCTCGGAGACCTCGTCAGTTTCCAGTCAATTTGTCGGCATTTGGAGGGATTTGATGACATTGATGAACATGATTTAGGGAATGTTTTATTCGCATATGAACCCATGGGGGATGACCGTTTTCAGTCATACTGGACATGTTTACACTTCCGTACGAACGCAGTGTGATGTTTTATGTACCACCTGACCTGACTTGACCTAGTCTGTTTGACAGCTGTGGGCATTAAGGAGCCAGGAAACACGAAACTGAACTCAAATATCTCAATACACACAGCTGTGAGAAAAGATGGGACTGAAGGTTTGATTTATTTAGCCACCATGTGCTAATGGCAACAGAAACACAACTAAATATTTTATGTAAGACTCGACCTTTAACTCGCCGGCTATGTCCTCGTCAATGAGCTGTATCCGGCGAGTCAGTGTCTTGCGTGATGAACTACATTTTTCAAGTATGTTTTTGCTCTCGGGAAACAGACACCTGCTGTCTCCACCATGCATCCTTTCAGAAACTCCTGTTCGGAGGAAGGTTTGCTAATTTGAATGCTAGTAAATAAGCTGCCTAGTTGCTTGACTCTTAAACAGCAGTTTGTTGGTGAAAAAGATTTTGCTGAATCTGGAAATTTGCTAACAACCTCTGAGGGACTCAATGCGTGAGTTGCATTGACTTGCTTGCTAGTGTAGTTCACATGCTTTGTGGTAAAGAGGCGACTGATGTATTCTATGAAAACCACCAATGTAAGATTTGTCTACTTGCAGTATTTTGAACTGCCTTTTATTGTTATCTTTTTTTGTTTTAATTTTAACTATTTTATTTAAGGTGGGGGTTGTTAAAATACTGTAGCCCTTTCCTCCAGTGTGTACTCTAGCTGCTTCTGGATTCTTACCAATTCTCCATGTGTCACTCCATGTGTTTACAAGCTGATTGAATTTTTTTAGCGTGTTTCGCACAAATTTTACACCACACTTTCTTAACATAACGAGTGCCTTTCGCAGAAAACTCCGTATTTCCAAAAACACCACCCAAAGGCCATTGCAGAAAGGTTTCCAATTTTACAGTTTTCTTGGTTGAAAAGCATGTTTCCTCTTCGTCATCTATCTTGGCCACTGAACGAAACCAGCGGTGAAAGGCGATCTCCCCAAAGGAACCAATCAGAATACGCGTTATATATGGCTAGTAAACGTCGAGAAAAACAGCAGATCGCGTATAAACGACACCGGTGTCAATATGGAGCACCAATTTTTACACTACGGGGCGCTGTTTGTACCAAAATCGATGGAGCGCGATTAATAACGCTCGAAAATCGCAATTTACGAGCGCGAGTGCGATCGCGCCCGCCTTAAGAGAGAGCCTGCACCTGCATTACAAATCCACCTGAATGTGCAGTTACTATAGAAACAACAGCATATTTGTATTTATATAAACCTATGATTTATAGCTTCAGTACACCTAGAGCTGCTGACCAATCAGAATTCAACCGAGCCATTATATGGTATTTCAATTTTTATTCCTTGGTAAGGTATTTTTGAGGTTGAAAATTTACAGTAAAAAGCCGAGCAGTGGTCAGATGATGCATTTAAAATATGAAATATTAACTGAAATGCTTTAAAATGGGTGGAAAAACAAAATGGCAAACACACTTGCTCTATAATTAGCGAGAATAATTCCCAGGGTTATGGTGACTCTGGCTAATGATTAGTCATGAATTACTGCTGATGTACACTCCTGACTGCTGCATCACGTGACAAGTAAAACATTTTAAAGAGCCATCGTTAATGAACAGTCTTTCCTTTGAACTCGAGTAACCTGTATTTGTTTTGGCTAATTAGCATGCTGGAAAAAGACCCACCGTGACCCCCGATCCTGACCCCAACCCTGACTAAGATTACCTACAACCCATGCATGAATCAATGAAAGAATAAAAAAAACAGGAATAAGAGATGTGTGGACATTGGTATAAGATTCAATCATCCAGAACCAGTAACCCAACGATGGTAGAAGGGCACAGGGTGAACGTGGCCCTTTGGCGAGGACAAGAGTCGACTCTTCTATCATATGCAAATCAACCGTAACCACACTGTACGCCTGGATTCGTTCCATATTTTAGAACACACTTGTGTCTAGCTAACCCCAGTATCAGAACCAATAATCCTCTGGTACCGTTAATGTGGATTGTGGTGCGGTATGGCGTTATTGGAGTTGTACAAAGGCTGTGTTTTGTTACTCGTGATTGCTGCTGTCACTTACTGGATTTCATGATGTATGGCATTATTGAACCTTAAGCTACTTTTACATGGGCATTTAGTTGGAACAACTTGTGCCCAGGACAAGTTGCCCCAGCACAACGGCCCAGGTGAAAAGGATTTGTTCTGGAACAGCTTGCTCCACTTTTTGAGATGGCACACGTTGTTCCAGAGCACTTCTGGACCGTCTGAACACAAACAGTGCCCGATAGCATGGGTAGTAATGTTCATCAAAGTAACCATTTAACCACGTTGGAAAGTGGGTACAAATCAGGGCAACTTGTTCCCTCTGCCTGTATAAAGGCAGCTTTAGTTATTGAGCTAAAATACCATATCTCACAATGCTAGCAAAATAGAAATCAGGCATGTGGCTCCGCCCCATGATTTGGATCCACTCCAAACTTTCGCAGGTTCTTCCTTGTCCTATGATACACCCTTCCACCAAGTTTCAAGCATTTTGGTTTTAAATTGCTGCCTGTCATCATGCACATCAATGATACATGACAGCCAATCAGCATCAACTCAGCTACTTGGCAGCCTTATTGGGTTTCCTGTGGTAGACACGCAGGGACATTGGACAGAAGACAAGACAATCACCCAAGCTGTATCCCATCATTCTGCTAATGTCTGTTGTGCAGTTGGGAGCTCTCTGTTGGCAGTGTCTAGTGGCAGGAAAAAACAAGTCTTCTGTATATATAGCTGGTCTGGTGTAATATAATTATCAGGGTTTTCATGGCAGGAACTTAAATTGCCTACAACTAGCATGTTTTTCAGTGTAACCCACATGCAAGCTGGTTGGTGTTAACTGATAATAACCAATAATATTTTTAACATGCATCATGAGGAAAGATCATTGCAGCTCATGGACTGACTGTTGGCTACACATTTGCTGACAATTTTTCATGGGTGTGACACCTTTGAGTGCAGTTTATGTAGCTAACTAATAATTTTATGTTATGCTAGCTACCACGTTCACCCTTCAGTTCCTGCGCAGCTTGGACACTCCGAAGATTTTTCCTGTGTGGTTTGTTAGAGAATAACTGAAATATTTTGAGAATTAAGAGTATACAGTAACTGTTCGAAAGCTGTTACCCCATTGTAGAATTAAACAACTCGTTCAAGGCGTCAGTCATCTAAGGGTACTTCAGATATTGCTATACTTTTAATATCCTCCTCGTAAACATACCATGATTCATAAAAATTTCTTAGTGACCTAAAGTCCTCCTCTATCCTTCATGCTTTGGACGTGTTGTTCAAAACTGTTGGCCTATGGAGCATGATTAGCTTGTTATAGAAAGCTTCAGATGGATATAAGTGACTAGCTTTTAGTACTATATGTGCGGTACGTTAGATTGGAGGAAGAGGAACATCCTGTGCTCTTAACTCCGTGAGACGAGACGTGATGTCAGTGGCAGCCTTGGTAACGGCTCTGTGGGCGTCTGTGAATTCACCATAAGGGTGTGTGTGTTTGGTGAGTCCTTCCATTCTAATACCCCTGCCCCACCCCCCACCCATACTCCTTTTTAATCCAAGCCTCTTTATACTCTGTGGTAACCAAGGGCAACATGCCTATGAGAGTGTGTATCAGCTGATGTGTGTCCAGAGAGCTTGCAGTACATAAAAGCGGAGGGGGGGGCCTCTTCTGTGTGCTCTGATCAACATTGTCATAACTTTTTTTTTTTTTTTATGGCTGCACGCGCTCCTCGTCTCCTCTGTTCAAAGGTCAGAGTGCAAGTGCGCCGGAAACGCCGCCTGCTTTGGTCATGCTTGTTGTGCTGTTGATATTAATAGGCCACAATCATCATAACGTATTTATAGCATTGTAATATTGGTGGCAGAAAAGAAGACTAGAACGTATTTTAAATCTGACCGGTTGCCAGACATCGCATTAATACTCTTGTAATACAACAAACATTTACAGATTGTTGTGATCTTGGCATACGTATAAGTATTAGTCCTTATGGAAGTAGCATAAAGCAGTGCATTATGGGTAAGGTACACACTATGAAGTGTAGTGATGGTGAAAATGGTGTGCCGTTCAGGATGGAGCGCTCGCCTCAGGGAAATGAAGTTATTTGCATACACGCAAGTCTAAGCAGAACGCTCGTAGACCTGTTGCTACACATCAGCGATTAGTTTAAAATGAACTAATGATGCGGCCGTTCTAGTTCTTTTTCAACGCACTGAAAAATTCGTCTCATAAGCACGATCCGTTTAATTCTATCTTATCTTTGAGATCTTTTTCAGGTGTTTAATGTCATTTGGTTTTTGTCCCCCCCCCGTTGCAGATCCTGTTCTGCACGCTCAACACACACAAAATCGACATGGAGAAGCTGCTCGGAGGCCAGATTGGGCTGGAAGACTTCATCTTCGCTCATGTGAAAGGCATCAAGAAGGAGGTGGAGGTGTTCAAGGCAGAGGATGCGCTGGGACTCACCATCACGGACAACGGCGCCGGATACGCCTTCATCAAGGTACCACTGAGCAGGAAACTATTTTTTTTCTTGCTACGTCACACACTCTGGGTTCAATTACAGCAAAACTTGTTGATGGATGGAAAGCGTGACGATGATGCAAATTCATGCTAATGAGAAGCAAATATCGCAGCCAATCTAATCATTTTGTCACAGAGACATGGACAGCTGATAAATCCACCACCCGTTTTGTTTTTCTTTTTCGGATCTGTGCTCAACAGCATCACCACTGTTCATTAAAAACACACACTAACACACACAGTGTGTTATATAGATGTAAAATCTGCAGCTGATTTCTTTCCAGCCCAGACCATGAGGCAACAGTGCTCTCATGTGATGACATTCTCTCATAGACATTCGATATAGCTAGCTTGGATGTTCTAATTATTGAACTAGCAAGCATTGCAGAGAGTGATGTATATTTCTATAGATGAATTTGTAGCTTGATAGCAAATAGTTCTGTAAAAAAAATTCTGTAAAAAAATAATTTGTAAAGCTAGCTAGCTAGCTTCCATGATAAAACTCTTCTGTTTGTTTCTGCGCTGATGAAACACCAAGAAGTGCAAGGTATGACTTACGAAAGGTGATAAAGAAATACTTTGATAATGTTGTGTTTATGGTGGATAATTTGGAGTAATTATGTACACAGTGTACACTCTAATTAGCCTGTTCATTAGCTGCATAAATTAACACACGAGTGAATTCAGACAGGGAGCACAGGGGACGCTAAGCAAATACACCCTCAGGCTAAACTGCACACATGGCGTACATCAAGTTAAGCTTTGTTTTATTGTTTAGACATATATAAAATACATTAACGTCTTGACTGTGATGTGATGCACAGGGTTGAGGATTAGGTGACAGGAACACAGATGAGACGTGGCGTTAGATTGAAATGGTGTTTAGTGTGAAGGGAACAGGGGTACAGTGACGACGAGTGTCCGTGGTGTTGAGATGAGAGGAGGAAGCAGCTGTCTTGTCAATGGCTTGGAATATTACTAATATTATTATTAATGTAGATAATTAAGCCAAAGATGTCGGTTTTTCCCAGTCAACTGAGTCTAAAATCTGAACCAAGTATAAAAAGAATGGGAAGGCTGTAACAGGGAAGTGAACTGGTAGACCGACGAAGGGGGCCGGCTCTATGTTCCGACGGCACATCAAACAAGCCTACTTGTATAAGATGGGTACCTTGGTTAAATCAGTTGAGCACCCTACTCAGTTCATTTGGGTCACCCTGGGTTTTCACTGGGCCACAATGTCCATAATTCACAAAAATAAAAAGCGTGGAGCACCATGATTTATCCAAGATGTGAAACCTAAAGGAATCGTGTTTCCAAGTACATCAAGGTCTGATACACTCTAATACAATTCCATCAAAATTGGCATCAAATCGTAGTAATTGTGGCAAAAGTTTACACAATCAAAAGTTTTGTCACAATCGTTGATCCTACCCAACTGCCCTTACGATCCCACCAAGAGAGAAAACTTGAAGCAGTACGTCTTAAAAAAAGAGAAAACACAACAAAAATGTGGAACGAATGGGCGGAAACAAGAGTCGATGCCTGTGAGGGAGCTGTCAGAAATAACCTAAACAGAAAAAAAGGTTGCAGTGGGATTTAAAAAAAAGCAATCGTGGAGTGGATGAAGGTGATATTCAGTGACGAATCACGAAACTGCACTGGGGATGGTGATGACGCTGGAAGTTTTATTTGGTGCTGTTCCAGTGAAATTTTTTCACAATGAAAGATGGCAGCCTGAAGAAACCATGATGATCAATCATAAATGATTGACATCACTGATGATCTGGGGCTGCGTGTCAGGTAAAGGTACATATTTAATAAACACACAGGTTTACACTGAAATGTTCTTATTCCATCAGAAGATAATGTTTGATGACATCATTTTCCAGGAAGAGTGAAAAGTGTGAAACCTTTTCTTAAAGAAAGTGATATATTAACGGTATGGCTGCATCCTTGCTGGATGATATGCGACACACTCCAGATGAAAGGTGTTTAGTGATTCACGTTGTGTACGTGGCTGCTCTACATTTCAATGGCTGAATTATGCAAAACCAAGTATTTTTGTGTGTGTAGCGTATAAAGGAGGGCAGCGTGGCAGATGGCGTGAAGGTGATCTGCGTAGGAGACCACATCGAATGCATCAACGGGAACAACATTGTCGGAGCGCGGCACTTTGAAGTCGCCCGCATGCTCAAGGATCTGCCCAAAGATCAGTCCTTTACAATTAAGCTGGTGGAACCGATGAAGGCCTTCGGTACGTTTTTCATTGTTATTATTTTATTGGATTTCTTTATCTGGGCTTGAGGAATATTGTCCACAGTTGCATTCTGCACAATAACTCAAAACGTCATCACCAATCAACATTTTTGGTATGAATGCTAGGACTAATATATACACACATGATTTCCAATATGGCTGCCGCAGCCACCATCACTATCAACTCAAACGCCATCACCAATCATCACCATTTTTGGTGTGGATGTTGGGAGTGTGTAACTACACAAGTCTAACAATTTCTGTTGAGGTCTGATTTCCAATACAGCTGCCGCAGCCGCCATGTTGCATTTGAATTCTGTGCACTAACTCAAAAAGGCTTTCACCATTTTTTGTGTTGATGTTGTGCCTGGGTATGTACTCGAGCCTATTGATTTGATATGATATCCAATATGGCCTTCACAGCTGCCATCTTAAATTTGCGTTCTGTTCAAAAAATCAAACGCCATCACCATTTTTGGTGTCCATCTGGGCGTGCCTTCAATAATGTGCCGCATTGGCTGAGAGGTATTGCACGCTTTGCGGGGCTATTTCTCAGTTTACATTTTGCTGACTGATGCTCATGCTACAAGTTGAAATACAGCAAGTAGCAACTTTAATGACATCAGTGTATAACTAATGCTAGCTTATTTATTTATTCAGAGATGTTGGAGCCGAGATCAAAAGGAGCCAAGCCACAGGGGGAGAACCGGATCGGTACAGGCCGCGAGACTCTGAGACTGCGCTCTAAAGGCCCAGCAACCGTCGAAGAAATGGTGAGGAAAAGTTCTGTTACAACATCGTTTATCATTTCTGGTCTTGTTAAATTTTAAATCCTACATGTCTTCTTGTTTTTCAGCCCACGGAGTTTGAAGAGAAGGCGGTGAAAAAAGTGGACGACCTCCTCGAGAGCTATATGGGCATTCGAGACACTGAATTAGGTGAACGTCTATACCTCCTGAGTTCAAATCAGGACCAACACTAATTACATCATAACTAATATAATCATCCTAAACAGCTTGGCAGAGATTCCCGGGCGAAATATCGAAGGTCTGTTTGTTCACATCGTCTTTCTCTCCTGCAGCGGCCACGATGGTGGAGGTCGGACGAGACAAGCTGAACCCAGACGAGTTCGCCATGGCTCTGGACGAGGCTCTAGGAGACTTCGCCTTCCCCGACGAGTTCGTGTTTGACGTCTGGGGAGCCATCGGAGACGCCAAGCAGGGGCGCTTATAACTCTGATTCATCAAACACACACACTCTGCAACAATACGACTTTTGGGATGACGTTCAGATAAAACAGCATGTGACGGGTTGAAGGAAGTGCTGTATGAAGTCACTGTGAACCTCAAACACACCAGTCACACATGTGCCGCACTCCAGCTCACTCGAAGTGTACTTATTCACCCAGATAGCACTGATTTCAGGTACGTTTTAAATATTGATATTGTCTCCTGCATCATTAATGAACTTTTCTGTAGGGCAGAGATTAAATGAGATGTATTGAAACACAGCCGTTTGCACGTCACAGCACTCTTTATATCTCTATAATGGCATTTATTTAAATAAATTGAATTGCGCTTTAAATTTCTAACTCAAGTTGCTGTTTTGCATAATATTCCAGAGGTCTTCACATAAACTTTTTTTTTTCCCCACAGACGTTTTTATTTCTTTCCCTGCCGTAGCTAACTGACACACACGATAATTTACGTTACCAGTGAATCTCGTTGATCCATGGACAGTGAAATCACATCACACGATGTGCCATGAATCAAAGGCACTTTTAATAAGGTTGTGGGGTTTTTTTCCTTCTGAACTATAGTGCTGATGCGAATACAAACAGGTTTTTCGTGGAACTCAGTTTAGAGAGGTGGGGGCTTGGCATCCAACACCAGAACATGCCAAATTACTTTCAGAACCATCTTTTGTACACAAATAATGCTGAAAATGTTTTTTTTTTTCTTTTTTAAGAATTTCAAAGTTGCGTCTATATAGCTATGAAGGATTACACAAATCCGACTTGATCAGTTGATGCCGATATTTATGGCTTGGACAGATGTTATAGTGATATTAGACGAGGGTGATTCGATTCTGAATTTTTTTGCACAGAATAAAAATTATTTAGTAATCATTTTATAGCTGCATAGATTTGTAATCCTTTAATTTATTTGTTCAATAAAATAATAAAAAACACTGACCTGGGTGTTCTCTGCTACTGAATAAAAAGACATCACAAATATGATCACGTTAATCAAGTACCAGTTTTAATTACACGTGGCTGTATACATCCATGTAAAAAAAAAAAAGGAGGGGGGGTGGCAAACACATTAAACACCCACTTCCTCTTTCACAAAAACCGTAATGTCTATAAAACCGGAGTTTACACAAATCCATATATATTCAGCTGAGGATAAGGACGAGTTCAGGTGGTAAATATAAATCCCCCCGCCCCCATGTTAAGGAGATCATTACACCGTAATAAGGCCATTTTATTTGCGATAGTAATTGTGTAGCGGATACTATCACAACACTGAGGCCTGGAAGCACAAAATCTCCCCCGTTAACACAATCCTGGAGTGATGGGAACGTATTGCTGCGAGATTATCATTTAAAACCAAAGGTGCAAAAAATAACATATCACGGGAGAAATTAAACACCGCAACCTAGCACCCTTAGCATAGCACGGACGCCGGACTTGTTCCGCTTTGGTTTTTATTTGTACAGAAATCAATTCAGGGGTGAAACCAGGGATGGAAACGGTGCAGTAGTCAGAGTGTAGGGTACCCGCTGTGAGCCCCCGTTACAGTTCATCACCCAGGTGTGACTTCCTGTACGCATCACCGGTTAGCTTCTCCTGAGCCTCCTTCATGCTGGTCACAACTGCACAAGGAGACACAAAAGGGTATGACATCATCGTTCTGACATGACTGTAGAACCACTCATCGTGTGGAAAATTTGTAAACGCTCTACAACACTGCACCACAACGAGCGCTGGTTACATCCACGTGAAACTAAACGAAACCGAAAGCTTGCAAGATTCAGGATTTTTGGAATGAAATAAAAAGGGAAACAAGCTCGGTGTCCAGACTCTCACCACAAACACCAACAGCAGTTCATTTCTTATAAATGAGCCTCATTTCTCACACACACCTTGATCAGCAGAGCTGTAGAAGAACTTGTAGTTCGGGTTTCCGTTCTTGTTCGTGATCTCAGGACGGACTTTACCACTGGGATCTACGAGCGGGAAAAAAAATCAGGTGTTATATTCACAGCTTTTGTCACTTAACATCGTAAACAGATCACGATCGCACTGATGTCATGATCACATGGTGGGTTATATATACACACACTAATATAATACTACACAGTAATGTAATCTAGTCTCCTACCTAAGAAGAGTATTCGGGGTATGTATCCTCCGTCTGGGCTGAAGGCATCATCGCTGGGCTCTTCATCATCCTGACAATAAGACGATAAAGGGGGGAGGAGGGTCGTTTCATGTGTTTTATAAGCTGGCATTCCGACACATCCTTAAGCTGCTTTCCCAGAGGAAGCAACAAGTGGCATGCAAAATCGCCTCGCCGCTTTAGTGTTGTCAGGTAAATCCTGTTGCCTAGGTAACCACCTCATGTTTTATTGAATCCACATCCATTGGATTTGGAGAAATGTAGCATTTTGTTCAAATTATAAGTTAGATGAGCTTATTTCCATTTTGTGACTGCACGCTATCCGCCTTATCAGCTAAATAAAACCAAACAAACCAGCAACAATTTTTGTAATCATTAAAATTTAAAAAATACATACATTCAACATCAAATACTTTAAATCAAAGCAAATTTTGTTGCTTTTTTAGTATTTTTGTTGGTGTTGTCTTTTTAAATAGGTTCAGCAAATCAGTCCACCAGCTTATTTTTCTATACTAACAGTATACGAGCTAATATCCTAGTAGCAGATGAGCCAATCAGAACATACCATTGCTCATATCCAGTTTGTGCATATAATACACATATACTATGTATAATAAATAAACTTGAATGCGTGTGTGACCTCGCCAGAAACGAGCATGGTCCACATTCTCACCTCCAAGTTGACCATGATGAAGTTGTGAGCCAGTTCAGAGATCTCCTTCGACTCGGAAAACTTGGGCTTCAGCGCTTTTTGAAAACACATCAAGGTTTGCAGGTGAAAGATACCAAAACAAGACCTACAGCCATTTTTATTACAAACTCTCAGGACTTTTAACTGATCCCACACAAACCACTGCCATCATATCTTTATTAACGGATAAATACGGAATAAATGGGACCATACCTTTGCAGGCTCCACACCAGGTCTTATGAATGATGACCATTACGGGAAGGCCACTTACAGAGCGAGGGATTAAAGGAGAAAAACAAGGAAGAAGATACTTTTTACAAGTGCAATAAGAGAAACGATGCAATATCATATCCAAGTATGGTAACCACTTGCTTACGAGGACATCAGCATTCACGAATGCTCAACATAACCCAAACCTAATAACAATACAAGTCATTTTAATATTTTGTTGTTTAACGATTAACCTGACTGTATACGTATGTGCACCCTTTAATAACAGGTCATGTGACTGGCATTCTCAGAACGAACCAATCACACTCAAACAACCGTCCTCCCATAACAAAATACAGATCAGATATTTTGGTAGGATTTTATCCGAGTGCTGAAGCGTGTTCTACAGTCACCGGAGAAACATCAACCAAGAACACCCAACTCGTATCACGGGTTGTATATGCCGGCGATACGTCTGACATGTTTTTCTTTAATCAATAAACAAATTTCAGCAGCTGCTTTCAGGAGGTGACACGCACCTCGCTTCTGCCTCTTTCTTCCCATCTTCCAGACTTCTCCAGTGGATGTGCTCTCCAAATCCTACAAACAAACAGGGTTAAAACCTCTTCACATCATTCCTGTACATCCAGAAGTAAAAGAAAGGCTGCATCCCAAACAGCTCTTTGTCTTCAATCTAGGTGCCCTACATGGTGCTGTTATTAAACCATGACCATCAACAAGAAGGGGGAGAAAGATTTGGGAATTACCATTTATTCCTCCTTGATTTTTAATTGAGCTCATGGTTACACTGAAATGTATAATTAAATAAACTTATAACTGAATAAGCATATTAGTTTAGCTTAGCCATAACTAAACTAGCCAGTAAGAGTTAGATCTTCTTTTATACACAGCATAAACAAATGAAAGAAAAAACAACTGGAAGGAATAAATATTATACTAATGTTAATTACAAGTAAAAAAATGTATGCTAGCTAACTAGTGTTTGCTAAAAGCCGGGTAAAACAAATGCTTTGCTTGCTGGCTAATTTGCTAGTTAAACTGTTAAAAAATTAAAAGTTTCAGGGAAAAAAACAACAGAGTTACTTGGTATATTATAAAATATCAGTGGCATTTGTGAACAAATGTTTTAAAATGATAAAAATAAAAGTTATATGGCCAATGCTAACTAGTGACACTAAGAAACAGCTTCCTTAGCTAGCTAACATTAGCTAGCATTATACCGGCTAACATTAGCTAGCATTATTTGTGTATTACTATTTTATATCGTCAAATTGTACCTTTTCCGCCTTCCTGTGTAGAAACTCCACCAAAGTGCAAAACGAACAAAAATAGTAGCGAAATTACATTCATTAAAAACGACTGCATTTTTTAAATTTTCTTTTATTCACACGTTAGCATTAAATGCTAACCTTCGCCAGCTCCAAGTCTCGGGCTTCCACAGTGGAGGATTTCCTGCCGGACATCCGAGTTTTTATGGCTGTGTTCCAAATAGATTGGGGGGGTACACGAGTACACTAGGTAGGGTGTAAAGTGTACGGCGTGTAATGCACATATGTGTGCAGTGAACAGTCGTTTGGAACTACGCATTCCAGTGCTGGGAACCATTTAAATATGATTTGCATTTCAAAATAAAATTCGTTTCTAAATGAAGGGTTTAAAAAATATATTTTTCACACTAATATCACTATTTGGAAGGGTATTACAAAAAGACATATGTTTAGAACAGCTGAATAATTTACATATTTTTATATTATTGCTAATTTATATACTAATATGTTATAAATTATATAAAAATATTATTATAAAATTATAATTTAAATTCCTAAATTAATATTATACATGAATTTATTATGTTTTAAAAAATACCCAGCAAAGATTTATTGTGATTATATTATTTAAAATTATTGTATTATTTACATGTACCATAGTGTCTTGTCTTACAGCACACTTTATGTATTAATCTGTATAATAATATTAGGTTTATTATTAAATACAATATACAAGAAAAATAAAATATAATCATATACAATTACAAAAAAAAAACCCAACACTTATTATCTGCAACATGTTTATTAAAACAATTTATCATTGTAAACACAAGAACATTAAATCCACTAATAAATAGAATAAATAAAAACATGTTTAAATAGCATTTAAAAATAAATAATGTTAAATACAAACAGGACCAATTTGATTAACTTGGACTTTTCAATAAGACTTTTAGATTTTTTTTATACTATATGGAAGAATATTATTTGGTGGTGCTGTGATATAAATAACTTGGTAAATTCTATAAATAATTTTTAGAAATAGTTTCATTGTCGTCGTCATATTTACGAGGAGCTGACAATGTGGTTCAGCACACGGTTGATGGTGATGGTGCGAATCTGAAAGCCTTTTAGGACTTTACAGAGCTTCAGGCGTCTCTCGAAGGAGTTTTCATTGTTCAGAGACATCTGCAATGCAAATGGATTCATATATAACCCTAACAGTGTAACAGCACCAAAAACAAACACTATATCTACCTACAGCATGCAAGAAAATTACTCTTACTACACTGGCAATTTGCCAAAGTTTACCTTTTTTTTTAATTATTGAAGAGAAACACTGTGGTACCTTTAATCTGTTTATATTTTTGTGTAATGATGTTATTGCAGCTATAAACAGTCATTCTTAACCAAGTTCCTAAGCACGTCTAAAGTTCTCATAATAATAATTTAAATGATGGGAAAAACATTAATTAAATACAAATTATAATAATGTCTACATATAGACATAGAGACATACATGTATATAATTAAAATTCTAGATATAAATTAAATTGAAATATTAATTACGTATAATAATATAATTTATTTCAATTATATCTAACCAGTAAATGGCAGATAGGGTAAGTCTGTTGGGCTTTTAAACCCGACCCTAGTGGCTCATCAGGCTGGTTCTTATCCCCGGTTTCTGTAGCGTGAAGCGACTAGGAGTTCAACTCCTTCTGGATGGCACGCCAATCCATCGCAGGTTACCTTCCCAGTATTTTTACTGGTACCCATTTATACTGCTGGGTCGACAGAGGCACACTTGTGGTTAAAACATTGCCCAGGAGTCTTAGCACAGTGGGGGTCCAACAGGGATTTGAACCCATGATCTCTTGATCGTGAGCCCAGCACCCTAACCGCTATGTCACCGGCCCCAATGGCAGATAAACCAAACATTAAATATTAATTAACACAAATTTAGATATTATTATTGCATAATCTACTTACCTGAACGTGAGCTCCATCCATCAACATGGAAGTAAAGCAGCCCTGAAACAGAATTTACATACCATGGTCCATGTTAAGAAAGCTAAATTTCCTCGGCTAAATATTTCATGAATATAAATATATTTTAGATAAACACAATAAACTGTGAGAAATATTATATTCAACTGGCTTCACAAGAAAGCACAAGTACTACAGTATTAATAGCTGAGCACGTAACGTTAACCACTTAAATATAACTTAGTGATGAGTGACTCATCAAATTTTTCATTTTAACAGTGTTAAATTATCTTTTATTATAAAACAAGGTATCAATGGAATCTGTAATAAAGCCATAGAATAATTGCTCATTTGATATTTCTTCAGGAAAAGTCTCTGGCTAGCTAAGCTAGCTAGCAAAAAAAAAAAGTGTGGTAAGTTTATATTGCAAACATCAATATCTGTTTACTTTAGCTGAGTGTATGACAGCGTTTCTTTCCCTGTGCGCCGTACACACGTTGTATTGTTGTTTTATTCCCAAATTTTTTTAAATTACAACAAAAATATCTCAAAACAAAAATTCACTATTGGTGGCCATGCTAGTTACATTATATATATAACAGTCCTGAAGTTATATTTTTTGCTAGCTATCATTTATTCATCCATCCTACCAGTGTTGTGGGGAGGGCAGATTCTGAGACTATCTCTGGCGACTCTGGGCAAAGCTTGGCACACCCTGAACAGCTTGGCAGGCTATTGCAGGGCCAACACACACACACAACCAATTACACTAACACTCACACCTAGGGGCAATTTTGTAGCAGTCAAATCACCTCAAGTGCATGTCTTTGGATTGTGGGAGAAAACCAAAATACCCAGAAGAAACCTACACAAGCACATGCAAAGAACATGTTGCTGAGTTCAGGACTCGAGCCCAGAACTTTCTTGCTGTGAAATGGGTGTGCTAACCCCTACACCACCACGCTGCCCTATTTGGTATCCTAGCAACATAAAATAACAGTCAACATGAGCTGCTGTACAATGCTGTCTAATTTTTGGATGTAGCATTCTAGCATTTTAGCTCATACCTGCATGAGGTTCTGTATACTTTTGAGGATGAACTCTTCCAGGATTTGATCTGAATCATAGTATGATTTAAACGTTGCCCAGTAATATCGAAGGTCTTCCAAAACACTTTGCAGACATTCATCCTGTGGGCAAAAAAGAAAAAAGAGAAATGCACAATACAGTATTTGTAAACGTGGCTGTGTTGATTCCCCTCACGATGGTACTCCCAAGTGTGTCAGCATTATATATTGTTGCCTTTGGCACGTAGTGTAGATTACTGTACATTTTTGATAGCTAGTAACTCAAAGTTAGCCAAATGAGTGAATAATAGCTTGATTAATAAAATAATGATAAAATCAATACTTTATAGGTTTAGTCTTTTTTATTAAGCAAATTAGGTAGCTAGGTTCCTGATTATCTGTCATGCTAATTAGCTGGGCATTAACTAACTAGCCTTCAAAATAACCTACTGATGTTAAACCTGCTTTAATACTGTATATAGTCTTAGATACTCTCATACTCATTTGCCAAACTGCGTAAACCTACTACTAGGGTTACGGGGAGGCAGGAGCCTCTCTCTGCCAAAATTGGACCATGGCGGGGTACACCCTGAGCAGCCCGCCAGACCATCGCAGGGCAACACACACAAGCATTTACACTCACATGTCGGGGAAATTTGGAACAGCCAGTCAGCCTAAAGCGCATGTCTATGGATTATTGGAGGAAACCAAAGTACCCGGAGGAAACCCACGCAAACACTTTATTTATTTTTTTAAATTCACGCATGGGTTTATCTGCTAGACTTTTTTTGTTTAGCTTTAGCTCTGGAGCTTCAGGTCTTTGTTTAGCTTCAGCTCCACAGCCATTTTAACTTAATCTTTAAACCTTCTCTGAAAATTAAAGTGAATATTAGCAATTTATTTAGCAGGTACATATTAGTAGAAGGAAAATGAGAAAACAATGAAGGGCATGTTAAACAGTTTCAGAATATCACAGTCATGAAATTAAATCCGATCGAAGGTAGAGAACGTACCTGATCGAAAGTGAAGTCGGTGCCATTCAAGCATAACAAGTCCTGTTTATTGAAGAGTAGAAAGGAAGTGTTCTTAGTGAATGTGTTACTGTAATTACTGTACATTCAAAATTCCAGACAAAAATCAGAAGCTCAAAACTTAGGGGCAATTTGGAACCGCCAATCAGCTACCAGCCTTCTGTGCATGTTTTTGGACTGAGGGAGTAAACCGGAGTACCTGGAGGAAACCCACGCAAGCACAGTGAGAACATGCAAACTCCACACAAAAACGCCTCAAGCCCAGGAATTAAACTTGTGACCTTCTTGCTATGAGGTGGACGTGTTAACCACTGTGCCACCATGCTGCCTTACAGTGCTGTGATAAAGTTTCTTATTGCCAGACAAATTTAACATAGGACAATAGATAACCTGAGTAAACTAAATAGCCAGCTTACACAAGATCTTGTGATTTATTGAAGAACAAAAACTTTCTAATACCTATATCACCCATGAGAAAAATTATTTCCCCCTAAGTTTAATATCTGGTTGTGCCACCTTCAGTAGAAACAGCTGCAATAAAATATTTCTGGTAACACAAGATCAGTCTTTGGCATCACTGTGGAGAATTTTCAACCCCACTCTTTTCTTTAAAAAAAATAATAAATAAATAAATAAAATAAATAAAAAAAACGGACCTGCCCTTTTCACGTCCTGCTACAACCTTTCAATAGGTTTCAGGTTAGGACTTCCTATCCAACTGCACTTAAGCTTCATATCACGGACTGGTGCCTTGACATTCTCCTTTAGTACTTTTATAACACAGAGCTAATGGTATAATTCCTTTCATTCCCCACACCAGCACAATACCACCACCATGTCTGACTGATGTTCATACTGTGAGAGCATAGAGCTGTATTAGCTATATGGCAGATGTAATGAGAACTATGTCTTCAAAAAAGTTCCAGTTTTGACTCATCATTGTATAGAACATTATCTCAAATGTTTGGGGGAGTCATGGTGTTTTTTGGTAAATATTATGTTATGTAGAGTGTTTATGTTGTTCGTGAAGTGGTTTTCGCGTCACCACTCTATCATGAATACCATTTTTCCTTTCCTGTCTTTCTAATGATGAAATCATGGACACTGAGAGAGACCAGCAGCTTCAATGTAATTCTTTGGTTTCTTGGATGAATTCTCCATGTAGTCTAGTGATTTCAGACAAACCGTACATTTTCTGATGCTCACTACTGTAGGACGCATCATGGGTCAGAGTCTGTAATGAACACAGTGTGTCTTTTTGGACATAGTGTAGATGCTCACCTGCGGCATGCACACAGACAATGTCTTTGTGCTGGCGCTAAGCTGAGGGCTTTGCTCTGTGCAGTTTAAACCTCTGAACAGATGATCCTGTAGCAGAAATCACAAATATTTATACATTTAATACCATGTTCATATATTTACACCCCTCTTCCCAGGTTAAGTTATCTACATACAATCTGGAGAGTAGCTGTCACGTTCTGCAGAAGAGCACGAGACAAGACCTGGCATGAACCCCTGCAGAGATGCACGGGTGTGCTGCGTGTTCCCGCAGGTCCAGCTGAGCACACAGCAGCCAGCAGTGACAGTAATAAACCTGCAGAGATTTTCAATAATAATAAAAAAAATAAGAAGAGAGTAATTAAGTATTCAAATAATGAAATAAGTAAATACAGAAGAAGGTAAGTAAGAAGTTAAGTGAGAGAAAGAATGTAAGTCAGTAAGTATTTAAGTAAGTTAAAAAAAGTAAATAAGGAAGCGTGTGAGTAAGAACATAAGCAAGTAAATGAGTAGTAATTATTAAACTAAGTAAGAAAACAAGATGTAACAGAAGTAAATTCATATTTAGTATGTATATAAGGAGATACAAGGAAGTAAGTAAGTAAGCAAGAAAGTAACTGAATTAGAACTTAGGAAGGTATGAATGTCAATAATAAATATGAATTTAGTTAAGTGAATAAAAAGTAGAAAAAAAGTAAGAAGTAAGAAGTTAGGTAGTTTAAGTAAATAAGAATAAATTAGAAATTATATAATAATATTTTATTATATGAAATTATATAAAAATATATATAATGATATTTCTTAAATAAGAAAGTAATTTATACATATAAAGAAGGGAAGTAAGAATATTAGTAAGTAAGAAAGAGGGTATGTTTTATGTAAGTAATAAGTATTAAAGTAAGTAAAAAAGAAACTAAGTAAATATAAAAGAAATTGAGTAAGTAAATAATAATTTAGGTAAGCAACTAAATCAGAACATAAATGAGCAAGAAAGTAATAAGTAAGAAAGAAATTAAAAAGTAAATATTTAATTAAATAAATAATGACATAATAAATGTAATTACATTGTTTAAAGCAAAATAATTGAAAAATAAGAAAGTACACAATATTTTACCTAACATTGCTATAAAAAATAGTAAGAAATACTATTTAGTACAATAGCATGAGAACATTACCATTACAATAAAGCAAGAAAATCAGAAAAGGATAAAAATGAGACAAAAAGAAAATATTGCAATTCTACAGTAAGAAATTAAGAAGGATAATATATACTGCAATTAAATATATGATAACATAAAGAAAATAAAAATAAAAAATATAAATTTTACAAAAAAGATAAATCTACTATGATTATTATTATTATTATTATTATTATTATTATTATTATTATTATCATCATTGTCATTATGATGATGACGATGATTATTATTATTAACGGTAATAATTACAATAATAATAACAATAATAATAAGTAGTAGTAGTAGTAGTAGGAGTAATAATAATAATAAGTAGTAGTAGTTATAGTATGAATTAGATGTTACAGCAGCCAAACCCTAACCTGTACTGCAGTGCGGTGCTACTTACACTGAATGACGGTCTTCAGCATGGTTGCAGATCTTTCTTAATTCTGATGCCATGTTTCATTCCACCCTATATATATTTATATGTATGTGTAGGTGTGTGTTTACTTTTCTCCGGGGGCTTTCCTCATACACCGTGTTAATATTATCATTATTACAAATGAAACTCCCTCTCTCTTTCAAGCAAAGGCGCTCACATACACAGAGAAGGGTTTTATTGATGTAATTTCCAATGAGAATGGCTACAGTGATGTGTGATGGAGGGAATTAACATTCTTACATTCTTTAGTTTTGAGTTCACACGTGCAGGTACACAAGAAGAACCACTTCCTGTTTCTGGGCTGGAGTTTGTAGCAGGCCTAAGCATTCCTCAAGAGCACTCTCACTTTCTTTTTCACAAATTATTTTAACCTCCACAGAAAAAAAATATTTTTTTCTGCATCAGTTCAGTTCAGCGTGTGGGCATTAATGCATATAGGATGTAAAGAGAACTTGGCTCTCAGCACAGTCTGAATTCTTTTTGGCGTGGATTCCACAATGTGTTGAAATTGTGGTCACTTAGCTAGGCTGTGGCATTAAAACGACACTTGGTCGGCATTTCTAGGAAATCATTCCCCTTATCGTTATACAACCCCCACCAGTCTGAGCTGCTGCAGCTTTCATCAATGAATTTAAGCTACTGATGGCCTGATCATCTGCAAAAATCAAGATTAGTCAAACAAGATGATGCTTTTTTATATAATCTGCAGGCTCATATGAGTGGAACCTGATGCAGTCTTCTGCTGTTGTAGCCCATCCACCACAAGGTACAATGTTTTGTACATTCTGTGTTGCTTTACTGCACACCACAGCTGTACAGTGTGGCTATTTGAGTTACTGTAACCTTCCTGTTAACCTTAATATGTCTGGATGCTATGCTACTGTCAGAGGATGTTTTCACCAATCAGAATCCACTTGGAATAACGTCCATTATAATTCAATCAAGATATTTTCTCGTTTCAAGAACGTTCTGAGGTACGACACCTTGACCTCAAGCTTAACCACAGATCTCTCTATAGCTCCTCAGGGTAAGATACTGAGCCACCATAAATTTGAGGGAATACAGGGACATCCCGTGTCATTCCACTGTCCCGGTATGAAGTCATTACTGATGCATAGAAAGGGTCTGAGTAATCATTCGAAGAACCTTCAGCTCTGTGATTTTTTTTGCTGCATGCTGTATAGCCGTGTGCTTCCCGAAGTACATTACTAACCTTTTATCAAACACTACGCATGTTTCACTTCAGAACACAAACAAATAGCAGAAATACCCCCAAAACTGCAAAAGCAAAACTGTGTGCGAGAAACCACGGGATGTGAAAACCTACAAAAAAAAAAAAGCACTGTCTCACACCAAGTGTTCTAATTTTTTACAGCCGGCATTCACAAAAAGAAAAAACAATGTGCAAAAGGAAAGAATGCGACTGATTGATGAATGATTCGGTCCCGATCCGGCGTTCATTTAAAAAAACATATCAGATAAAGCAAAGAAAATATTCTCGTCATTATTATTTGTCACACTGCTTAATCCTACTAGGATGGCAGGGAGGCTGGCACCTATCTCAGCCAGCACTGGACAAAGGCGAGGTACACCCTGAACAGCTCACCAGCACATCAAGAAGGTCCTCGGTTCGAGATCCAGGCACAGCAAGGGTGATTCGGTGTGAAGTTCTTGTATGATGTTCTTCCCGTGCTTGCTTGGGTTTCTTTGAAATTTTTCAGATTGCCCCTTGGTGTGAGTGTGAGAGTGAATGGTTGTGTGTTGGCCCTGTGATAGATCAGCGAGCCATTCAGAGTGTACCCCACCTTCACCCACTGTCGTCCGAGACAGACGCCAGCTTTCCCGTGACTCTATTAGGATTAAGGGTTGGTTCGGCTACTGAGTGACTGAAAGTGACGAGAAAGAATTTTTACTATAGAAACGATAAGGTATTGGAACTACACCATTAATCAAGATGCTCAAGATGGCGGCGCCCTGTCCGGCTGTGACTGCACGAGCTTGCGATAGTTATGGATATTCTTACCGAAATTCTCCATCTAGGACTATAAATTCAGTTAGTACTCAGCAAAGTATGGTATATGAACGCCACCAGCTGCTTAATTTACAACCATCCAGCAACTTCGGCTTTGTAGACACAACAACTCTGGAGTGTTTACACAGTCTCGGAGTGCTACGGCAGCTAGACCCAGCGGCCAGTGAAGCAGCGGATTCATCTATCAGCAATGGCCGACAGTGAGGCAAGCGGAGGCGGTGTGACCGTAAGCGGAAGCGGGGCTGTCGGCGAGGGCTAACGACTAAGCAAATAAAGCTAACCCCTACAAAACTCTGCTCCCATTCATCTTCCTCTCCAATGTCCGCTCCCTAGAGTCAAATATAGACCTTCTCCAGCTGGACTTAACATCTAAACTGGAGTTAAGAAACTGCTGTGCCATCATTCTGACCGACACCTGGCATCAATCCCAGACAACGCTGTTAGCATCGAGAGGCTAGCTACATTCCGCGCCAACAGGAGACCACTGCGCACTCAGCGGTAAATCCAGAGGTGGTGGGTTGTGTATTTACATCAGTAACAACTGGTGTAAAAATGCTATGACTGTTTTCAGTCACTGCTCACCGGACATTCAGCTTTTGACAGTGAACTGCAGACCGTTTTACCTGCCCAGGGAGTTTACTACTGTTATCATCAAGGCTGTGTATGTGCCCCCCAGCGTTAATACCAAGGAGGCTATGAGTGTTCTTTACCCGTCCATCAAGTGAGTTGCAAACATCCCACATGAAGGGCATTTTTGTTGTTGCTGGCGATTTTAACCAAGCAAACATGAAAACAGTCTTTCCTCATTTTCACCAGCATGCGAACTTTGCAACCAGGGGAAATAACACTTTAGGCAAAGCCTACACCAATGTTCCAGATGCATTCAAGGCAGCCCCCTGTCCCCACATCGGCTCGTCTGACCACATCTGTTATGCCAATTCCAGCATGCAAGCCCCTGTTGATCTGGGAAAAACCCACCGCCAGACAGGTGAGGAAGTGGTCTGAGGGGGCCATGGAGACATTGCAGGATTGTTTTGAGTGCACGAACTGGGACATGTTCAAAGTGGCTGCAACATATAACAACCATACTGACATAGATGAATATGCCATGTTTCTGTCAGCCTACATCAACAAATGCATGGAGGACGTCAGCGTCATAAAAAATATCACCACCAGGGCCAACCAAAAACCCTGGATGTCTGAGGAAGTATGGAGAATGCTGATGGCCCGGAGCACAGCCTTTTAGTTTGGCGATAAGGAGGCATTGAAGATGGCCAGAGCCAATCTAAACCGTGCCATCAGGCTCACTAACGTACTTATATTCAGAAAATTCAGGACTCTTTCAACGACCCTACTAACACCAGGAGAATGTGGCATGGCTTACGGACAATCACTAGCTATAAGACAGCCCCTCCAGTGTGTGATAATGACACTGACTTTCTCAATGACCTAAATAACGTTTTTGGAAGGTTTGAGGCACTGAATAGTACCCCTGCAGTGAAAGACGCCCCTAGGCAAGAAGAAACAGCACTATGTCTTGCCTCAGCTGATGTGCGGAGGACCCTTAAAAGACTCAAGGCCCGCAAAGCCCCGGGCCTGAACAATATTCCTGGACGAGTGCACAGGGAATGTGCTGATCAGCTGGCGTGTGTCCTAACGGACATCTTTAACACCTCACTGAGCCAAGCCAAAATCCCATCGTGCTTTAAGACCGCAACCATCATTCCAGTGCCCAAAAAGACCCAGATCGCTTCACTAAATGATTACCGGCCTGTTGCACTCACCCCTATTATGATGAAGTGCCCCACACACACACACACACACACATTTGACCCACTCCAGTTTGCCTACCGGCCAAACTACTCCACAGAGGATGCCATCTGCTCCGCTCTCCACCTGAGCTTGACACACCTGGATGAGAACACGCACGTGCGGATGCTGTTCCTGGACTTTAGTTCAGCATTTAATACTATCATCCCACAGCATCTGGTGGACAAACTGGGACTCCTGGGCTTCAGCACCCTCTGCAAAACTGGCTGTTAAACTTCCTCACCGAAAGACCTCAGTCAGTGCGGGTCAGCGAAAACACCTCCAGCATCATCACCCTCAGCACGGGCTCACCCCAGGGCTGTGTCCTAAGCCCCCTGATCTTCACTCTGATGACGCATGACTGTGTCCCAAGGTCTGCCACTAACCATATTGTGATGTTTGCTGATGACACAACAGTGATGGGCCTCATCAGAGATGATAATGACCTGGCGTACAGAGAGGAGGTGGAGCAGCTGGTGAGATGGTGTGGAGACAACAACCTGATCCTGAACGTCGACAGGAACAAAGAGATCATTGTGGACTTCAGGAAGATCCAGCCCAGACACGCTCCTCTGCTCATCAACAGCATGGCTGTGGAGGTGGTTAGCAGCACCAAGTTCCTGGGGATGCACATCACAGACGACCTCACTTGGCCTGTGAACACTGCATCTCTGGTTAAGAGGGCACAGCAGCACCTGCACTTCCTGAGACTGATGAAGAGAACCCACCTGCCCCTGCCCATCCTCACTACGTTCTACTGGAGTACTGTAGAGAGCATCCTCACCAACTACATCTCTGTGTGGTGCACTGCTACTGACTGGAGGAACATTAGGAGAGTGGTGAGGACAGCTGAGAAAATCATCGGGTGCTCCCTTCCTTCTGTGCAGGACATTGCCCCTCAGCGACGTGTGTCTCGGGCCAGAAACATCATTAAGGACGCCTCACACCCCCACCATGGACTTTTTTCCCTTCTGCACTCCGGAAGAAGATTCTGCAGCATCCGGTGCAGAACCACAAGGTTCAGGAACAGTTTTTTCCCCCCAGGCCATCAGACTCTTAAATTCATAGATTGCACAAATACATAGTCTGTTCTACTCTCTGCACAATACCACTTTATACCTCAATTTACTACATTTTGTACAGTTTTTAACATTTGCACCATATTCTATATATTTACACAGTTTTTGCCATACTCTGTATATTTTGTACATATTCTGCAGTTTTTGCCATTTTCCACCATACTGTTACTCTGTCCTTATTGCATATTTTTATACTGTGTACATTGCTTTTTATTATACATTTATCTTATATAACATATATATATATATATATATATATATATATATATATATATATATATGTTATACATTTATCTTATATAACATATATGTATATATATATGTTGTATGTGGGGAAAAAATAATAGTACTACAATTTCATCCAGACAAG
>JAOUQZ010000041.1:17573899-17599050 GCA_028564935.1 Neosilurus hyrtlii | reverse complement strand
TGGGCAGAGTACACCCTGGACAGCTCGCCAGGCCATCGCATATATATATATATATATATAAAATATTTAATATAAATACTGTCTATATTTCATATATTCATGTTAATTTTATTTATTCATGCTGATCATTTTTCATCTCTTATACTGTAGTGAACAAATACAACGACATTTTGTTCTACACTTTGTTATACAAGTGTTATATTTTGTTCTAGACATTTTGTGTATCACCTGTATATCTGAATGACAAATAAAGCTAAGTCTAAGTCTAATATAACCCTAAAACCGGTATAGCCTGAACTGCTGTTATAGAAAATGCATCAACACCTTCTGAACAATAAGAATGAAGAATTCAACAAAGCCATGGAACAATATCTTCTTATAACAAAATAAATAAATGACCATGTCGGAGACAAGAAATTTCCGCAAGTATGTTTTTTTATTGATCCACGTTTTCTTAAACATATCTGATTCGATACTTCCGAACTCCCTCACTGTTAACCAGTCACATGTTCATACAATTCTCCTCATCATCAAGTCTTCATTCAGTTCTCTCACTGCTAGGAGGTGGACTTTTCTCCTGGCGAATAACAGATTTTTTTTTATTGCCTTTTGAACTACGACCATTTAAGAAAGCAGAGTTAATAACTAACATTTCTACCAAAATTAGCTAGCTATGAGCCTCATATATGTTCAGGGTTCTTTAACAGGTCTTTTCACGTCTACTGGGTTTCATTTCGCTGATCAAAATCAGCTTGATTTACCACTTTGAGATGAATGCGACCAACAGCTACCTGTCACTTGGGCACATCAGACTACAATCCTAACATTGCGACGTGACCTCGTGTTAAGAAACAACAATGGAAAATTAGCCTTTAATAAAGCCACACCAACCAACTTTGAATCGTTATGTAAAGTTACACAAACTTAAACTTCATGGTGAGGAATAAGGTCAGCACTCACAGCCCATACAATAGCTTTAATTGTTGTTTAATTTAAAATTTTTTTTTTATTACACCATTTCTTGTTTATTTATTTAGCTAATCTCCTGTCCTGCTTCAGTTTTGGAATGTAAGCTAGTTTTGGCTACTTTATTGAAGCATTTATTAAAAAACGTTTTCGCAAAGTCATAGCTTACAGATGGCAGTTACAACTTTAGATTTGATGACACTGTTACAAATAAAAAGTATTGATTGTTATGAATTATGCAAGAATTAAAAGAAGAAATAGTTAAAAGTACTATTATTTGTAAATTAGCGATTACTAGTTGAAGGAAAGCTATCCTCTGAGCCTGAGGTGATTAATAGTTTTACTACACTGGACCATTAAAAAAAATAAAAACAAATAAAAATTAGATTTTAATAGTTTGTTTTTACATTGAAGCATGACAGTGGTGTTTTTTAAAATAAAGTGCATTTGAAGAATTTGAGTTCAGAAACAGATAAGTGCTGTTGGTTTAATGATAAGAAAAACAAGTTTTTTTAGTAGCCTTATTTTAAAGAAAAAAAAAGTTTTTTAAAGCTACTTGAAAACATTTTTGTTGTAAAGCTACTAAAAATAAATATAAATACATATTAATATAAAAAAAATAACATAATTAAAACAATGGCACTTATCTGTTTTTGAACTTAAACTCTACATTTTTACCTTAAAAAAAAAATAAAGACCATATCACGTAGCTTTTTTGTATTTTTAGCATTTTTAACAGTAATCATCGCAAACTGAGTTTTTGTCCACCATTTTGATTCAAGCATTCCCGCTTTCCTCAGCAATTTCAAGAGATGGATTATATCTATAAGTATATACTGCATGGGAATGGTGCAAATTGATTGGTTCGCTCTCTCTGAATAGTAAACATTATCCACCCTACAAACTTGGGATAATGCTTGAATCAATTAAAAATGTTAAATCAATCAATAAAAATCACTTTTATTTCATTTTGTGTCGAACAGTTACTGGCCTCAGGCTCAGTGGATATCGCTGAATAGTTTATACAGTTATATCCACCTCACCATCAGTGAATAATTGCTATATATGATGAGATAGCGAACCAATAAGATTGTGCTGATCCCGTGTAGTATATACTCATAACAATAAAAAAAGAAATCTATGTGTACTTGAAATTTTAAGTTTTGCTATTTTTTATGGTTGTTAACAGCCATAGCATCATCATCATCATGATTATCATTATTATTATTATTATTATTATTATTATTATTATTACTACATTTGAATACCTGTCAGTTTAGCAATAATCTCGTAAACCTCTTTTACCTGCTTTAACAATGGAATGTAATCTTGTCCTAGCCACTTTAGCACGCCTTCAAAAATGGAGGCTGTTTACTAGAAAATACAAAGCTGTAGGGTGGATTTAATTTTTTATAATTAATGAGAATTTTGCTAAATATCATTCAGAGAATCAGAAATTAGCTCCAGGTTATATTTATACCTGATGGAAGTTAAACATTGAAGTGAAATCTGACTTATTCTTTTTTTGGTAACAAAACCTTTAGTTGTGGTAACAGGGTTGAGGTTAAAACTGTGGTTAGTGTGAGTTAGCACAACCTTATTTAAATAATTAATACCGGATTCTCAGGGTGATACAATAAACACCTTTATAATTTGGATATTGGCTTTTAGTGATTATTCTACCTTGTATTCACTTTTTATTTATTATTCTTTTTATTTATTATCTTGTTTGCAATGAGAACAAAAAGCATTCAGATTAAAGCTAAACTTTACCCAGAAATATCGTTACCCTGCTTCAATATTGGAATGTTGTGAATCTCGTGGCAGCAAACTTTAGCAAATGAAGCTTCTTAGCAAACGTTGTAAGCTAAACTTCTATGAAACTGGAGGGTAATAGTTTTTAACACCTCATGTTTAACAATCATAATCTGCATGTGCTCGGAAAAAAAACTGACTTTTTTTTTTCCAAAAAATGAGTATTTTTTCACACTTCCTAACAACCATTACATTCATTTCAAGTGTAACTACAATCCAAGAGTAAACAATATCTTTACAGGTAAAAAATTCAGAACTTAAATTCACTGAAATAGGTGGGGAAAAAAACATTCATAAATTTAAAAATGTCTAGAAGTGAAAAAATAAATAAAAAATTAAACAAGGGCCCACTTCCTCAAACGAATTATAAAGTCAAGAGCCAACATTTAATAAGTGTTTTTTGCAGTTCTAATAAACCATAAAATTAAATGTCAAAAATGTTTCATTAATAATGAACTATATTTGTAACAGAAGGTGGTTTAATTTTCACTAATACAGCTGTAAATTCATTCATTAGATCTTTCATGAAAAAGCTCGCCGTAGTTCTAACTTTGTGTATTTTGATAATTTAGTAGATACAATTAGCACAGTGATAGAATTATGCCTAAAATTGTAGCTGTGGAATAATAGAATTATAGCCATAAATATAACGTCATGATTATAGCAGTAAAAATTGTAGCATTTTAACTGTAATAATAGACTATTTATAATATTTATAATCATCATAGTTACTTTACCTAGAAATAGAATTAATATATTATATAAATAGAATTATTTATAGCCTTTAAATAACACAATAGGTTGCCTTAATTATAGAAATTGAATGCTAGAGTTATAGATATATCATACCTATATAACGATAATGATAAAATAACCAGAACTCAAGCTAGAATATTAACTGCAGTTAGAATTTGATCATTTGTTCTGAAGTTTTCGCAACAGTTTCATGAGATTGTACAGATTTTTAGAAGAAAGAAATTGTGAATACTAAAGAAATGTGCTTTGCGCTTATGTAGGTAGAATATCTAGAAATGCTTATATACAGAATATAGATGGATTTTCGGATGTACGCCCCACATGAGCCTGCAGGTCTTAACCCAGGTTACCCCTTGACATTCTTCTGCTTTAGCGTGGGCATGCAGGAAAGCTGGCGGTGTGACTGATTGATACGGAACACTTCTACACGAAGCTTGGAACACATGAAAACAGACGCACACATCTAAGTTCTAACACTAACGGCTCATCAGAGAAGAAAGCTGAGCCGCTCTGTGGACTCAGGAGGTCACAGGGAGCAGGCGCCTTTTCTTTTGGACATATGTCTCTGCTGACTGTGCGAATGTCTGAGGAGAAAAAAAAATTATTTATACATTTTTTAAAATATAGACTTTGTGAATAGTGCTGGTATTATGATTCAATTTTCGGAGGTGATCCGTTCAAATGAATCAGACTGCTTCATTTGATCTTATAGTTACATATAATAATAACTATTGGATAATTTTTTCACATTTACCTTTATAATGTGGAAGGTTTTATTGGGTCACCATACAATATCATATAATACTGTAAATAAAAAAGGCTTTTGGACCTGGTCAGGTCTTCCACATCCACCAGCATGGCGTCCTGCTCCACGTGAAGCTCGTCTCTAAGGAGGAGCAGCTGCACAAGCTCTTCATTCAGGCCTGCAGGAGAAATCAGAAGAAATATACAGAATAATTTAGTGTATTAATAGCAGTCATACTACTCCTTTGATACTATAAGATTTCTGTAGAAATATCTCCTCTTTATTAATATACTTGATGTTGGGTTTTTAAAAATATCTCACCATGACGTTATAAGATGACTGACCAAAAAAGATATAAATATACAGATAGGCAGATGATACATTTCTGAGATCTAGATTATTGAGTGTGAACTTTGACCTCACCTTGTACCTGAGCATGGAGGTCATTGGTGATGACCTGTAACTGACCCAGACTCATATCTCTCAGGTCGGCGGGCCTCAGGCTCCTCTTCATTAAGCTCTCGCTGATGTGGGGCATGTGCGGCAACTGCGACCACAAATCATTCGGAAATGTTTAGATAGTTATTATTATTATTATTAATATTATTTATCTATCAGGGTGGTGCTTTGGACAAGGAAGGCTCCATCAGATTGGAGATGATCCAATTCTGGATCCAGGAATTTTTTTAAAGGGTTCATTATGAGGTAGGACATTATTTTTTTGGAAGTGTGGTATTACAGCAGGGGGTGCTGTGTGCTTTCTGTTGATTTTTTTAAATTATTTGTTTATTTATTTATTTTTGCTTGGTGGAGGTTTGTGCTCTCTGAGTGCTCTTATTATTATTATTATTATAACTGTAGCTGCTTATTCATCTGTTTAGTAACACGTGTTTATCTGAATACAGATTAAAAACTGAAAGCAGAAGTGTGTAAAGGTGCAACTTACACCATGTATTAAAGAAGTGTGTAAGTGACATTACTAATGCTTTGAGGAAAAAAATACACATGAATTTTCTCATTCATAAAAAAACAGCACTGCTGGGAAGTTTCTATTAACCCCCACCCCCACCACCCCCACACACACATACACTGTGTCAGGATACGGGACTGCCCATGACGGTGTATTTTTTCAGCACAAATCCTGAAACTGAGTAGTGTTAGAGAGAGTGCTGCATTAACACCGTGTTGTTAGGGTGATTTCAGCCCGAGGGACTCATGACGCCAAGTTAGCAAGAAGTCATTTTCCACGTTATACATCGTACTTTTTTGCTTCTGCGGTGATGTGAAGAAAGATCAGAAAAAAAGAATAAATATTCTTGATTACTTAACTTCCCCACCAGGTGGCTTGTCATGGTCAGAGTTAGCATCTGAACACACTAAATATCTGTGTGTGTGTTTGTGTGTGTGTGTCTGTTAGACTGACCAGATCAGCTACCGGTGACCTGCGGTGTAGCTGCACGTGTCTCTCCACCTCCACCTGCATGCGTGCCATGGGTCGAGCCAGAGCCAAGGCCCCACGTGCTTCTTCCTCTAGCCGCCGCTGCAACCGCCAGAACTCCCCGTCCTCTTCCTCTTCCTCACAAGTGTCCCGGTCTGACAGAGACGAACTCTGTTTACTCTGTGTACAAAAAATCCAAGCAGGTGTCATCGATTTCCAGCATCCCATGCACACATGATTTGGTCCTGTCCAGCTTTGCAGCCTTTTTGGGAGGACATTTTTGACTCCCATTTCGCAAGTAACTGGAAAACCGATTTCACCTAACTCTTTGGTGGGTCTGTTTGGGATTACTCCACCAGCAACACAGTTTACATCCGCAGAATCTGATCTTATTACTTTCACGACTTTATTGGCCAGGCATCTAATATTATTAAAGTGGAAATCTCTATTTGCTCCACTGCACACACATTAAATAAGAGAAATCCTTAATTGTCTCAAACTGGAAAAAATTTGGCATTTAATAAGGGGCTCCTTGAGGAAATTTTATCCTGTGGGACCCTTTTCTTGATTATGTTAGGCAGTTGGACCTTTCTCTTCCCTCAAAATAATTCTTTAATAAAACTTGGATCAAAATAGCAGGCAGTTGAAAGTATATTATCTGTTTATGTACATTTTTTTCTTCCCCAACCCCTTTTTTATTTTTATATATGTATAAATTTCTTATTTCTTCTTTATTCTTCATTCTCTGATGTTTAAGGTTGTATTGTTGAGCCTGTACTCATCTGTATCTCATATCTTCTCTTTATGAGGTTTTTTATTCCATGTTCGGCTTTTGTCATGGTTTGTTCTGTATTTGTTCATTGTTTGAAAATTTATTAAAAATATAAAACAAAATAAATAAATCCAAGCAGATCAAAATGACTGGCGTCCATTCCACCGCCATCCAATGATGCACTGTGATGTGACGTGTGACACTATAGAGATATTTAAAAACAAGTACCACAGGAGACAAGGGTGTATCCAAGCTGGTCTCTGTCCTGCTGTCCTCGGCATCGCTGTCTTTATCACTGTTACTATCATTCACAAAGCACACCTGCAGGTTCACAGCACTCTGGAACCTAAAGGAGGATGAAAACAAAGTCAGAAACGAGTTCAGCGCAAAACATGTCTTAACACTGAACCACCCAGTTTCAAGTTTAATGCTTAAAAGTACTCTAGGGTACAGTGTGTAAGGTTTTACTAAGCATCAGTAGATCCACCCACAGTTCTTCTGGAGCTTCTGAATGTCTCACTTGCTTCTTATTTATACTAAACACTGCAGACTTCATCAAGTTTTCTATCTGAAGAGAAGTCTCGAGCATCTGAGCTGAATAGAATTCAATTAGGCCAGAAACATGTCTGTGCCAGTTTTCTGTCCCATGCAAAAAAGAAGAGTATTTTTACTCCCAGGGAACAGAGTATTTTCACTTTTGGGTAACAGAGTATTTTTACTCTTGAGGAAAAGAGTATTTTTACTCTCTGGAAACAGAGTATTTTCACTTTTGGATAACAGAGTATTTTACTCTTGAGGAACATAGCACTTTTACTCTCATGGAACATCATATTTTCACTTTTGGATAACAAAATATTTTTACTCTTTGGGAAAAGAGTATGTTTGCTCTTGGGGAACAGAGTATTATTACTCTCAGTTAACAGATTATTTTCACTTTTGGGTAACAGAGTATTATTACTCTTGGGGAACAGAATTTTTCTTACAATAAATAATCATTGAGCTTTTAAAACCTCAGAGTGAGCTGCTTATATCTACATGGGAGAATAGTTCCCATCTCATGGAGGCCACCATCTTGGACTGCCATGTTTCTACCATAGTCCAAAACCATACAGGCTTCAGAAAGAAACTTCAGTTGGTTGCAGTCTGGACCTTCACCATTAGATTCCACTAGATACCATTAAATCTTACACACCGCACCTTTAAATGCCTGAGCCACTGCTGTCCCCTCTTGTGCCGAAAGAAGGAACTGGGGTTGAATGAGAGGAAATGAAATTGTCACTGCGATTCCTATTGTGGTCAGCAGGGGGCTGTAAAAAGGATAAACTACATCTTTAAGACACACACCCACTCATCTTCTAAACTGCTTAATCCTATTAGGTAGGGCTGGATCCTGTTTCAGCTGATACTGGGCGAAGGTGGGGTCGGCTGGATCCTGTTTCAGCTGATACTGGGCGAAGGGTGGGTCAAGCCCAGCACCTTCTTACTCTGAGGCAGACGTGCTAACCACTACGCCACCGTGCCCCCTCTTTAAAACCACATTGAGGTGAATATAATCAGAGCAAGTAGCAGATCCCTGTTACATAATCAGAGCATGTGGACGATACACACCGTGGGGATGGGCAGCTTTTGCCTTCAAAGAAAACAGGTCCGTCGTCATAGAAACTGCCAAAGGCCAGTTTTTGTCTGATGGACTCCCTCTCGATTCTCTGGGCCTGGATACATCATTCATTTAGAAAATGTAAAAATTTGCCATAGCATAGCATGTTTAGCGTTTATCATTTAACAACACAAAAATATCAACTCGCCACCGTGCCAAGATACTGAAAGCCTAAATATTTTAAATACTTTATAGTGCCAACAATGAAGAAAAGAAAATGAATGATACAATCTAAAATTAACAAAATTGTATAATTAAAGTGTTTTTGGTACAGTAACAATGTATGTACAATGTACAATGTAAACTGCGCCTACATGGTGAACAACAATGCAACGACAATTACGATATGTTATTGCGTGAAAAAATCGTCAGAAATGGCTATTTAAAATAGCACCTCCTGTCGATTTCCGTCATCAAGTGGGCATGGACATGACCTATTATCGTGACTATTTAATGAAAACCTTTCCGTTGATGCTAACTTTCATGACTCATTAGCTACATCAGCCTCACGGCTCCAGCGTAAAACTAAACAAGCGATCGTCAGACACTTGATAAAAACATCCTTAGAATATACCCCGCCCTGCCCCACCCCGCCCCATCGTTGTGTTCTTGTGTTCTGGCTGGTCTCCCTGATGAAGCTATCATGCCATGAATAAGCGCAGTTAAAGGGTGGCTTCTGATCTGTGATGTAACGCCATCCATCAGTCACGCTTTCCAGCACATTCTATGACTCAGCTAACGGCTACCAGCTAAGCAGGTGCTGTTATTCTTATAGAAGATGAGGATAATGAGGACGAGATCAGCTACCAAGCGCTTCACATGACGTCATGATATTATTTATTAATCAAACCTGAAGATATTCAATCCTACAAACAGTTGCATTAACAGGATCTTAATCACTCAGTGGAATCCAGACAGAAATCTAAGGATGAAAGAAAATAGTAATGGCACCAAAATACAACAAACACATACACACACACACACACACACACACACACACTGCTGTAAGGATCAGCTGGGGACTAAAATTATCACCGAACACCTCACCTGGTAAACACATTTCTCCTGATGCACCATCGTTCAGCTCATGGCCGAGTGCAGCAGCAGCCACCCTGCTTTCTACTGCAGTGTGTGTGTGTCTGTGTGTGTGTGTGTGTGAGAGAGAGAAAGAGACTTCCTGAACACACACACTCAGTGATAAGAGGAGGAAGGATATTGGATTGCTCCCAGGCACCCAGGAATGGAGAGAGAGAAAAGGGGAAAGGGGAGAGAGAGAGAGAGAGAGAGAGATGGGGTTGGGAGAAAGGGAGGGAGGAAAAGGGGATAGAAGGAGGGGTATGGTTTGGAGAAAGAGAGAGGTGAGAAAGAGAAAGCGAGAGAGAGAGAGAGAGAGGAAGAAAGAGGGGGTGGAAAGAAAGAATGAGAGAGAAGGGGGGGGAGAAAGAAAGAGAAAGAGGGGAGAAAGAAAAGGAGAGGGAGGAGAAAGAGTGAGAGAAGAAAGATAGGGAGGGGAGAGGAGAGAAAGACGTAAGGGAGGAGAAAGAGAGCGAGAGAAAGAGAGGTAAGGAAAAGACAGAGAGAGAGAGAGAGAGAGAGAGAGAGAGAGAGAGAGAGAGAGAGAGAGAGAGACTAGAAGTCCCACCAGATCATTCCTAACCCCTCCATCTGAGTTTGGTTGAAAGGATCAGTGCTGTAGTGTACTGTCGGGGTAACGAGGGGACATTCAGGGGGAACGGCTATTCCTGGAAAACAATCAACCCCCAATAAAGATGAACCACCACACAATTCACTCTTCACCATCACTTTCCAACAATGAGAGGATTTTCATGTATGAAAGGGTACCAATAATTCTCAAAATTAAAAAAAAAATTGGACTCTCACCACCCTTTCATCCTTCTGTCTATTTCCATTTCCGTCTCTTCAGTTCCTCCCTCTCTCTTTTCTTCTTTCTGCTTCATTCCTAATAACAGACAGACAGGTCCCTCTTTTCTTCCTATTTTCTCTACTATTGCTTCTTTTACTCTGTACATTCTTTCATCCTTCCTGTCCTTTTCTACTTTTTTAAATTCCTGTCTTTTTTCTTTCTTAAATAATATTTCATTTACATAAATAAAATAACCATTGATGAACAGAGAGAGAGAGAGAGAGAGAGAGAGAGAGAGAGCGAGAGAGATTATGACCCCGTGTGTTTTCAATGGTTCACCCATAAAACATTCCCAGAATGCCATGTGTCTGTCTTTGTACTTTGCTCCTTTGATGTGGTCGACTGCCAGCACTCCCGCAGGGTCTGATATTACACACAAACACACTCATGTCCACATTTCAATATCCATGGATACGATCAACACACTGAGACTGCACACGGCCATGATGGAGAGAGAGAAGTGAGGGATCTATCTGTCCATCTTCAGATAACTTCAGACTCAGGTTAGACCTCTCTCTCTCTCTTTCTCTCTCTGTGAGGACTGAAAGTCTAACTTGTCTAAAGTGAAAGAACCTCCAAATCTTTTGGGGGTCATGTGACCCCTTTTTCTTTTTTTCTTTCTTCGATGCAAAAGTTTGTACACCCCGCAAGAAAAATTCCAAAATGCATCTCTTTGATTTAAATAAATAGTAAAATTATGCATATTATAATATTTATGGCAATAGAATAGTGATGTCAAACGTTCTGTATATTATACTCATGTTCTCTGGTGTGGAGGGTCTAAAATTGCCTCAAAATGTAAACACTATGAATGTATTTACGAAACAGTGCATGTATCAATCAGTTCATGTGTAATTCCAACACTCAGCTAAGCATTAATCTGCTCTCTGATCAGCAGTCGTGACGTTTTCATGGCAACGTAAACAAGCAAGTGTGGGGTTGGGAGGTCAGGGACTTACTCTACTTTTAAACAAATTGTACAGTAATGGAGTCCACAAAGGTAAATCTGACTAAAACTTTCATTAAACTTCAATTAGCATCCCATAATTATACAAGCTAGAAAGAGGACGGTTCATATCACACCACACAGCCCCCACTCCTTCATCATCCTTCACTCCTTCATCATCCTCCACTCCATCATCATCCTCCACTCCATCATCGTCATCCTCCACTGCATCATCATCATCATCCACTCCATCATCTTCTCCATCACCATCATCATCCTCCACTCCATCATCATCCACTCTATCATCATCATCATCATTTCCATCAGCATCATCATCATCCACCAAAAATGTGGCCTAAATTATTTCTGATCATTTGCTATTTCTTTTAGAGTATTTCCCATTAATTCAGGGGTAAAAGAATTATAAAGGTTTTCTCAGCTAACAACCCCCCGGGTCAAACTTTCACCTGTAGAGGGATAGTTTGAGGATCTACCAGGGCCCAGACTTCATACTGGATAGACACACACTCTGTGACATCACCTACTGCCAGTGAGTCACATGACCAACACACTACACATGTCAAAGAGAGACTCCCATATACCTTGTCTGTCTATCTGTCTTCCTATCAAGATATCACACCAGTGTGTCACATGACCTATATACACTCCATGATGATGTCACAGAGAGGACCTATCACCCTGGGACGTCCCACCTGCAGAGCTTTATGCACTGCTTCTATAATCACAGGCAGTCGCGTTTCCATAGCAACATAAACAGCCTGAAGCCTTTAAAAGTGAGTGCAGGGTTATAAACTATAAACAACGAATTGTATAGCAATGGAATCCACAGAACCCATGAAGGTAAATTTGACTGAAACGTTAATGAAACTTTAACATCACATCATGACACATGCTGCACCCTACAATTTTGGCATTAAAACCACAAATCTGGCAACCATGTTATTAACTGCTATTATTAAGTGGTTAGCACGTCCACCTCACAGCAAGAAGGTCCTGGTTTCACATCCTGGGCTCAGTGAAGGGTGTTTCTGTGTGGAGTTTGCATGTTCTCCCTGTGCTTGGGTTTCCTCCGGATTCTCCGGTTTCCTCCCACAGTGCAAAGACATGCACATTAGGCTAACTGGCTGTTGTAAATTACTCCTAGGTGTGGATGTGAGTGTGAATACTTACTTTACTTGACCCTGCGATGGACTGACAAGTGGTTCACGGTGTACCCCACCTTCACCCAAAGTTGGCTGAGATAGGCTCCAAATACAATTAAGTGGTTTGGCAAATGAATGAATAAATGAATGATTCTCCTCCACTGAAAATATTTATAAAATCTATATATGGGGCAAGTGATTCCCATCCTAACGAGCCTCTATGGTGCAGAATTTAAAACCACTGGATGCTTTAAAAACGCAGGGTATTTTGACAGTAGAGCGAATGAGTTTTTTACGAATAGTGATATTTATATGTCTGGTGTGGATGGAGGGGCACTGTACAACCTGCCCCACCCATGAAGGAGTCGCTCCTACATTCATTTCCTGCATTTATATCCCTGATGGTCTTGTTTCGCAGAAAAAGATGAAAGAATCGTCACCAGCACCTCAAAGCGACGACTTCCACGGAGTCCTGAAATTCCGAAGAGAGTGTAAATGGGACAAACTCGATATTGTGGTAGTGTACACACCCTGTACAGCCTGCGTACTTTCACACAGTGACACACTCATACTGCGATACCCAGTCGTACAAAACATGCATCATCTTTGTGAACGAGATTTCACTGTAGAAGCCACAACAGGGTCGAACAAACACATTAAAGGTACAGTGTGTAACATTTTGGAGGACGTACTACCAGAAGCTAAGCACATCATCAGTAAATTCATCTAGTCACAAAATTTTTTTGGAGTTAGTTAGTGGAATATTACAATAAAGTTGTTTATATCTAGATGGTGAGTGCGATTCCTTTCTCATGGAGGCCGCCATCTTGCACCGCCATGTTTTTACAGTAGTTGAAAACCATACAAACTGCGAAGGGGATGGGTCGGGAATGAAGTATCAGTTGGTTGCAATCCGGGACCTCGCCACTAGATACCACTAAAATCTTACATACGGCCACTGCTGTCTGCTAACAGAGACTCTTTTACTAAAATTACTACAATTCCCATTACCTTTCTAACTAGATTTCCTGTTAAACTATAGTGACGTTTCTGCCACAGAGTTTTTATTTCACCCAAATGAGTATGGGTTTCCCTTTGGAGTCTGGTTCCTCGCAAGCCAGGGCCTAGAGGTGTAGTGATTAGGTAGATGGGCTCATGCTTGACAAGTCATGGGTTCGAATCCCCGTTAGACCCCCACCATGGTAAGGGCAAGGCCTAAACCAGTGTGCCTCCGTCAACCCAGCAGTATAAATAGGTACCAGTACAAATACTGGGAAGGTAGCAATGCTGCGTTCATGGTTAGTGCTCAGGGTTACTGATCTGAAAAAACTATTTAAAAGTATACTGTATATAATGTATTGCTGTAAAACCTAATGGGAATCTGAACTGTTCCAGCCCCCTCAAACGAGTGACCATACAGTGTGGTGTGAGTTTTGTGGTACGGTTGCGAAGCCTTTGCTCGATTTTTCCAAGACTCCGACTTCAGAGGTAGGTTTAAAATGTTACCTACTCCATTTCGCACCTGCTACCTTAAACCATGTTTATCCTAATGAGATATTTCTACCATTATAGCATCATGTGTAACTGTTACTTTTGTAAATGAGTCTGCTTTTTAACTCTTTAAAACTGCCCAATATTTTAAATAAATGGCCCAGAGGTCAACAGGAAACCAACTGGTGCCAAAATTGCTGGTGCTTTCCTCATTTCCTCATCCCTGCAGAAATTCTGCTGCGATCAGTACATGGAGCTGTTTAAGAAGTTGGAGCGGCAGTGGGTGTTGCTGCAGGATCACTCTAGTGAAGCTTCACAGGAACTCCACCTCCATAAGGAGAAGCTGAAGAAGTACACAGTGAGAGCAAGATATCAAGACGTGTAATTATCACCTACATCACACTAAGACGACCCTCGTTTAAGTAGGAATCGGATTTTCCAGCAGGAATGCTGAGTCATAGTGGCTTGCTAACTTGTTAAGAGTAAAAAAAAAACAAAAATCAACAAATATGTATTTGTAATACTTAATAATACTGTTTATTGTACACAAAGGTAGACTCTGTACAGTTTAGGGTCCTATTTATTAACTAGCTTGCTCACTAGCATAGATATTAGCTAGAAAGATATAAACTAGCAGTTATTAGCTTCCTAGCTGCTAACTAGCTTGTTCACTATCATATAGTTAGATTACTAATAACATTCAATACATGTAACAGTGTTTTTTTCACAATATATAAAAATACCAGGCTCCCGAGTGGCACATTGACAAGGTGTGCGACTATCAACCCGGAGATCACAAGTTCAAATCCGGATTGATGCCACAGCCATCCGTGACCGGACGTCCATGGGAGCTAATTGGCTGAGCTCTCACGGGAGGGAGGGAGGGATGGCATACACCCACTTCCCTGTCACTTGCAGCGATCACCAGCCAGTCATGGGCGTCGGTGAGCTCATTCGTACGAGGGGGCGGATAGCGCTTTTCCTCCGAGTGTGTTCGGCAGCACCCAAATACGCATGCGCAGCAGTTCGTAAAGAGGCGGGCAGTAGCATTGCATATTACGGAGGGGGCGTGTGCTTTCTTATGCCCCTCCCTGGTGGGTGGTGGTCGTGTATAGGGTAGGCAAAAAGTTGCTGTGTGGGAATTGGATACTACTAAATTAGGGGAGAAAAATGGGGGGAAATAAAAACAACAACAACAAAAAACAACCCCTACAAATACAAAAAGGTCTTTTCTTTAGAACTAGTTTCTAGTAAATATCTTTTTTTACTCACCAGCCAACAAAGTTCAACAAGAAGTAATCTGAGATAAATGAATGTTTATATTACTGAAAAGTGTATTCTTTCATATAAAAACATATCTGAAACCAGGACGTTCAGCACAGAAGGAAATCCCAGTGTAAAAGAACAGGGAATGAAAGAAATTTTTTATGCTCATTAATGAATGAATCACTGCAGCTAAAGCAGTTGTAGTTTTAACATGATCTTAAAAGCAGGGGTTGGTCAATTGGAAAGCTAGCAAAATTTGAAAGTAGCCTCTCCAGCCTCTTCTGCCCTTGGGGGCCCTTCCAAAGCCATGCCAACCCCTCCACATACATGAGGTCTGCTCTTACTGCAGGCTCATGCACACTAGGGTCGCACAAGTGCACAAAGACACAGAAGCATTGGATTGGATATTTTCCAGTATCCTTGGAGGCAGTGATTGGTCGGCATTTTATTTTATTTTTTTTTACAGGATTACAGATGACGGAATTCTTTGATCTCATAAGTTATTGATTGCTGTTGGTTGTAAAGACCATTTCAACCAATATGTGAATACAACTAAAAAGTTACCATCCTCCCATACTACGATTGTCCCGCAGAGCGGCAAATGTTCCCAAAGTTTACAACACGCTCTTTATTTATCATAAAAATGAACATTTGAAGCAATACATTTCTTGAATCTTTTCCAAGCTTGCAGAAGGTTACGGAGGCGAGTCGCAAGAAGGTTAGAAAACTGCCTTCAGAAAAACGTGAGTACACAATGTTTTACTGTCCTGATCTCATTCAAACATTAAAGCTAGACATTACAGGAAGCACATCCCCTCAAACCTGATTGGTCGAAAGTACGTAGACACTATGGTGCAACATGGCTGATTTAATAATCTATATTTTTTTCTAGCAGCAAACGAGGGGGGAGGCTGCAGAGTGTCAACTACGGGAACGTTAACCACCATCAATTTCCGGCTTTCTGATTATATCCGTGGCAGACAGATCGGGCACATGACCGCGAGGAACGACAGAATAACAGAAGAAAAGCCCACAACATCCCAGCCCTGCATCACTAGTAGTTCTTTTCCAGCTGGATTTGGTCTGTGCCATCATCAGGTGATTGCGGATTAGAAAACGTAGGTCTTCTGGGAATCAATGATAACATTAGAGCTTCGAATCATGGTTGTTTTTTTCTCGCTTGAGAGAAGTTCCCTCAGTGGGAGCATGGCTGTCGACTCTAGAAACAGAACCTTGAAGGTTGGAACCAAGACCAACTGAATCCCGACGACGCTACAGCCATCAGAGCCAAAGAAGAAAACTGACCTTGCCCTTAACGTAGAAAGAGAGAAATCCCTCTTACATGTCAGTCACAGTGACACTAGCCAATCACAGCGACCTTTGCGTTCCTGTAAGCAGAAAAGGGTGGGTAGCTTTTCCTTCAAGGGTGTTACGCCCTATGGAGAAAATGGGGAAGGGGCAGGGTTGCAGCAAAAATAGGGAAGGGGAAAATCCGAATAAAATTGTGGGAAAGCCAGAATTGAGGAAATGGGAACGGTGCAGAATTTTTGAAAAAATAGGCAGAATTCAGAAGAAATTGTGGGGAGGGAGCGGAATTTAGGAGGGAAAGGAGAGGGCAGAATTCAAGAGAAAATCAGGGACAGAATTGGGGAGCAAATAGGGGAGAAGCAGAATTTAAACGGATAAAAAGTACAATTTATTCTTAGTTACTGCAGTATAAGAGCAATAACTGTTTCTACTTTATAATAACTTTAACTCTTTTTTTTGTTCTTCGCAGGGCCAGGTACAGAAATTTTACTCGAACGGAAATAAATTTCTGATGACTCTTCCGGACGGCACGGCCCAAGTCTTGTATCCTTTCAGAAAGTTTTCACATTTCTTCTAAATGAATCCATGCCCATCAGCGAATGTAACTTTTTTATGCTAAGCATGTTTTGGAAATCATTGCGAACGTTGTTATGGTGAACTGCGTGTATCTGGAAAAAGCGGAATATTCCTTATCCTTGCCTGTGTAGCTACCCCTCTGGAAATTTGGCCATCATCACTTTCATAGATGACACAGAGGGGGTTTGCATCGTTCTTGATGACGAGTCGAGCTGTCCGATAAGAGCCTTCTTTCAGTCAGGCGGTATTGCAGAATGTTACCATAACAACAAGAGCATCTGGTAAGGGTATTATATACTGTATAACTCTAGATTTATATAAATCATGTGGAAAGAAAAGATTTTAGATGAAAAAAGTCAAAAATATATTTAATTATGAATAAATAATCATGAAAATAAATACAGCAGCACGGTGGCGCAGTGGTTAGCATGTCCGCCTCACAGCAAGAAGACCTGGATTTTATTTCCGGGGTTGGGGTGTTTCTGTGTGGGGTTTGCATCTCCCCTCCATGCTTGCGTGGATTTTCCCCTGGTACTCTGGTTTCCTCCCAGTCAAAAACATCCACAGTAGGCTCATTGGCTGTTCCAATTCGCCCCCTAGGTGTAACAGTAAATGTTTAGGCCTGCAATGGCCTGGCAAACTGTTCAGAGTGTACCCCGTCCTCGCCCAGAGTCGGGTGAGATGGGCGCGACCCTAATTAGGATTAAGCATCCTTAAAAAAATTAATGAATAAAAAATTTACATACGAATATTATATTCTCAGGTTACACATGGATATGTGGGGAGGGCGGAGTGTAAATGAAGACAGGTCCAAAAGAAGGACGTGGCAATGGAAGGACCACATAAGCAACCCGACCTTCAAACCCACTTACCTGTCACTCAATAAAAACATCGGGGTCCGAGTTCGGGGACAAGAGTCTGTTCTTGTGACCTTCCTGGCCTCTGGACAGCAGGCTCGCTTCAGCGTCGGCAGCTGCACACAGGTACAGCGTTTTTTTTTGTCTTTTCGTGATGTTCAGATACAAGCCTTGTTGATAGAAAGGGAGTTCACAAAGCGGGTTATCTGTGTGTACGCAGACCAGCATGCCCGCTCCATCTCTGGAGATAGAGGAGCTGATGCTGCAGGTGAGCCAGCTCAACGCCCGGATGGCACTGGAACGCCTGCGCTCGTGCCTCAGTTTACACTGGGACACTCCGCGTCGGTCTGTCAAACCTCCCCCGTTCCTTATCTCACAGGCACGGAGACTTCTGAGGCTGAGCGCCAGCATACGGATGGGGGAGGATGACAGGGCCTATATACACCACTGCCTGCGGGACGCCAGAGAGCCTTGACCTCAGGACAGTACCCCGAACTTCTGTAGAATATCAAAATCTAAGACAAGAGACAGAAAAAATATCCACCAATGTGGTGGGGTGATGAAGCAGTCCGTTTCCACAGTGATGTTTACCTATTACTGAACCTCCACAGGAGGTTTCATCACCGCCATCTTCCAATGATGACAAGTTTCAGCAAATTAAACTCGAGAAACCATCACTCCCTCACCAGCCTTGCCTTTTCTTTCCCTTAAAATTACTTAAGGCGGCATGATGGTGCAGGGATTAGTCTGCCTTACAGCAAGAAGGTCCTGGGTTCAAGTCTCAGACACAGCTCGGGTGTTTGTGTGTTTTCCTGTTCTCCCCGTGCTTGTGTGGGTTTCCCCCGGGAAGTGCAGTTTCATGCACGTTATGCTAATTGGCTACTCCAAATTGCCCTTGTGAGTGTGAATGGTTGCGCTTGTTAGCCCTGTCGAGCTATTCCGTGCGACTCTAGGAGTAAGTGGGTCCTTAAATAATTGAGTTAAAGCCGACTCACATGTAAGTGATGTAGCGGTCTCTTTGAAAATCTTGTCACACTGGCAGGAATTATCATACCTATCATTTCCCACCAAATTTGGCACAGGTCCAAAAACACGGATCCTGCACCTTGAATTTAAAAAAATATGCAAATTCCAGTTTAATTCCTTTCAAAATAAAATATGCAGACAGGATAACTTGCATGTGAATCAGCTTCAAGGGCTCATCTCAGTTGTTCATCTGCAGATTCACCACTAGATGTTGCTAGATACCACTAAATCTTACACACTGCACCTTTAAAACTATTAAATAAATTCTGTAATTTAAACTAAATTTTCAGAAATAACAGACATTTTTTGGGGTTAGGCTTTATTTTATTATCTTTAACATGTTCAGCTAAATATATATATACACACACACACATCATATAAAAAATTTAACTGATCAATAAATCAGACGATAGTGAAATAACTGATCTGGCTGAGTGTGAACTTGAAAAATCTATGATTATTAAATAACATACGTCTACAGGAAGACAAGAGAACTACCATGTAAGTGCACATTTCTGTATGATCTCTTATTAAAACATCATTTAGGCATAAATCTTATACTGAACAGTTATTGCACTGCATGTGGAATTCAGTAGTAATTAATTGGCCATGGAGGGGTGGGTGGGCGGGTTTGGGAGCAGAGCTCTGGAGGGCTGTGACAGCGAACAGTGGGCGGGGCATCCAGCCTGCACCGGTAGCAGGACTACTTTCAGTGCAGACCTTCATGAAAGGTCGCCGCACGACCGCAGCAGAGTCGCACCGTAAAAACCTGGGGGGGAGGGGCAAAACAGTTTAATACAATTATATATTAAGTCATATATATATATATATAAAAATAAAAACACGCGTGTGTGTGTGCACAAGTACTGGGAAAGGACGGGAGCTCTGGGTTAAGAGTGATATTGTGGAAGTCTGTCCATAGGGACGTTCATCTTCATCTCGTTCTCTAGGATCTGCACCAGCTGCTGCATGGAAGGAAGGTGTCCCGACTCCAGCTTGGACCACACAGGAACATCTACAAATCACAACAGCAGATGAGCCGTTACTACAGAAACAACGTGTTTAAAAGAGCATGTTACAATAAACCTGCGGTTTGTGTTACATAAAATTCCGACCAATCAGAATCCACCCCTAGAAAATCAAGGCAACAATTCTGTGTACGATGGACAATAAGAGTCTCACCGTTGAGTGTAATTTCAAACGCCCCCGTGGACATGCACTGGTTCTCGAGCATGTTGCTGAAGAAGAACACCATCATGCAGGCGTAGATCTGTCCACAACAAGAAAACAAGGTGCTTTAACATCCAAACAGGTCACAACTTTTTTACTCCGGGGCCATATTTTTTAAATAACTGGCTGGCGTGAGTCACACGTTAATCTTCAATAGACTAAACTCGGTGCTTATTTATCCACGAAAGACTGCTGGGAGTTTACACCTTTGGAACAGAAGTGCCGTCAGAGGCTCATTAGTCCCTGAAGTGTCCTACACAAACACAAACGCGTCACCTCGGAGATTAGTCCGGACAGCCCTTAATTACACACACGTTCACGGTGGATTCTCACCTTATTCTCCTGACTCCAGGTCCACAGCCGCGGTGGCTCCATGCCGAAAAGCACAAACGGGTCCTTGCCTACGATGATCAGCCCGATCAGGAACAGTTTGAAAATGGATAGAAAGGAAGCAATGTGCCTGAAAGTAAAAATTGCACCATATAAATAAACACCAGTAAAGTGCTCCGAAGCCTGATCGGTAACATTCCCAAAAAAAACCCCTCTGTATTCAATACCTCTTACCCTTAGAGCCACCCATACAGGACGGTATTTTTAGGACAAGAATTATTATTTTCGAGTAGAAAGAGAGAAAAAAAGATCCTGAAGCCTGTCACCAGAAAAGGGTACAATACATCCAAAGTGTCTTCATGACAAAACTATTAGGGGGCAACACTGTTGAGTATACCTCACAGGAATGATATGATTTCATTGGCTCTCTATTTCAAACTAACAGATATTAGCCACCTCACAAACATGGGATAATGCTTGAATTAACTAGAGGGGCACTCAGAGGGTAAATTACCTCCATCAGACAAAAATGGATTATTATAACATCGCGTCTGTATAATGAAATGTCTCCCCCTAGTGGGCGTCAGAAAAACTTTACCCAATGTTAATTAAACAAAAGGATTTTTAGGAACTTTTGGGACTTTTTTTTTTAACATGATCCCATGCTCGGATCACCTTAAAAATTTTATGAGTTCTCAGGCGGAGCCCCCTCCCCTCCACCCAGTTTGATGAAAATCAGATTAGTTGCGTAATTCTGCTAACAGAAAAAAAAACCCTTAATAAATTTCTGGATCCGGATCGTGATCTAGACCTGCTACAAAACGTTTCAAGTTTTTGTCAGGCCCATACCCCATCCCTTCAACAAATCGTGAAAATTAGAATCAGAAATTCAGTAGGTTTTGTGCAAATCTGCTAACTCGCACTAGTGAATATATAACCTTCCCCCATCAAGGGGCAGCAGAGGTAATGAAATCTTGTTTATTTTTACATTACATTTTTGTTTGCTTTTCTTATGTTCCCATGCAGTATACTACTGTATATACTAAAGCAGTTATTCACCTTGGGTTGGGTGAATACCTTATATAAGTGGGAGAGGTGAGTGAGGGAATTTGTCCCAGCTATAAATTACATAAGAACAGGGACAAATGTGTAACCCATTATTTCTTACACTGATCCAGACATACTTGTATGTAAAAGACACGATTTTAAGGATATTTACAAAGTAAAGTGGACTGCTGCATGGTCGTGGTCATATGACTTCTCAGGAATTAACTGAAATTTTGTAAATGACATCTGTTCAGCCACACGAGTTATTTGCCATGTTATATGCTCAGACCGCTTGGACCCCTCAGATCACTCCTGTGGATATTACAGAAATAAAGAATGCAGGCTGTTGGAGTCTCACCTGTAAATGGGGAGAGGGAGATAGTTTTCCCCCTCGATACGGATGTCTGGGTACCGCTGGGACAAGACCTGCGTGTACTCCTCAAACACCCGCTTGTAGCCTCAGGAGATACTGTAACAAAACGGAGAGCAAACACAAACATCAGAGAACAACAAATCATACGAGTGTGAAACCTCCGCAAAATTATCAGCTACTAAAATTGGATTTGATTTTAAAAACTGCAAAAAGCCTTAACCCATTTATAACTAATTCTAAACAGAGGATTAAATAATAATAATAATAATAATAATATTAATAATAATGCCAATATTATTTTAAAAATATTTAATAAAGATAGGAGTGAATAAAACCGTACTTTTTTAATCTTGTAATTTTATTACTGCACCCTGAATATAAACAATAACATTCAGGTTATCAAATTACCTTTCATATTTATTAATGATTTATTCCAAATAATCCCCCCCCCCCAAATCCCCCCTCATTATTTATTTCTACTGGAATATTCATGATACAGATCACCTTACATGTTAAACTTTTATTCGTAATCAAAATCAGACGGCTCTGTCTCTCAGTACTGTAGTGGATAAACCATGAATATTTTATAAGCCTCAACCTCATCAAAGCCAAGATTGTGTACAGACTCAAAAAACAAACAAACAGAAGCAACAACAAGGGCCGAAATAAACCAGATAAAAAATTATATTATGTAAATATTAAGTTTAGATTATTTAATAATCCTCAAATAATTATCTTCTGTATATTAGGAAACAAATTCCCATGGCTTAATCCCAAATAACCTTGTGATGCCTAAAATAGTGCACTACAAGTGACATCCTTTATCATCTAGTGACTTAATTTATAATTGAACACTAAGGATACAACGCATGTCTATGGAGTAGACAAAAACAAAATCGTTTAAAACTTTTCTATATACAATGCTTATTAAAAATCTAAAAGTAAAATAAAAACACCACCATTTCAATCTTCCTAATCCAATTAACATCTTAGGGGATCCTAAGAAAAGGCCTTAAAGTTGGGCCGGGTCCCTAATGCCTCTATTCTAGACATCAAGTGCACTAAGTAAACTATTAAACCACGACCCATGTAGTGCACTAATGTAGGGAGGAGGAACTATTTCGTAACTCAGCCTTGTCAAACGTTATGTTCAAGACGAAACTAAGTTAAACACTCAAAAATTATTTGGATTTTTTTTCTATCTTAGGTACACGTCGTTAATAAACCTGTTCCCAATAAAATTTTATTGTATATTAATTCTAAAAACGTTTATTTCTTCATTTTATTCACCCTAGCATGACGTTAGCTTGGTTGCTAACTCAAAGCAACTTCAACCAGAGCCGCAAAATAAAACGCTCTTCTTTCTTACCAGATTTGAAATTTAAGAAGCGGACCGGCTGCGAACTGCATTTTCGTTTTCCTGACGCCGTTGTTATGGCCCCCGACGCGATGAAGCGAGCAGGCCAGTAATATTAACACACACAGCGGTAACCGCGACATCTTCCTTTCTCCTAGCACAGCTAGCTAGCCACTAGATTAAACCGGAAATCGCCTTCACATTTAAAGGGCGGAGATTGCGCGCTCTGATTGGCTTATAGTCAAGGGACGTTTATATGACGTCTCTGTGATGTTTTGCAATGATACTGTCGTCATGAATATATAGTTGGTTTATTTTAATATAAATGAAAAATAAATTAATAATACATTTAAAAAATATATAATTTACATAATAATAATATATAAACACATTTTTAAATATAATAAAACAAAATATTCTTTAACATTTGGCAGTTATTTTTATACAACTGAGCAATTGAGGGTTAAGGGCCTTGCTCAAGGGCCCAACAGTGGTGATAGTGGAGATTGAAACACTGACCTTTAGATCAGTAACGCATTACCTTAACCACTAAGCCCCCACTGCCCTATAATACTGCCCTGCACTATAATACACTCCCAAATAATATTGTTTAATAATTAAAAATAATTCTCGCTCCCACTCATTTGCTCACCTGCTTAATCCTACTGGGGTCACGGGGAGGCTGGAGCCTATATCAGCGGACGTTTGTCTAAAGCCGGGTATACCCTGAACAGTTCGTCAGACCATCGCAGTGCAACACACAACCATAAACACTCACACTCACACCTTGGGACAATTTGGAACAACCAGTTATCCTAATGTACATGTCTTTGATCTGTCAGAGGAAACCGGAGTACCCGGAGGAAACCCACACATGCACAGGGAGAACACACAAACCCCATTCAGAAATGACCTCGTCAAGCCTTTTTTAATTAACTATTAATCACTATGGGCTTATCTCTTTTTTGTTCGCAGGGTTTGTTTTTGTATATTTCTGTGAAATTGTTACAGAGGCTTTGTACAAAATTCCTATATACATGCAAAAATCCCTTGAAAGCAATTTTCTTTAAAAGTAATTAAATTTACAGATCGTACATGAAAAATACTATAAAGAGCAATACACAAATGGGAATGAAACAAAATGCAATAGTAGTGCAGCTCCATTAAAAAAATAGCTGGCTAAATTGACTGATGTATTATGGGTTTTTTCTCACATAAAAATTCTGATGTTTTGTTTACTGCGAATAGCATTTCGCCCTTCCATCTGTTCTCAGTAACACTTATTTACCAGGGTCACAGCAAACTGGAGCCAATGCTAGTTGACTTGGTTCATAAATATGTTTGGGAATAACTATCAGTCAATTTCCCAGAATAAGAACTGTGCATGATAAGAATGGAAGAGAAATTAAAAAAATTATTTAAAGAAAAAACACTCAAACTATTGATTTGGTTTTATTTATTACTGTTCAGTGCTTTTAAGAATACAGTGTTTAGTAGATTTATTTAGGCAGAAAGGCATTTTTCATGCATCAGATTTTATTGTACTGTGTGTGTATATACGACCTGAAAAAGAGATAATAACATTATTTATTTATTTTATCAATCTTTAATATTTTTTTCTACAATTTTTCCTGGGATCAACAGTAATTTATACAGCTTAATAAATTGACACAATCTCCTAATGGCTCCTTCCTCCTGTAAGGCAACAAACTCGATTCTATCCACAAAAGCAAATATTTGCAACATTCATTCATTCGCTTAATCCTTCTAGGGTCGTGGGGAGGGATGGAGCCTATCTCAGCCAACACTGGGTGAAGGCAAGATACATTCTGGACAGCTTACTAGTTCATGACACAGCCAACACACACACACACACACACACACACACACACACACACACACATAAGGGCAACTATATATATATATATATATCTTGAGACGTGATATGTATATAATATATATATATATAAGATCTTGAGTCGATTTTCCGTAGAACAGTGCTCGATAAGTCGAAGTAGAGCTAAGTATATCGTATGTGGGAAAAAATAACAGTACTACAATTTTATCCCGACAAGCCTGTTTCGTGGTTGCCCACTCATTAGGGGATT
>JAOUQZ010000041.1:17508056-17572066 GCA_028564935.1 Neosilurus hyrtlii | reverse complement strand
GGCTTGTCGGGATAAAATTGTAGTACTGTTATTTTTTCCCACATACAATATATATATATATATATATATATATATACTAATTTAGTTAGTTAAAAACGAAATAAATATTAATTAGTATTATTAATTATTATAACACAAATAAATAAATAAACAAACTCCGGATCCAGCGCGATGTCTCTGATTGGTTAAATATACGTAAACTTCCGGTAGGTGGGCGGGGCTGTATTTGTGAGTACGTAGCCATAAAGCAAGGCAACTTTTTTCCTCGTTCCCTCGAAAGCTCGCTCCAGATTGTGTCTGCGGTTTGAGACAAACAGTGTTTTAAACTCATACAAGACAAGATGGTGGCGAAGCAGAGAATCCGCATGGCTAACGAGAAGCACAGCAAAAACATCACCCAGCGAGGCAACGTCAAATCCTCGGTAAGACCGTCGTCGCCATGGAGATGTTGAACGTGTCTTGAGCTAAGCTAAGCTAAGCTAACTTCCTTCTAAACGTCGACAGGAACAGCGTTACCTCTAGAATAAAAAACAATATTTACTTACTCGGGAATTGGTTCTGTTTCAGTTTAAAACCGAACTTTGGTGGTTTTATTATAGAATTGTAGTAAAATCAGTTTCACGAGCGGGTTTAAACCAGGGGCTTGTGGTGCACTGACAGCCTGTTTACTAATTAGTATGCTAGTATGCAGGCTTGTTTACGTTTAAATTGTATTATTATTACTAGCATACTAAAGAGTACATAAGCATGTAATTATGTTCTTTTGACTTATAGGAATGCTAATTAATATTTGAGTATGTAATTATGTGTCTGTAGGTTATTGAAGTACTGTTTATGGTAATATGTAGCTTAACATGGTGTTGTATAGCATACTAATTATTATGGTAATATGTTGTTGTTTATGTATCTTTATCATTCATAGTAAACTAATTAGTATATTCATATGTAATTCTGTATTTGTAGTTGATTGTTGAACGAATTATGGTAGTATGTAGTTTGGTATGTAGCATGTGTAGCTTAAAAATCAATATGGCATTACTTGGCGTAATTTTGTAAATCTGAATTTCACTGATGTACTGTTTATGGTAGTATGTGTTTTGGTACGTAGCATAACAGTCCATATGATGCTAATTATTATGGCAGTATGTCGTTTTTAATACGTATCTATAGAATTAATGGCGCGATAATTAGTACATCAGTACGTCGTTCTGTATCTAGTTTATTGACGTATGGCTTATGGGAGTATGATTTTTTTTTTTATGTAGCATGTGCAGCATAAAAATCAATATGGAATTGCATAGCATAATAATTATTTGAGTAGTATGTAGTATACATTTCTATAGTATTACTGGGATACTAATTAGTACATTAGTGTGTAAATCTGTACCTCTTGTTCATCGATGTACGGTTTATGGCAGTATGTATCATCTGCTCAGAATTGTACAATTTCCTTATAATTGCCCCACATAAAATCCATGGAGTGTGTACATGTGTGATGTAAGGTATGTAGTATTGATATGCAGCTATAGTTTTAGTAGCATGTACACATTATATATTTTTTGGAATGTGGCTATCGTAATAATAATAATTCAGTATTTAAATATTAATGATGCCATTTTATTTACCTAACTAACTTTTTTCTTTCGCAGAAAAATACCCCGGACGACAAGGTGTCAGTGGGACCGTGGCTCCTGGCGCTCTTTATTTTTGTCGTTTGCGGGTCAGGTGAGCGTGTAATTATTATTTATTAAAAAAAATTCTACTTCTAGACCACGTGGCACTGAAACGATATCTGGAATGGAAAAAAAAACGACACGGCATGCTCTCTTTCCCATGTTGAATACAACATCCTGACCGACAGCGTGTATTTTGTCCTTGTGTTAGAGTTAAGAACCTGATAAGGATGTGTTTGTAAGCGGGATTGAGCTGATAGTAAGATATATCGGGATACAGAAGAAATAAAATCCGGTAGCAGATGGAACTGCTGTAATAACACTGTTTATAAAAAGGAATGGTAATATAGACGGCTCATCTTTCTGAACGAAGTAAATAATCATCATCACTTTCTCCTCATATGAAAAGGAATGAAATACCCGAGCGTTGGGATTATTCCAGCTGTCTGTGTGTTTGTGTCCAGTTTATGTCCCCAGGCTTTATTTGCGTTAGATATTTGACATTTTGGCGCATGCTTTTGTCCCCATGATCTTTTTTTTTTCTTGTTTATCTGCCCCGGGTTTTATTGCCCCAGGGCTCCGATGGACTTTTATCTAATCTAAACAGAGCCATGAAACAAACAAAACTACCTGTCCCCCCCATGCCTGTCTCTCTCTGTCTGTCTCACTTCCTCTTGTTCTTCCTCTCACTGTCTGAATGTCTTTCTTCCTCTTTCGCTCTCATTCTGTTTCTTTGTCTCTTTTTGTCTCTATCTGACTGTCCCTGTGTTTCTATCAGTTGGTCTCTCACTGTCTCTGTCTCTCTTTGTCAGTCTCTCTCTCTTTCTCTTGCCCAATCTGTCTTTTTCTCTCTCTGCCGGCCTTGCCGCCCCTCACTGCCTTTCATGGTCTCTCACTATCTTTCTTTCTCTTTCTTTCTCAATCTTTCTCATACTCTGTCTCTCAATCTCTCTCTCTCTTTCTCTCTTGTTTCTGTCAGACTTTCCTCGGTGGATGAAGAATCTAGGTTTTCTCTTCTTTCTTTTATTGTGGGATGCCCCCTGTAATGGGTACTTCACTCAGGAGCCAGAATCCGTGTCCTTCTGTCTCTTTTTCACAATGTTCTGCCAGTGTGTGTCACATGGCCTACACACTCTGTGGAGATGTCACCGAGAGAGGGCGCCACTACCCTGGGTCAGCCCACCCACCAAGCTTTACACCCTGCTTCTAGTTTATTTCTTTATAAGCTCAGGGGAGCTACAGTAGCAGAGCCCAGGTTGTGCTATGAGAATATGAATAAACATTTGGTATTTTATTAGCACTCATGCTAGATAATGTTAATAATTAAGCTACTGTGCCATTGATTCTTTTATTTCACGTTATTTGACTCCTTGTTGTTTTTCCCTCTGCAGCCATATTCCAGATCATCCAGAGCATCCGAATGGGAATGTAAGCGGACGCACCGCCCAGCGACGTGTCCGCCGTTCCTCCGTCCTGCTTCCTGCTCCTTCGCAATAAAGGAAACTCTCTCAGCACCTTCGGGTTTAATTTAAGCGATTTCTTCTGGTCAGCGGTGGAATCGGCGGCTCGTGATTCCTCTTCCTGTGCCTTATCACCACGAGGGGATTTCATCCAGCCATCGACTGCCGTCCGCTACGCTTCGTAATTCAGACGTGACCGGTCTTCTTCTATTTCTTACATTCCTCCGGAGTGTGTGCTAATCCTTTTTAATCCTCGAATGAAGGCGTTTGATGTATCTTTTATTAGTAAGATTTAACTGACCAGACCGTGAGAAATTTGCACAAAATGAAGGAGATAAACGCCAGGAGCAGCAACACAGAAACCAATCAACCCTTTTGACCACTAGTGTAATTCGCTTCCGACCTTAATTCATTCCTACATGGTTTTGTGATCGTCAGTATTTCTAATGGCTGCCTGTGTGTGTTCTTTAAGTTCTGATTAGAGCCAGGGTTTGTTTTTGTCTTTTTTGGGGTTACCTATGGGCTTCGTCTTCGTCATTTACAGTTCTCAGGCACATACTGCTCTTTGGCATACCCACAGTGACCCAGATGTTTTGTGTTCTCAGACTTAATGGAAGCTTGGAATAGATCTTGGGGCGAAACGGAAATAAAAATGTCATTGAGAGCATCAGTATGGTTTCTTTTTGTCTTTTTTCTTTCTCACACCTCCTGTGGACCTCATGAAAGATCTTAGTCATGTTCAAGAACAGGCTGAGAGATTCTACCGACTTGCGTTAAAGTAAAAATAAATTCCTTTTTTCAAAATATTATAAACTACAATCATCCATTCATTCATTTTCTGAACCGCTTAATCCTAGTTAGGGTCGCGGGGAGGCTGGCGCCCATCTCAGCTGTCTCTGGGCGAGGGCAGAGCACACTCTGGACAGCTCGCCAGGCCATCGCAGGGCTAAACTAGAACCAACTCATTGTATAAAGAACCTGCAAGAATATCATTCAGTCTCTGTACATTTTCTAATTTATAATTAGCTAGAATTTAAATTTGTTTTGCTGCCTTGCTAATTACGTTATCTGACTGAATTCATGCTAGTTTTACCCTGAATTAGCAGAGAAAACTTCAGCGGCATCCACACTAAGCAGAAATCCAAAGATGACATCATTTTGTTCTACGTCCACACCGAAAAACTGGAATGCCTTGGTGTTTGTTCTTATGCCATTTCCGCTAAACTTGGTTTTGACTGAACAGCAGCAGTTTCCTCAGGTAACAAGCTACAGTTAGCAGCTAGTTGATGAGATTGCCTACAGTTATAGTTAGCCATAGGATTAATAATAAGGTAGACATACTACTTTGGGATGAGAATAAATAAAAAAAGAAAACATTAAGTGTGTCTTGTGGGAGTAAATACGGGGATGTATACCAAAGAAGTTTGACCCTAAGCGTGGGTGTGAATGTGTACCCCACCATTGCTAAGTGTCGGCTGAGATAGGCACCAGCCTCCCCATAACCTGCACGGTTTGGAGATTGAGCAGTTTGGCTGTGCACTTGGTGGTGTAAAACATTTGTGTCTTTGCTTAGTCGTCCACAAAAAAACAAAACCGAGACATGATTCTATTCTCAGAGAGACGTGATGCCATGAAGACGACAACACAGTGATCAAGTGCCATGTTTTGTTTTATTGTACAAACTGGAAACTATGTATATGAGCAATTCTGCTGTGGAGAGGAATTCATGTCACATTGAGATCTAATCATTACCATTACAAAACATACATGAAAAGAAAACAAGACCTGATGGACATGTGACGTCATGTTTCAGTAGAGAATATAAGAATTTTTTTTTAAAGTAAAGTTTTTATTGCGTCATATTCAAGACTTTACTGGAAAATAATGCAAGAATGAAGTGGTTGGATTTGAATTCCGTCTGTATTGTTTTTTGCTGTGAAGTCATACTTTAAGCCTGAATTCACCCATTTAATTGTGACTATCCAACAAAAGTTGTTTAGTAGATTTGTTACAAAAATTGCTTCCAAGTATTAAACATTATTTCTTAATTTTATTACATTAGGTCTTCAACAATAATTAAAGTCAAATAGTGTATATCAACCGAAAAAAAAAAAAACCTTGACTGCTAACCCAGATGTATCTGACTTTTCTTAAGCACACCCCGAAATTTAAAAGGGAGCACAAATATACATGCTAATTTAGAACAAACAAACAAAAAAAATGACATGATTGACCTCAAATTAATTGCCTCCTCAGCTTGGCGGTGGAAGCTATGTATTCGCCAGTGTCAGTTTGTTTGTTTGTTAGCAAGATTATGCAAAAAACCTACTGAACCAATTTTTTTTCTACCCAGCTTGGTGAAGGGAAGGGGTGTAGGCCTGGCAAAAACCAATAACATTTTGGAGCGGATCCAGGCCAAGATGCTCATCCAGGAATTTATTAAAGGCTGTTTTTTCTGTTAGCAGGATTATGCAAAAAATACTACTGATCAGATTTTGATCAAACCTGGTGGAGGGGTGGGACCTGGGCCTGGAAAGAACGTATTCAATTTTGAAGGTTTTTTTTTTTTGAAGGTATGTGCATTGGATTTTGGCATATAATAGAAAACAAAAACGCCTCTTCCTTAACGTGCGTGAAAATGAGACGCCCACTGGAGGGAAGAGTTATTTTACCATGTCATGCTATGATGATCCATAGGAACTTGGTGGAGATACCTTGCACTATATGAACGCTACTCTAGTTCCTTGATTTATTCATCTTTGGTCACTTTATCCCAATCGGTGCCATGGTGGTTCCAAAGGCTATCCAAGGAACAATAGATGCTGAGTTAAAAAACACCCTGGAACAAATATACAGTATACTGTACATTCATGGCTGGGTCAAGTTAGTATAGCCAATCTGACCTTTAGCATATTTTTGACAGCTATAGGAGGAAACGGTGAAACTTTACACTGTCAGTAACTTTAGCTCAGGATGGAGCCAGGGACCCTGGAGCTGTGTGGCAGCAATGCTACTCAATGTATAAATACTGTATAAATGTCTGGGGGAACGGGCAGGGGGTTTGTCGAAAAAATCAAGCAATGTTCAAACAATTTACTACAGCTCAATCAACTAATCCATGCATTGCATTCAATGTTTTTCCCACCGTAATGATTGCATTTCAATATGGCATGAATTCCATTGCATATGCTACATGAAGGAAATTTCAGTTTATTACACAAATTAGTCAGTGTCTGGAAGATCCATCCCTGAAGGTACACTCTGATATGAATTTCAGAAGATACGGCCCCAAGCATTTAGTTATTAGTAGCTGGTCGGTTGCTGTTAGTAAGCGTATGAGGAATCGGTATGAGGCTCGGGTAAAATCGGTGGCTTCTGATGCAGCAGGCACTGGTCACGTGTATAAAAGCAAAAGGTCCTTTGTTGTGTTTCCTCAGTCGTCATTCCTTAGTGGCATCGGCAAAGAGTAGGAAGCCAGAAAAGGTACTGTCGTCTTCACTGCTGGAATAAATTCCATTCCAGTCCCGCAGAGTCTCCAGCCACACCTGGTCACCGGAAGACAATCGGATCAGTGCCATGTTGGAGGCCTGGTCGATGTCCTGGCCATAGAGGGAGTCGCGAGTGCGCAGTTTACGGACTCCGTTGACTACCAAAGCGGCCCGTAAAGGACGACTACGAACGGTGATGTAGTAGGAAAAAACGTAGACACCTCCATAAGTGCAGTTGAACTTGCTGATGTAAGGGTCCCAGTGTCCTTCCTCATTGTAGATGACTTTGTCAAATTTGACAGGGTGGCCAGGAGGAGGGAAGGATCTGCTCGGGAAGAGTCCGACACTAAAAGCAGAGCGCTTCTGAATGAACGGTTCTCCCTTTGTGCCCTTCATTCCGATTTGGCCACGTACACCTTTCAGACCTCGCATTCCCTTCATGCCGCGGGTACCTCTTTGCCCTGGTGGTCCGGGTGGTCCTCTTTTACCTAGCTCTCCCTGTGGACCTGGAGGGCCTGTATCTCCTTTTTGGCCAGTGACTCCAGGAGGCCCATCTGAGCCATTCAGTCCTGGCTTGCCCATGTCTCCTGCAGGTCCTGGAGGCCCAGGTTCACCTTTGTCACCCTTTTCCCCCTTTTCCATCGTTTTTCGTTCTCCCGTTTCTCCTTTTTCCCCCTTTGGCCCCTTTATGCCATCTTGTCCAGGAGGTCCCGTTGGCCCTTGCAGGCCCATATCACCCTTCTCGCCCTTGCTTCCATTCAGGCCAGGTTCCCCTCTGTTTCCAAGTTCACCTTTCAATCCAGGCAAGCCGATATCTCCTTTGTCTCCTTTAAGCCCAGGTTCACCTGAAGATATAATAGATATAAAGAAGTTAAAATGATTTTGTCCATGACAGTATGTAACAAATAATGTAAACAGGGATAGCCATTTATAAGGCAACACACCTTTTTCTCCGGGTTTGCCAGGAGAACCTGGTATTCCTGGAATACCTTTCTCTCCCATTTGTCCTGGATCTCCTAAAGGAACAATAGGCCTGTTATTAACCTGTCTAAGCTGTGCATCAAAACAAGCCACTTTCCCGCTATATAATCAATAATAGGATTTTTGTCTAAATGGCAATCAAAAGGTAGTGAGGCATTATGGATGGTTTTCAAGGTTGTATCACCTATTTTGCAAAGAATGGTCTTGTTTTATTACCCTTCTTTTGCTTTTCCTTATAAAAGGGACGACAAACAGGTACAGCATCAAAAACAGCTGTCTAATCCTACTTGGGTCACTGTGAGGCTGGAGCCTATCTCAGCTGACTCTACAGGGTACACCTTTACCAAATTGTCTGTCCATCGCAGGGCCAGCACACACGATCAATTAGCCTCATGTACATGTCTTTGGATTGTGGAAGGAAACTGGATTACCCAGAGGAAACCCACTACCGCACGGAGAGAACATTCAAACTCCACAGAGAAACACCATTGCCAGGACTCGAAGAGCAGACCTTTTTGCTTTAAGGAGGATGTTCTAGCTAGAACGCTGCTAATATCTAATATCTGGCAAATTGCTAGCCATGACAATTCTACCACTTTAGAATTACATGGTTTGTATGGTCTTTGTACTACATTCATTTTCTGGCTTGCAGTGATGTCATTGGAGGGTTGCTTCATTCAAAAACCTTGACTAAACCATTATAAACCAACGTAAAACTATTTGGACCACCAACTTAAGCCCAGAATTCACCAACCTTTTTCACCCTGCAGTCCAGGAGCTCCAGGAAATCCTGCTGGTCCGGTTGCCCCCTGAGGTCCCATCTCGCCTTTCTGTCCTAGAACACCTGACATAGATAGACAGAAAAACGGACAGAAATAAAATTAGAATGTATGACCAAATGTAGCAATTATTCAAAGTCTAAATCAATATCCATCAGCTTAGCTCCTTACTCCATCCTTAATGTAGGGGCAATACTCTCCTGTGTGGACCAACAAAACCTAAAATCTAAACACAGTATATTCCATCTAAATATTTACTCAATATTTATCGCTGAAATGGATGATTTGGGAGTGCCGGTCTTCGGGAATGTTCACCACCTCTAGCTTTCATCACAGCCTCTACACTGTATCTTTCATTTCCTCTGTCTGACCTGGCGACCCCTTCTCTCCGATAGGTCCTGGAGGGCCCCTCTCTGGTGGACAGCACTCACAGAAGTTGAAGAAGCACTCGTTGTAGTCCAGAGTGTAGTTCCGGGGACCAATTCCAGGCGGCAACATAGACTCTGTGTGGTAATCAGCTGAATAGGCATCGCTGGAGTAGGTGCTGCTGTCAGTAAAGGATGAATACGCATCCGTGATAGACTCTGTGGTGTCCTCAGGCAGGGCACTACTGGAAGGGATGGGAACCATGGTGGTGGTAAAGCGACCACCCAGATGGGTAGGTGATGGCGAAGATGATTCCCCACCCGGAGGGGGCTTCTTAGTAGGCTTAGCCCGTAATCGATGTGGATTCCTGGGTACTGTTGCCTCGGCCACTGCTACCACCATCGAAGCCATCACCAGGATGACCAGGTGGAGTGAACTGGTCATTTTTCTGAGGATGGTGATAAGTAGCAGCTTATTATCTACAGAATGCAAAAGGAGGGGAAAAAGAGAAAACATGATGCGTGCGGCAAACAAATCTAGCATACTTAATTCATTCATTAATTTGCAGAACCGCTTAATCCTACTCGGGTCAGTATGGGACAGGATCCTATCTGAGCCGACTCTGGTTGAAGGCAGGGTACTCCATGAGCAGCTAACAAGTCCATCGCAAGGCAACACAGACAACCATTTATGCTCCCTTTCACAACCAAGGGGCAATTTGGAACATCCAATTAGCCTAATGTGCATGTCTTTGGATTGTGGGAGGAAACCGGAGTACCCAGAGGAAACCCAGCAAGCACGGTGAGAACATGCAAACGCCAGACATAAACACCCTCGCTGAGCACAGGACTTGAACCCAGGACCTTCTTGCTGTGAGACAGACATTCTAAACACTACAACACTGTGCCACCCATAACATGCAATAAAATCAATAAAATTATATTTCTAAAAACCATATTTGTGCACCATTTTTTTTTCTTTTATGATTGCAATTTTTTTTAATTTAACTTCTTTGTTGCTGCGATATTTTTAGCTGTACAACTTTTAATACTCTGAAAAGTAGGCGGAGCTAGTGATATTGTGTGCTTTGTGTGGCCTCGGTGTTGTGAGAATGTGCACAATACATATGTGAGCTTTCTTTATTTATAATTTATTACAATTTGTTTCCATAGCAAGACCGTTAGCTTCGAGTATCATTTTCCTTTCATTGTTTTGCTAAGACTAACACAAAAAAGACTTGTGCTTTATTTCAAATGTTTTCAAGTAGATGGAATAAGCACAACAAAAGGTTGCCAGGTGTTGTTCTGTGTAGTTGTGAGTATATATTCCCTATTTTCTGCATATTACCAATGCGCAGTGTGCACAATATCTTTACATAAAGTATTCAACATTCATCCTATTATCATAACAAACTAAATTCCCATACTGGTTCTTGTGATTTGCAGATTTACTTGCATTAAAGAAGAAAACGAGACCTCGCTTACTTTTTGTCGGTTCACTTCTTCAGGTGTCTTCTTCTCCGTCGTCCTCCTAACCTGAGAGGGAACAACATCGCAGCCACCACCTTTTAACAACCTGGGCCTCGGCGTTCCCTTGGGCCTGCCCAATAAAAGGCTGTTCAGCTTCACTGCCATGTGGTGTGTCCTTGGCATGGATTCCAGGCTGCTGGATACTTGAGGAGACGAGGCTAATGTGATGTTTTCGAGACCATATCGTATCAATCAGCCTCATTCCCAGGCATCCTTAGGGGAGGAATAGTGCGCTAATTTACACTTATGCACATAAACACACGTGCATGCGCACAAACTTGTTCTGTGTTACTATATTTCACATTATTGCAATCATTAATCTAGGCTTTTTTTATTAGGTTACAATTGCAGAAGACAAACTGAAGGTTGTGCTAAGAAAATAATAGTGAAGGGAATCGGGATATCAATTAAATACATTATGAATTGTCCTTTTAAACACCAGGAAAATATTCTCGAGAAATCCCTATGCACATTTGCACTTTTATCCTCTGATCTATACAGATATCCTGTACAGTAGAGGTCAGGAGTTTATATATACTCATCATGGATGTGAACATCATGGTAATATTGGGAAAGAGGAATGCCAGTACCAGTGCTATGTTCTTTTACCCAGAGCACCTTACTGTTTTTTAATCGTTTATACAGCTGGGTAGATGAGGGTTAAGGGCCTTGCTCAAGTTCCCACCAGTGGCAGCTTGGAGGTATGGGGGCTTGAACTGCCAAACTTGACTTTTGAAACCCAGAGCCTTAACCATTGTGCCAGCACTGCCCCAGCTATCCATCTATCCATTCAGCCAGCTGTTTATTTATTCATTATTCATACCACATCATGGTAATATTGAGAAAGAAGAACGCAGGAATGTCTCTTGAAGCTAATTCTAATCAACTGCATATGAAACTAGAGGGGCACTCATAGAGTGCATGGTACCTTCACCAGCCACAAATGGACTATTTACACTTTGGCATGGTTTCGATAAAATGTGTTCTCCAGTCGAGATGAGCATTTTTCTTTTAATTAAAGATAGGGATTTTTCAGGATTACACGGACAATGTTTCTTTTCTAGGCCCAGGTTCCTCCTTTACACCAAATTTGATGAAAATCAGATCAGTAGTTAGCTAACAGAAAAAAAATCTCTTGACAGAGGCTTGTTAAACAGCTTTAATAAGTTCCTGGATCCGGATGGAAATCCGAATCCCTTATGTCTAAAACCCGCCTCTCCAACCATTAGGCCACGGCTACCCCCAGAATTTATTCAGGAGGGGTACACCCTGAACAGCTCCGCCCGTCAATCACAGGGCAACACGCACCACCATTCAAATTAAACCTCACACCTAGGGGTAATTTAAAACAGCCAGTTATAATATGCATGTCTTTGTACTGTAGAAAGAAACTGGAGTGCCTCGAGGAAACCCATGCAAGCAGAGGGAGTACATGAAAAACGCCCTTACCGAGCCCGGGACTTGAAGCTGTTCCTTGCTATGAGTCCCGGCCCTTATTGTGGACGTGTCAACCACTCACCCAGAGAAATCATCGAAATCCTAAATATTATTGTGACTTTCAGTTCTATAATGAATGTATGCAAACATCTCACTTCGGCTGTACTGCCTGAGAATATTCTTGGAAGAATATCTGGAAATGTTTTAGAGGATACACAGACATTTATTTTTAAGAATTTTACAACTGCATTTAATATAGTAGCACGGTAGATAATGTATTCTGTAGAATAGAGGCACAGTTCCTTTTTTTTCCATTAAAAAAAAACATGGAACGCAAACTTCCGCGTCTGTAACTTGCCAACATGTTCTTCAAACAAAAAGAAAAAAATCTAAATGGTAACTAAGAGGTTGAATGAGTCATGGTTTTCCCAAGGATCAAAGAGATTTAGGAACTTGGGGGATTTCACTGTAGTCCCGGCCCAGTACACTTGGGAGCGTATGGACTCGTACCTAACACCCCTTCAAACAGCACGACCGAATGCAACCCCTTCACCAGGACGTCTATTTTTCAAACACACAATCGACTTCTGAGAATAGCAAACAAGGAAAAATTCCTAAATGAAACCCAGGGTCAGGACTTTCTGGAGGGACGTGGCCTGTGTTCAAGGCTCCCTCTCCTTTTGGCAGAAGCTCAAAGAGAAGCTCAATAATCAAAGCCAATGAGAGATTGGACTGCAAACCAAAGCTGTGGCAACATTTCTGAAGCCCACCTAAAGGAAATTTAGCACTTGTGACTTTTAGGCACTAGAAGGGTTACAGGAAGGGTAAGGTGTTGGTTTTAGAGGGTGTATAATGTTCTTGTGGTTGTAGGACTTCATATCTGACTTCAAATCTGATCCGTTGAAGAACCACACCGGGGCTGTCTGATAGAACTCAAAACCTTCATGTCACCAGCATGGGCTCTATAGTAGGCGTGCAAACCATATTTACGTGAAACAAGACACTGAGGAAAATGTGTTTCTACAAAAAAAAAGTCGAATCTTTGATAATAAACTCTTTAACTTTAGTACAAGGAGGCTCAAGTACCAGTGCTTTGTACCGTTCCATCCATTAGATTTTTATGGTATTTGGCAGACGCCCTTATCCAGAGATGCTTACATTTTTAACTCATTTATACAACTGAGCCTTGTGCATGGCCCAACAGGGGCAGCTTGGTGGTACTGGGGTTTGAACCCCTGACCTTCTGAGCAGAAACCCAGAGCCTTAACCACTGAGCCACCACTGCCTCATCTATCTGGTAATTCAATTCATCTTTTCATCCATCTATCCAGCCATCCATCCAATCAACCAACAATCCCAGTTGGCTGGGACACCCTGAGCAGCTCGCCAGTCTATCACAGGGCTAACATAGACAGTAGTAGACGTAGTAGTAGTTGACGTAATGTACACGTCTTTGGACTGTGGGAGTAAACCGGAGTACCCAGAGGAAACCCTTCCCAGCACAGTGCTTGGTGACGAACCACACCCCCCTTTCCTCACTTTATTAACTTCTGTAGAAAAATAGATGGTTTACAGCTGCTATAACATAAGTGATAACAGGAACTCATTTAATTGGATGTCACTACAAATAGACACAAATCTGTAATTTAATAATAAATGAATTTGATTTGATGAACTTCAGAGTAGTAATGACATCACATTTGCTCCTGTCACTTGTTGATTGTGTGATGACTGGATTACATCATTACGACAAACCTTAAGTATTAATGCGGGAACAGGCATGGAACTTGACATAGCATTCGTTTTGCACTACATACACTCAGCACAGGGCTTAGAGAAGATTTTACCCTCACTGAAACTCCAGCTTGAGCTCAATGATCTGTATGCATGAACGTACACATGCTTGCTCCTCTTGCTGCTCCCCTCCTATTATTTCAGTAGACACAAGGGCGCCACTTGGGAAGACAGAACGGTTACCTGAGCTTCAGGTACCCCTCTGTCTCTGTCTGTCTCTTTCTCTGTCTTTCTCTCTCCCTGCAGACTCCTACAGAGACATGCATTACATTCAAGTGGCTGGAGTGCTCAGAAATAAAGACCATTACCCAATGAAAGATCTTTTTCTACCCTTCTCTGCCTGTCAGTGCGGCTGTATTTAATCAGTCCCCATCAGACTTGCAACACACCGAATAGCAACATGTCTGTTATTTAGTATTTAATTTAAATTCATTTTACGATTAAGAGGAATTGTAATAAGGATTAATGATTTTGAACATCACTTCATCAAAGGAATAACATTATGATACAGAATGAGTCGTCACCATATTGTTTCGTTAACTTTTTAAACCTTTCGTAACTCCTGTGATGTAAAATGTGATACTTTACTACTCAGTTGTTTAAATTAAACAAAATCAAATAATTAATTAAAATTATTTTATTACTTTTGAAGATCACTTCATAATTCATCATACCTTCATTTTCTAAGCCACTTAATTCTTATTAGGGTCGCGGGGAGGCTGAAGCCCATTGCCAGGCCACTGCAGGGCAACACACAACCATTCACACTCACACTCACACCTAGGGGTGATTTGTAACAGCCAGTTAGCCTACTGTGCATGTTTTTGGACTGTGGGAGGAAACTGGAGTACCCAGAATAAACCCATGCACGCACGGGGAGAACATGCAAAATCCACACAGAAACGAATGCGAATATAATTCAAAATGTATAATTATGTAAAATTAAAAATGTCATTTAAAAGTAAGAATTATTATAATTTTTTACTTGAAAATAATTTTTCATGAATTGTCTGCTGTGAGATTTTGATATTATTATTATTATTATTATTATTATTACTTTAATTATTATTATTATTATTATTATTTTAATTGGATGGTTCTTCTGTAAAAAAATAAGGCTACATAGCAAACACTACCCCCCACACACACACCAGTTTTAGCCACTTATTGTATGTTGTTGTTATTACAAATTAAGAAAATTATTTAGTAATACCTAAAAACTACAAAAAAAACCCCTAAAATTTAATTAATAATTAATATTATTATAATTATTGCTGTTCTTTTTTTTTTTGGAAAGATAAAAAAATTAATTATTATATCTAGATTACCTAAAGGTATATGGATTTATGAATGTGTTTTTTTTTTTTTTTTTTTTATTATCAAACCCTTGTTTAAGCTCTTTCCAGCATCACCGTTAAAAAGACCACATGGAACAGCGTCACTGGGTGCCTGAGTATGAAAAGCCAATTGATCCATAAATGTGCCAAATAAACCTGACTGGGTTTAGCATAACATGCTTGATTAATTCCATCTCAGAATTTGGCAACAAAAATATTTTAGAATTAGCCTCAGATGCACTGAGGATATCCTATCATTCCGTGCATCCTGATTGGCTGAAATTTCAATGTGCTTCTATTGAATAGTAGTGGAATTGAGTTGCTGATTTTTAAAATGTGCTTTTCAGTTAATGTTTGAAATGAAATCTGTTTTGTTGTTGTTGTTGTTGTTGTTATTATTATTATTATTATTAAATGGATAAATCGTGTTAGGACCCCATGGTGGCATTGTGGTTAGCACGTCTACCTCAGAGCAAGAAGGTCTTGGGTTCAAGCTTGCATTGTTTTTTCCCGGGTACTTCACATTAGGCGAATTGGCTGTGAGTGGTCTGGTGAGCTGTCCAGAGTGTATTTCGATCTTGACCCAGTGAGAGAGGCTCCAGGCTTCCTGCGACCCTAAGGATTAAGCAGTTTGGCAAATGATTGAGTATTTTTTTATTGTAGTGTACTGTTTACTGCCCACTTCTGAACAAAGTCTGGGTTATAAAGAAATCCCCAGCCCCAGATGTTTAAAATATTTTTGGTTTTTAATTTATTCATTTATTTTTCCAATTGTTTGTTTTGTCTGTCATTTTTCATTATTTTATTCCTGAAAGAGAGAGAAGGATTTATGCTACAGTGCATCACCTCTGCGCCATTACTGTGTATCCTCCTGTCCTGGTTTGGACCTCTTTGGCTTTCCATATCCAGAGTTTGGAGGGTGGCTGGTCTGCACCTCGTACAGGCCAGTTTATTCCCATTGTTGTGATCTGCTGTGGTACAAAAACGGACTAAACAGTATTTATCAGGGCAAACCGGGACATCAGGCTGCGTTAGCCAAAAAAGGAAAGATCATAGGAAAGGTTTTGTTCATTTGTAACCTTGCATGCTGATTACAAGGCACAAGCTTTCTTGTTTGTTTGTTTGTTTGTTTGTTTGCAGCTGCTGTCAGAAATCAACTCTTACGTCATTTGCACCCTGTCCAAGAGAGAGAATGAGCTGCGCGTAAAAGGCGCAAAGGCGCAGGAATGGAAACAGGGCGTCGGAGGTCCCTTCAGATCATTTATAGTGGATCATGGAAGTGATTTAAAGCGTGTGTGCGTGTGTGTGTGTGTGTGTTATGAGTGAACAGTCAGCAGTGGGATGATAGGAGACGCGATGACGCTGCTGTCTCTTCTGGGTCGCATCATGCGTTATTTCTTGCTCCGGCCGGAGACCCTGTTCCTGCTGTGCATCAGCCTGGCCTTATGGAGCTACTTCTTCCACACGGACGAGGTGAAGACCATCGTCAGGTCCAGCCGGGACGCTGTCAAGATGGTGAAGGGCAAAGTGGCTGAGATGATGATGATGCAGGACGTCAACGGTGGCGGCCTGCATGTAGTGGACGGGGAGTTCTCCAAGACGTGGGGCTTCAAGAGCTACAACGTGGCCGTGTACTCCATCCAGGGCCGTAGAGACCACATGGAGGACCGGTTCGAGGTGCTCACAGACCTCACCAATAGGAGCCACCCATCCATTTTTGCCATTTTTGACGGCCATGGTGGAGAGGTAAACAATAGCAAGATTATTTTATGTATTAGTGCTTATATGCCACAATGTAGGCTGTATTTATTATTGGGGGGTGGGGTGGGTCCTGCATCACAGCCTCGTCCTATAGGGGACATTTTTTCCACATACTGGTCCTGATGTGAGGATCAGCAAGCGCGCTGTTCCATTCAATCCAAACCAGGGGGGATTGAGCCTAGTTTTGTCTTTGTGTGCTGCTTTTTTGTATTAGGCTACAAATGCAGCTTTTTATATTATATATTTTATATTTCTTTTAAGCAAATTGCTTTAAAAAAAAAACGTTGAATTGTTTGTGTTAATTAAAAAATACTGTATGAAGGCAGAATAGGTCACCCCCGTCGTGTTAAATGGATCATTCCAGCAGGTCGCCTTTAAGCTAGTGGGCTAGTTTTAGCTAGAGTTTTTCCTTTAAAAAAATAAATAAATAAAAATAAAACATAAAATTAGAGTTTGTATTAAAGTAAATGACACAAGCTAAAACAAATATTCATTATAATTATCATAAAATGAAGCTGTGTTTAAAATAAGTCATTCATCATACAGTTTCATGGGCTGTTGACAAATTACTGTATTTAGCTAAGATAGCAAGCTAAATAAACAACATGGCCGTTAGCTTTTGCTAATGCTGTGGTAGAAATTTGTGGTGACAATAGTGGCTTTTTAGGCGTCGCAGGTAGTAACGATTAGTTCTTGACTATAAATAAGACAATTCAGTGTGGCTGTGTTTAGTTTTGTACTGGCTGTTCATGTTACCCCTGCGGCCTTAATTCCACAGACTCTCATTCAGATTAGGGAAGAATAATCGCATACTTCTTTTTGGCGACCCCTTGTTTAGGGTATGCAGGCTTTGGCCACTGTTTTTGATCGATGCAGCCAACCCAGCCAATCTGTTCAAGTAATCACAAAGAGCCAGAGTCTCATTCAGAGAACAACGGCTTCCCTTAAATGGGCTAATCTGAGAGCCAGTGAATTCCCGAGATAATTACTCGTTGTATTTGTTCATAGTTTCCTTCCCCCAGTCTGGAAGCCATCTGCTTCTTAGCCTCAAAACCCCAGATCCTCTAGGGATTATACCAGATGCTCAGTTTCATTCCTTTCGAGATATTTATCAGTTTAAAGTTACACTCTGTTCTGAGATGTCACTTGACGATTGTGGACAAAAAGTCACACTGAGAATTGAACCCTAATGCCACACCGTTCTCTAGGAATATACTCAGACAGAAATGATCCATTACTGATGTAAGTATGATAGGCGGCACCGTGGTGTGGTGGTTAGCACATCCTCCTCAAAGCAAGAAGGCCCCGGGTCCGAGTCCTGTGCTTGGCAAGAGCATGTCTCTGTAGAGTTTGCATGCTTTCCTTGGGTTTCCTCTGGGGACTCTGGTTTCCTCTCAAAGTCCAAAGACATGCACATTAGGCTAATTGGCTGTTCCAAATTCCCCCAAGGTGTGAATGTGAGTGAGTGTGAATGGTTGTGTGTGTGTGTGTGTGTGTGTTGGCTCTGTGATGGATTGGCAAGCTGTCTAGGGTGTACCCTGCCTTCGCCTTCAGGGCTCCAGCTAACAACTATCCCCGTCCTTTCAAAGCAAGGACACAACACCCCCCACCCCGAACACACACACTCACACACACACACACACACACACACACACACACACACCGTCTGACTGTTCTCAACAGGGTCATGCTTGAGCAGGGAGATATGGGGGCATTTGATTGGTTATTTCTCAGTGGACCACAAGGCATTGATTGGTCGGTATTTTTAACAGATCACAGTGGCAACAGATGACGAATTCTTTTCAGATCTCTTAAGTTATTGAATACTGTTGGAATGTAAAGACTTTTTCAACCAATATAACCTTCTGTATACAGCTAAAAAAAATTACCAACCTCAGCTTTAAGTGAACTCATTTAGGAGAATGATTACCAAAGTCTTATATTTATGTACCATAAACATGAATATGGTAATTTGCCCATATTACCCAAAAAAAGCATGGACCAATATCATCCAAAGAAACATATTTTTCCAAACAGGGAGCAATTTGGGAAACTGTGACTTTGATAAATGGTTTGCTCTTAGTGCTCCCTATTAATGCAAACGGCCATTCCAGAATTAATATCCAGAAATAGACTGGATCTGTTCTTGTGCAATGGTACCAGTTGGCTCATGTCTGGGCAACGTGCACTGTAATCCGATAGTAGCATACAAACACTTGGGTTTAAAAACAGCCTGCAGATGGAATCTCGAATGTTACGTCATCCAATAGCCACAGGGTCTTATACAACAGACGAGGACGAGATCTCTCACTGAGATTGCTGAGGACCTTGGTACTGTTGCACTGAGCTTTTCCTGTTGTGCCCTTTTGCACACATAAAGCTTATGATGATCAGTTGTCAGTGTGCACCTTGATGTACATCATGTTTATCCATCACGGCGAACATGAGCCTTCATGATTCCTTTATGGTTCCGTGCTGAGAGGTGAGATACACATGGTGCAGGTAAACGTCGTAGTTTCCTAATCCACTCTCCTGATAATATCCTGTGGGCTATTTCGGGTGTTTCCATATATGTGTGTAGTGTGCGGCGAGGTCATCTTAGATCATACCTTCCCTTAATCTCTTTTTGTTCTCCAATGACACTGAGATCCCTCAGATAATTCACTGGGACACAAAAGCCTTGGTTTGCATCTCTGAATTTCACTCTCGTGCCAAATATGGTTTTGTTCATCTCACCCCCCAGACATTTTCCAACAGTAGCAAATAAAAAAATAAATAAATAACCTGCAATACTTTTTATCTATTTCCAGTCACATTAATGAAATTCTTCATATTATAGAAGTGATACGACCACAACCAACCAGGAGGTTGATGTGATGCTGCCACCCACCTCTTTACAAACTTCTGCTCATTTGGATGCCTAACACACTCGGAAAGAAAGCACTATTCACCCTCTTTGGTACGAATGAGCTCACAGATGCCCATGGATTGGCTGGTGATTGCTAAGTGACAGGGGTTTGTATGTAATCCCTCCCTCCCATGAGAGCTCGGCCAATTAGCTCTCATGGACTGGCGCTGCTTAAGATTATTGCGCACACTGCAGCTAGCTAACGGCTAAGTTGCCAACCAGATAACCACCATCCATATGCCATCGCGATTTATTGCCCCCACACCGACCAATCAAATTGCGCATACTGCTGTTGCCATATAATAAATGATATTATCTCATCATTATATTTTATGACAAGCTCTTTTATGTCCTGCTTCCTTTTTAAGGCGGCTGCTGACTATGTAAAGGCTCACCTGCCGGAGACTCTGAGGCAACACTTGCAGGCTTACGAGCGCGAGAAAAAAGACAGTCAACTCTCGTATGCCTCTATTCTGGAGCAGCGGATCCTCGCCGTAGACCGAGACATGGTGGAGAAGTTCTCCGCCTCACATGAAGAAGCGGGTAATTGAAAATAAATAAATTAAATAAATAAAAATAAAACAATGGAGGGGAACCAGGCTTGAACAATGGTCACCACCATGGCTTCTGAAGATCTTCCTTCCTTTAGCTGATTAAGAACTACTTACATCAATGAATAGATGGTCAGGAGGGCATGATTAGGGTTGGAGCCAACGTCTTTAGGTAGGTAGATCTCCAGGAGCAGGGTTGGTGACCACTTGTTTTAAGGTTTGGAATTGACGTGATAAACAAGATGTACTTGAAATAAATAGCGAATCCCCTTTTCTTTGGTGTGCCATTTGTAAGATCTTTAAGTTAAACCAAACCAAGTTTAAATGTCTAGCGCTAAAACATTATGGTAAAAAGTAAACCACCAGTATTTTTGCGTTTGGTCCGGTTTTGTTATTAGTTTGGTGATGGTAGGCTCCATTCATTTTCCAGACAATGGACTATGATGTCATCAGTATCCACTGGGTTGGTGATTGGAAATGTGCCAAATATCCCAGACAGCACTTGTAGGTGGGTAACAAGTGGGCGGAAAAATGGGACACATATGGGATTGTCTGTGGATTCCATAGTGGCCCAATGTCAACTTCCCACATGTGTATGTGGGCCATACCTGCGTTATGTCTGGGCTACATGGGCACCCTTTAGTGGGCATCTTAACTGGGGTCAATGAATTGCATCCAACTTTAGCAAACCAAAATTGCCCCAATATTGGTACCAGTTGGGTTACTAATAGGAAATTAATTTACGTAGGTGGTTGGCAAGCAGTTCCTACGGAACCCATGGACTCCTATTTTTTAGCCCAAGTGCTACCTACATTGTCCTTGCATACAAGAGCTGGCTGGGATGTGTTTGGCTGAACAAGAAAACTACTTGAGTCTAATACCTTCTTTATTGACCCATCTGTCTGTAGGTACCACGTGTTTGGTGGCTTTGCTGTCGGATCGAGAGTTGACGGTGGCGAATGTGGGCGACTCCCGCGGCGTGCTGTGTGATAAGGATGGTAACGCCGTGGCTTTATCTCATGATCACAAACCCTATCAGCTAAAAGAGCGCAAGAGGATCAAACGCGCAGGTGAAAGCAAGAGAGAGAGAAAGAGAGAGAGAGAGAGAGCTCACGTCAAGTAAAGATGGTTTATTTTAAATAAGTTTTAAATCCTGGCTGATCACTCCATCATGTACATGACTTGAAAACTAGATGCTAGATGGTCATCTTTATTACTTGCAGGTGTTTTAGTCTTCTTAGTTATAGAATCTTAACAGCCCTTCCTTTCTCATACAGGAGGCTTCATCAGTTTCAACGGCTCGTGGCGAGTACAGGGCATCCTGGCGATGTCGCGCTCAATGGGTGATTACCCGCTGAAGAACCTCAATGTAGTGGTGCCTGACCCTGATGTACTAACCTTTGACCTTGACAAACTACAACCCGAGTTCATGATCCTGGCCTCGGATGGCCTGTGGGACGCGTTCAGCAACGAGGAGGCCGTGCGCTTTGTGCGCGAACGCCTCGACGAGCCGCACTTCGGCGCCAAGAGCATCGTGTTACAGTCATTCTACCGCGGCTGTCCCGACAACATCACTGTCATGGTGGTGAAGTTCAAAAACACCAAGAACGGAGACTAGGGCTAATATTGTTTTTCCAACGTGCCAAACGGACAACCTTTTCAATGTTTTTTTCTGTAATTTAACCCGCGGGACATTATTCTGCAGTTAGAGGCCTGAGAATGAACTGGCAATTGACCATGCATTTATTTTTTTAATTGCATATAAAAATGATCAAGTTCGGCCTAAACACATCATATGGGTCTTGATTAAACTCCTCTGGATGCCACTTGCGATCAGCTAACCCCTGTGCTTGGGTTGAAACCAATCCTGGTGATTAAAACCAATTAAAGAAAATCATTCTGCTTTCCCTCCTCATTGGAAACTGTCTGATTGAGTCTAAAACTCGAGCACAACTGTGTATTTATAACATTGTAACAGCTATAATTCTCTTCCAGTGAAATAAGACAAGTTTATAACTTGATATCATGTAATAATCACATTATAACACATTATTATATAACCATTCCACATTCTTAAAGAAATGCAGCACAAATAGCCACCTCTTTACAAATGTAAGGTTAATTCATGATGCATGATACTTTCTTAGCGTCAGTGTTGAAACAGTTCAGTCGCAGATTTATAAAATAATAACCACCAGCTACAGTGATTCTACACTCAGCCATTCAGGGTGCCATTACTTTTGCACTTCCTTCATTTCCAGGTGGGTAAGTGTGTAATTTAATTTCCTTTCACTGTCTTTTATAGCAATACAGTCAGACCTCATGTTTTAAAGAAAGTGATGTCACATTATGGCAGGCAATGACAACTCCACACCAGCAGGGGGCCCCCTCTTCCAAGTCCTTCCTATTCCAATATCACTCTTTCTCTCCTGTTGCTGATCTCAAAAGGAAAAGAAAAAAGTAAAAAAGATCACGTATCACTTTTATAATGATGGGTTGTTTGGGTTGTTACAAGGACTCTGGAAGACCCAAGACTTATGGGCTAAAATCCTTAATAAGTATGTACTCAAGAGTTACCAATCTATAAAAGGGAAGTAACATGTGGGTTCAGTGTAGTAATGCCTTTAGGCTAACTATGAAAATGAGTGCATCTGAATCCCAGAACGTTTGTGTTGATTCACGGCTGTTCCTGGCATTGGTGCTCATTCCATCATAGCCATGGTGTCGGATGAGTGCTTTCAAAATAGCACCCGTGTCATAGCTCCAAGTATTTCAACCATTCGAAGCACTGTATCCTGTCCCTCTCTCTCACAATCTGTGCTGTTACTGGAACTGATCGGTTCCGTGGTATAAAGCTGAACACCTACGAAACAAGAACAAGAACTTGTTGATGAATATGGGTCAGTCTGGTCCAAAATCTTCTGCGGACACTCAAATGCTTTGCCTGGAATCAACAGGATCAGTGTGTGAGAACTTCACCAGGTCCTTCAAAACAGCGCCTGCCATTCGGGTCTTGGAAAACGGGATGTGTTTGATTTCATGCTTGAAGAGATGCCTGGGTGTTTCCAAGGACCAAAGGAAGCACCGGGTGGCCGCAAAGGGGAGGAGAAGCAACTGCAACTGTACAGCACTTGTTTTCGTAGAGGATCTCGCCGGAGGGGTTTGGATGGCACCCGAGGAAAACACAGGAAGAACTTGAGAAGGAAACCAAACTTTGAGTTCACCTTGAGGATGTATACGGTGCCATCTGGCTCTGTTGCAGTCCAGCAGTCCTGAACGCCAGGAGAAAATAGTTTTGAAGGGCTGGAATCACATGTTGCTAACATAAAGATGCGTTTATATTCCAGTGAGATTTAAGGAGGTTATATTTTACTCTCAGTTTGCGTGTTTGATTGTTAGCGGGATTACACACACAAAAAAAAGAGATGTGTGGAATTTCATGAAATCCCTACCAGAGGAGGCTCTATGAACAAGGAAGGCTAATTGTTCTTTTTAGAGATAATCCGAATTGAATTCTAAATCCAGAAGGATCCTCTAACATTGTGAAATATCAAGATCTTTGACATTTGAGGGATTGATGGGCTTGGCAGAGGTTTGTGCTCCCCACTGCTGTTGTTACTGATGGCAGCATACCAGCTACAGTCGGAAAAAATTCGTTTTTCTTTTTTTTCTCTGACACCCCCCACCAGGAGGTTGTTTTTACCTGTGTTTGGTTTGTTTGTTTGTTTGTGTGTAAGATAACACCAAAATTACTGCACGAATTTGAAAGCATTGTTTTTTTTTTTTCTAGAGTAGGGTGTGGTACAAGTGACAAAACATTATTTTAGAGGTGATCCATGCATGGGATCATATTTTTAAAACTCCTGTAATTCCAAAACAATACCTAGTTTAATTTGGGGCAAAATATCATCAGATGCCCACTAGGGGGAGACATTTCATTATAACTATGCCAAGTTATAATAGTCCATTCGTGCCTGGTGGACTCCTTACACTCCATGAGTGCCCTTGCAGTTTTATGAGATACTCTGTGATTTAGAGCTCAAGTCCAGCATATGTGGACCAACATTATTTTCTTTCTTTCTTTCTTTCTTTCTTTCTTCCTTCCTTTGGAATCTTGTGAAGTATCAGTTGCAGAAGTTTGAAAATGTGTATGCCAAATATGTTGAGAATTATCCAACATATCTTTATAACAGTGTTATTTACAGGCAGGTACCATGAATCTTTTGGCCAAATACTACCTTAACTCAAAAGCTGTGCATTTGGATCACTTTTAAACCGCAAACATTTAAAGTGATATTTGATTGTATGAATTAGATGAACTAATGAAGTACACTAGAATTTTAGGGCTAGGATTAAAATTATTTTTGCACTTGATTGGATTGGAACTGATTGGCTCCCTCCAAGTTGATCATAAACACTGTTGTATTTTTAAATCTGTCTGATTATTAGATGTTCTGTGGTTTATTAGATATTAGAAGGGGAAAAAAACACCCGAGATGTCCACCAAAGAAGGAGGACCACAAATGAACTGATTTTAGTCGTTTCTTAAAAACTTCACGACTCAGAAATCATGGCTATATTTTTATATTAGCACTTCCTGTATTATTTAAGAAGGCCAGGCTGTACCGTTGAGATACAGTACTGTACTGAAAAACATCAATATTTTTAAAAGAAGTGACGTTTTATGGGTTAAAAATTACTCAAAACGCCATCTAGAATGATCTTAACCTTGTAAGAACAATGCCGACGGTTGCGCACAGTGAAATTTTATTGGTTAATAAATAAATAGAAGATTGACGCCCTCTAACCAGAGATGGGTGGAACACCTTCCCCCAGTCCCCGCCCCTTGATTTGGGAGTTTGTGAAACTGTATGTCCAGCTATGTGCTCCAGTTCTGTGCTTTACAGCCGCCTATCAGTCAGAGCTGGTATTATAGTTGACTCATTTTGAGTACTTAGGTACAATGGAATTTCTACAATGATACAATAATAATTGTTCAGAGTTCCACGCTAGCTGGTTATAGGTTAAACATTTCGAGGCAACCTGTGGGAGTTGCCGTCATACTTTGACCCCGGTGCCTTGTCATAAAGCTTTGAAATGAGATAAGTGAGCAAGGACATGGGTAATAAATCAACCAGTGAGAAGGAGACTGAAAAAAAACCAACTCTGTGCAAACGTGGTCAGCAAGTTCGAGTTTCTGCACATCGGCAATGGGTGTGAAGGGATCGAAACTCCCAGATGCACGCATCCTCCTCCTGGGCCTGAATGGCGCTGGGAAATCGACGCTCCTCTTCAAACTGAAGTATGATGAGTTCTGCCAGACGGTCCCGACCATCGGCTTCAACGTGGAGATGATGGAAGCAAAGCAGAACAGGAGGAAGATCACCCTGACTGTGTGGGACGTCGGAGGACAGAAAATGATGAGAACATACTGGAAGAGTTACTACCAAGACACCGCCGGGATCCTGTTCGTTGTCGACTGCTGGGACAAAAAACGGCTGGACGAGGCCAGACAAGAACTGGAGCGCATGCTGAAGAACGAGCAACTCCGAGGACTTCCTGTGGTCGTCCTGGCTAACAAGCAGGATCAAGAAGGAGCCTTGACGGCAACCGAGCTTACGGAGGTGTTTAACCTGAGGAAGATGTGCAGTGACAGGGACTGGTTCGTTCAGCCATGTTCAGGGAAGACCGGTGCCGGACTTCCGGAAGGGTTCAGGAGGATGGCGCACCTGGTGAAAACCTCCTCGGACAATAATATTAAAGAGACGGTGAAGTATTTGAGGAAATCCATGAAGACGTGATGAATTTACCGAAATTTCCTGATCTGGCAACAAATATCACATTGATCTACATGTACAGTAATGAGTTGTTAAAAAAAAAATAAATGCAGGTAAAGCAGTTACTGAAGATAAATTAATTCATATATAAATGAATATTTCTACTGGATCCTGGTGGGAATTTTAATTTTTTTATTTGACTTCCTTCTAACTACAAGTTCTTTTATATAAATGATGAAATGTTTCTTTGTATTAAATTTCATGGTTAACATTTTTATATTGCTCCGCTTTAACTGGGAATATTTAAAGCAGGTTAAGTTTTAAAAAAAGTTTCTTGAGATTGACATGGCTTTATTATTATTATTATTAAACCGTGATCTGCGATCACCCATGAAGATAAATCCTCCGCATGGTGGTGTTATTCATCAAATTCTATTTTCAGGAAAAGCGATAATGATCAATAATGAGCAATGAAGTAATTTCTTTCGATGCATCCATGATTTATTTAAAAAAAAAAGGTTCCTGTGATGGCCTGGCACGCTGTCCGGGGTGTACACTGCCCTCGCCCGGAGTAGGCTGAGATGGGCGCCAGCCTTCCCGCGACCCTTATTAGGATTAAGCGGTTAAAAAAATGACAAAAAAAGATGTTGCCTCCAGCTTTTCCCTTTTTTATGAATCCCAGCTGAACCTATCTGTATGCAGGCGTCACATCCGAACAGAGACATGGGGAAGGAATGCTAAAAACGGAGCGGAGGGCAATGATAGACGAAGATGTCGGTATTTTTGAGAAAGAGAAAATGAAACGTGGTGAGGAGCTAAGCGCAGCAAGGAAACAAAGAAAACAAATTTTATCCTCCTAAGACGGACAGGACAACGACGAGCTCACATGCGCCAGTCATACCAAACCCAGAATTGGACTGTAATCTTGAAATACATTTTTACTTCTATTTAAATAAAAAACAAAACTCAAGTCAATGAAAAAATAAGTTACAAGCTTCCAATCTGTATTATATTGATAGTTTTATGATTTCAAGAACTTACTCCTCAATGTTAACACTGTGATATTTCCACAATAATTACAGATTATTCCTCAAATATGTCCAAAACAAATGATTTCCAAAGACATCTTTCCTTCCGAATGGGACACATTGTGATGGTGTTGTTCGAACCTGTGCACGATGAAAGTGCGGCCAAACAAAAACACATCAATGCAGCATTGTGTACAAATCAATGGTTTATTATTCAGTACAAAAAGGTCTAAGGCGAGGCATAGAAAATGAGCACACGGATTTAAAAAAAAAAAAAAAAAGGCACAATAAATTAGAGCATCCACTGCTTTTGCCACGTGAAATATAAAGCGTTTTGTCAGTCTGTCGACAAAAGCACTTCTAAGACACGAGCATGGCTAAAACTTCTTAAGGCGGCAGATTTCGTTTGTGAACCACATATTATTTATGACACTGAGTTGTACATAAGAGTTAAAAAAAAGGAAAAAAGAAAAACCAACAGTAATTTTGACGCCATCTTTCGACAGTTAAGTCCAATTTCACGGCGTTTATTCCCCTGAAATGAGGAATCCAGTGCAAGGCATTTGATTGGATTTGAAGGAGGTTCTGTTTTCATATGAGAATGATGTTTACATCAGGGTCGGCAGGTTTATTTTTCTTTCTTCTTTTCTGAAGTCTGTCCTTCTCTGTATCAGAAACATCACAGGAACAGGAAACGACTCTGGAACAAGATGAAGATGAGAACTGAGCTAATATGCCGCAGTAAGACGTCATCATTTCATGTGCTGAATATTTATTGTACTGACTCTAATCGGTTTGTAGCACAGCTCGTTTAGTTAATGATGTTCAAGGACTGAAATCACTTCATTCCATAATAAATACCACTTACTTTTTTTTAAAAACACAGACACCTGGGGAAACGTTCTGTACTTTCATTATGCATTTTATTAGGACTCCATATTTTATTTAAAGGTGTTTTTGGTTTGTTTGTTTAAGTTAAGAAAATAACTCCCATGTACTTTGAAGGTGGTACTTGAAACTTCAGAACAAGACAGAGTATTGAAATATATAAGGAATTAATGGTGCCTGGATGGCATAGATCTCCACTAAATGCCAAAATCCAGTTCCATCTCTTGTAACATTAACAGAAGCTAAACTAAATACCGTGACCATCTCATGTCTTACTGTGTCTCAGATCCTCTCTTAAACTGGACTGTTTCTATCGTAAGCCATATTACACCCTTCTACCAAATTTCTGAACAATCCAGCCTATATAAAAACAACCTTTACCAACAACAACCTCCACAGTGAAGACAATAAAGGAGATTGAAAACACAGTTACATAAAGTTCTAATTAATGTAATGTAAGAACCAGAAGAGAAATCATCTCTGCAGAACTTGTTACACATTCATTAATATTTTACAATCGTTTTCCACCGCTTGTTTGTGTAGTAAAGTTACACCCTGAAATCGATTTGCTCTTAATAACAGTGCTGTCGCACAAGGAAAAGAGGAACACTCCTGGTTATGGCATATAATAAGTAGCCCAGTGGTGGCTTAGTGGTTAAGGTGATGGGTTACTGACCCGAAGGTCAACGGTCCAACGGCTGCCACCACTGTTGGGCTCGGGACTCTTAACTCTCAATTGCACAGTTGTATAAAGAGTGATACTCTGGATAAGGGCATCTATCAAATGCTGCAAATGTAATCGATTCTCACCAGTGGCAGGAAGCGGAATCAGACGAACGAGCAGAGCTTCTGCGGCCTGAAAGGGTTGGTGCTGGAGGACATCCCGGTGAGCAGCGGATCCTGAAGTGCGTTCTGCATGCAAAACTGCTGAAGCTCGGCCGCCGCCTGAGACACCTGAAATCAAACATGTTACATTACACCGCGGCCATGTCGGAGTTTCCGTTCAGACCAATTAGGATGCTTCGATTTCTTTCTTTTGTTTTCAATTAGAGATTTCTGTATGTTTATGGAAGGAGTCTCCAGTGTCAGTGCTTTGGCACAAAGGGAAAATCTTCAGGTGAACACTGTAGAAGTGTCAGGTTTCTTGGTACCACAATAAACCATTTTACTTAATTTTAAGGAGAAAAGGGCAGGCTGGACCAGAAGCCACTGTTTATGGCTATAAAAGTGAGTAGGAAATAACTTGTTTTATGGAACTTCTACAGCATTAAATTGAGCTTTAAATAAACATACTGTGTGAAATTCTTTATGAACCAAACTAACTTGTCATCCCTGGAAAGCTGCTGTAGTTCAAGAGAAATAAAAGACTATTATAAGGAAGGAATAAAGAGGAGCTAAAACAAAGCAACAACTTAGAAAACCGGAAATGAGCTGCTTTGTCAGTTCCTGCTTGGCTAAAAAATAAATTTTAATTATACTCCTCAGTAAAACAAAACACAAACAACTTCATATGTAGTCGATACTCCACTTCAGTCAATTTATATTAAATATTTAGGTGTAATTTCTTTTTAAGTAGTTAAGGCGCGCGCTACTGTAAAAGATAGCTAAGCAGTTTAACAAAAGCTAGCTGTGATAACTCAGATACCAGTTTTCTCTTCGGTTTAAAATATAAGTTCACATTACTAACATTTAACAGTGTTTTCCGATAAGATAAGATGAAATCATATAAGATAAAATAAGCTAGAAAAGTTTCCCAGCACTTTATTGCACACAGGTCCACACCCTTATCCGGCTAGCCGAGTTAGCATCTAGCTAACAACCCAAACGAGACGCCACAGAGAAAACCAACAGTCTTCACACCTTCACTCTGTTGATATTCGCTTCGAACCGTAACTGCTGAACGACTTTCTTCATCGCGTTAATGTTGGATGTTCCAGACATTCTGGCAAATTCTCGCAGAACACCAAAACAACAAACCGAACTCGGTTTCCGTTATTCAGAATAAAATATGGCCGCAACTGTGAACTACGGCGAGCGAAAAGGGTCACGTGAGGAAGGCGGAGCCAAAATCAAATCCTTTTTGTATTGTAAGAGTTAATTATGTCATTATTTATAAATGGAAATGAAATGTAATGTAGTATTTTACAAATATGTAATATATAATTTTTTTTACATTTTACGCTCAATAAAACTGGAAAGTGAATGTAATATATAGTTTTGCTTTGAATATTTGAAAAAAGATTTTTTTAAATTTGAAGTGGTGGTTAAATAACACGGATTTATTTGTTTATTTATTTATTTATTTTATTTGTTTCAATATTTAATTTAATGTAATTTTATTAGATTTAATTTAATTTAATTTAATTGTATTTTATTTTGCCTAGCATGGTTATCTATTATCTGTGATATGTATTGGAATAAAATAAAATCAGTCAATAAATCATCCAAATCAAAACCTTAATCATTACCACACACATGATTCGTTACAAAAAAAAATTGCCTAGTCTGTTTTTTTTCCTTTTCGTGTTTCATTATACCTGTACGTTTAATTTACTGATGTACTCTGATGGAACAGCAGGATGGAATAGTGTTTCGCTTGTCCGCCTCACAGCGAGAAGGTCCTGGGTTTGAGTCCTGGTGACACACTAGCTAACTGTTCAGCGTGTACGCCGCCTTCACCCAGAGCCAGCTGAGATGGGCTTCAGCCCCCCAGAGACCCTTAGGACATACTTCTCACCATGCACATACTTATGAGGATACAGATTACATGAATACCATTCATACGCTTGTTTGTTATGAGAATGTAAAATGTAGATCATTGATTGTTGAACTTAAAGCTTCACAGATGCAAATAATTGTTTTGAAAAGTGTTTAAAAGAGTGTTTACATTGATTTTAATATTTATATTTTATTCTTTATTATGAATAGTTTATATTTAAACAATGATAATTTAATCACCACATTATTATTTCCTGGTTGTTGTTTTGGGTTGTCCCATTTTATTACATCTGTTGAGCCCTGTCCTAAAGCACACCTTATTCCCTACTAAGTGCCAAAGTGTCAAAACTATTTTCCCAGTTTTTACCATTTTTTTTCACACAGTAAATAAGACCGTATTAATGAATAATGAAATTAATGAATGAATTGAAAATTTATAATTTGTAAACTAATTTTCTTAAGTGTTGTAAAGTGCATAAAACGTTCTTAATCCGGTTTGCACTTTGTAGGGGATAGGGAATATGGTAGTATGTATATATGGTACATATGGTAATATATTTGGTACCCTGTCTTCTTTATTGGGGGCACCATGGCAATATCACTATAGCAACCAAACTCGGCCAATCAGCTGTCACTGTCCTGAAATGGCATCAACGATTGGTTCGCTGATCTCAGTGCGCCGAATGATTTGATAAACAGTGGCTGTGTTTCAAATGGCTCCATCCTTCCTATTCCAGTCCACTATATAGAATCTACAAAACACCGGCAATAGCACAAGGTGAAGGGCACTAAATGTCTGAATGGAACGCGTTAGGGTTGGAGATTTAATTCATTCAACTTGCATTAATAGTTTTGTTCGTTTTAGGAGCCACACAGGGCTGGTTTTTAAGGTGTTATTTTATTTAAACTGGAATTAAATTAAATTAAATTCAGTTAGAATAATGTTTTATTATCCCAATGTGCTTAATTACAGAACTGGATGCTTTGCTACAATATGGTGAGTTTTTTAATTAGAATTAATGTTTTATTTTGTATATCAATATAAAAGATGCTGGATATTTTATCTGATCTTTTATTTTTTTTAAGTAATTTTCCTTGTTTTTACTTTTACAGTAAGAGCATAACTCTTAATTTTACTGTAAAATGTCCATCTCAATCTGCTGTACAATAAATATCCGACAGATGGCGCACTAGCAAAGCCAAACTGAAGTGTTCTGACGTCATAATTTACAGAACACTTGGGTGTGTGTGTGATTTTCCTACAGGCTGGCAGCCACAAAGGCCAGAAAGATGAACCGGCGGGATCTGCTGAAGGTTAATATTCAGAACACATGGTGAGAATTACCTTCAGGGTCAGAATCTATACGTGTGGTTTATATCACTACGTGTGAAGAGGGATCTGGATTCTGATTGGTCGGAAGGTGTTGATGAGTAGATGATGGGCAGTTGGTGATGGCGGTGTCTGTGTACGTGTTTGTGTGTTTTTGTACAAGTGCAGCAGTGACATCATGAACTACGTGCTGGTGCGAGTGCCTCCTCTGGGGGTGGGTCTGCCTCGACCTCGCTTCTCCCTCTACCTGTCCTCCCAACTGCAGTACGGAATCGTGCTCGTCTTCCATCGCCAGTGCCAGCTGCTGCTAGGTGTGTGTGTGTGTGTGTGTGTGAGTGTGTGTGTTTAGTGACAAGACTGCACCATCCTCTATTGGCTCAATCTTTACGATTTTTTTTCGTCGTAATGGATGTGAATGACTTTTTTCTCAGAGGAAATCCAGGAGGCCATTGACAGACTGCACCGTTACCACGTCCAGGTGCAGATTGACATGCTTCCCGAGGAGATCAGGTCAGAGGTCACACTTTACGCTCGTCTGTAAATGATGGAACACGATACACATCTTCTGCTCTGATTGTTCGCTCTCCAAAAGATCCTTTATGGGACGAGCGTTGTAGATACTTCTAACTGCTCTCCATGCTGGTTTCTGTGAGCTCATGTATGTGGACGAGGGCGGATAGCAGCTTCACCTTCATGCTCTGTGTGACGCAGCATGAGCAGCGTCTCCATCGTCCATTCCTTCTTTATTCCTCTCTGTCTGTTCTGTTCGCCCATTATGCCTTTCTTTTTACTCATCCACTCACGCACTTTATTCATTAAATAATTTTTGCATGTTTATCTATTTATCATCCAATCAGTTTGTGTTTCTTTGTTGATGTCAGACAAACTCAAACCCTCCCTGATGCTCTCGCTCTTCTGACCGAGACGGAAGGTGCGGGCGATCCATTCTTCGGATCAATGGAGTTTGGTATGCCCAGTCCCACCAGCCTCATGCAGGTATCTGTCTATCTGTATGTCTGTCTGTCTGTCAGTGTTTCTGTCTGTCTGTCTGTGGTTTTGTCTGTAAGTGGTTCTGGATGTCTGTCTGTTGTTCTGTCTGTCAGTGGTTCTCTCTGTCTCTCTGTCTGTGTTTCTGTCTGGCTTGCTATTTGTCTTGCTTACTTCACTGACAGCGGGCTCAGGAGATGGGCATGGTCTTCCTGGAGCGTCCAGTGTCTCCACCTTCAGGAGGTGAGCAGGAACAGTGCAGTGTTAATCCACTTTCTCACACACTCGGCATTAACACACTTTTGTTTTTTAACGTATTGTTGGTCTGTACTGCGTTTCTTTTCTCACTTCAGACATCACAGCGAGTCAGGAGTTGATCACAATGGCCGAGCGGGAACCTGTTGTCATGCAAGAGCCTGAGGTGTCAATCATTAGTGCTGCTATAGCAACTTGCCATAGTGCAAAAAAAATTTGATCTTTATTTATGATGTTTTGCAGTTTGAAGGGGCGGAGCTACAGGAGATTGACATGATTGAAATGCTCCTGGAGCAATCAGATCAGTTCCCTGAGGGTAAGTTCTTCCTGTGCTCCTTTTTTAGGTGAGTATTATTTTTCAAGAACTAAGGTAGTGTAGGGGTCAGCTAGAGGTCAGGGCGTCTTTTTTTCCAGGTGAGGAGGAGAGAGGCCGTGAGGCCGGACAGGCAAGGCAGCGGGAGAGAAGAGAAAGAGAAGAGGTGTTAGAGAGAGAGAGCGAGAGAGCAGCAGCAGAAATAGAGAGGATCAGGGATCTGACAGGGTCCATCCTCTCTATGGAACCGTACGTCCACGTGAAAAAAAAAATAGCTAAGACAGCCTTTAAGAGGAAGAGATCTCGAGTGAAATCATTGTTTTCCCAGTTTTAAAATGTGTCAGATTTAACTCTTCAACCACATCCAGATCTCAGACCACTGATGGACCAATCCGAGATGTGTCTGTGCCCGAGGAGGTGGAGCTGCCCCCCGTGATGCCCGAGCCAGCTGAGAGAGAGAGGACCCCAGAGCCTGTTCCTCTTCCGCCATCTCCGCCAAGCCCGGAGAGGAGGGAGGTACGGAGAGAGAGTCCTCGCCTGGAGGAGGTTGGTGAAATACAAATCCTATAATACACTATTCTACCTTTATTTACAAATTGGATTATAATGGAGTACAGTTTCAGAGTCAGCCGTGTCAGTCTTATTTTCAGTTTCAGAGTCAGTCGTTTGTGTTTTAACATCCATTCTAAATTCCATGTTTGGTTTCAGTGTCAGTAGTTTGTATTATATGTTGTTTCACTGTCAATAGTTTTAGATTATATTTGGTTTCAGTGTCATTAGTTTGACATTAGATGTGGTTTCAGTGTCAGTAGTTTTATATTATATTTGGTTTCAGTGTCAGTAGTTTTCATATTATATGTAGTTTCAGTGTCAGTAGTTTTATATTATATTTGGTTTCAGTGTCAGTGGTTTAATATTATATGTCATTTCAGTGGTTTTATATTGTTTGTGGTTTCAGTGTCAGTAGTTTGTATTATATGTAGTTTTAGTGTCAGTAGTTTTATATTATATTTGGTTTCAGTGTCCGTAGTTTTACATTATTTGTGGGTTTCAGTGTCAGTAGTTTTACATTATTTGTGGGTTTCAGTGTCAGTAGTTTGTATTATATGTGGTTTCAGTGTCAGTAGTTTTCATATTATATGTAGTTTCAGTGTCAGTAGTTTTATATTATATTTGGTTTCAGTGTCAGTGGTTTAATATTATATGTCATTTCAGTGGTTTTATATTGTTTGTGGTTTCAGTGTGAGTAGTTTGTATTATACGTAGTTTCAGTGTCAGTAGTTTTATATTATATTTGGTTTCAGTGTCAGTAGTTTTACATTATTTGTGGGTTTCAGTGTCAGTAGTTTGTATTGTATGTGGTTTCAGTGTCAGTAGTTTGTATAATGTTTGGTTTCAGTGTCAGTGGTTTTATATCAAATGTGGTTTCAGTGTCAGTAGTTTGTATTATGTTTGGTTTCAGTGTCAGTGGTTTTATATCAAATGTGTTTTCAGTGCCAGTAGTTTGTATTATATGTGGTTTCAGTGCCAGTGGTTTTATATGTGGTTTCAGTGTCAGTCGTTTGTATTATATGTGGTTTCAGTGTCAGTAGTTTTATATTATATTTGGTTTCAGTGTCAGTAGCTTTATATAATTTGTGGTTTCAGTGTCAGTAGTTTGTATTATGTGTAGTTTCAGTGTCATTATTTCCTCTTTTCCCACAGCTTGTCCCAATTCTAGAGGCCCCAGCGGAGGCACGAAGGAGGAGGAAGAGGCAGCTGGTCTTTATGGATGAAGACATACAGATACCTCAGGATGAATTGCAAGCACAGATTAATGATCAAAGTATAGAAACCAGATCTTTGGTAAGATGCACACATTCGGCTCAGGTTGATGCCTAAAATTGTACATCATAGTAAAGCTATGTAATGTAAAGCTATGTATGAAATGAAATAAATTATTTATAAATTTCATCCATTGTTAGTTTGTACACCAGAAATATTCTCTTGTCATTATCAGTTTGACCCACAGTGCCATCCCATAATGTTCATGTTTGTGGTTCATTAATGTAAGTATGCTGCATGAAAGCATGAACCTGTTGTGATTTCACTCACAGGAGGAGGTTCTGATCAGAGCACCTTCTCAAGTCAGCGATCCTAAAGAACTTCTCAGTAACCCCGTCATGAGTGAGTAACTCTTTCATACACACACGGTACCTTTAACAACCATGAAATAACAATAAAACCACTGCAGCATGTTTCTGCACTTACTACACGATTATTGTTTTATTTTAATGTCAGTGGTTTCCTTTGCACTGTCCATATTTTATCCATCATTTGGCTATTTTTTAAATTTACAGTCAGTAGTTAGAATTTGTCAGTCAGTAGATTTTTCTTTCAGTTTTATTACTGTCTGTAATTAGGTTCATTTTTGCAGTTTTTCAGTAAATACTTTTGGTTTCCGTGTCAGTAGTTAGTAGATATTTACAATCATTATATTTTGTTATTGTAGAAATTTAGTGTTTATTGTCAGTACCTTTAATTGAAGTGTTTTTATTTTCCAGAGTTATTTTAATTTAATTTATAATAATTTTACTTTTACGGCATTTAGCAGACGCCCTTGTCCAGAGTAACGTACAGTTATTATTATTTTTACACAACAAAGTAATTGAGGGTTAAGGGCCTTGCTCAAGGGCCCAACTATGGCAGCATGGTGGTACTAGGGTTTGAACCCCCAACCTTTAGCCCCACTTTCGATGTCAGTAGATTTTGAGCTTTTTATGCCTAGTCAGTACATTCAGTTTCGTCAGTATTTTTATTTTCACTGTCAGTATTTTTTCAGTTTCACTATCAATATTGTTAGCTTTAATGTAGTTTATATATCTATATATCTATATATATCTATATATATATATATATATATATATATATATATATCTATATATATGATTTTTTTGGGGGCCTTTCAAATATATAATATAATATTTTTTTAAGTTTTACTGTTTAGTTTTTATTTCATGGTCAGTAATTGGTTTATTTTGTCAGTACTTTTCAAGCCCAATGTCAGCATTGTACATAATTGTACTGTCCGTATTTTATTTAACTTTCAGTACTTTTAGTTGAACTATATCAGTATTTTCTGTTTCACTGTCAGTAGTTTCCTTTTTATGTCCAATGTTTTCTACCCCCCGTATTCTCATTTTCACTTTTATTTACACACTGTTCTTACTTTAACGGATTTAAACTGATTAAACTGACTTTAATCTTTTTTGAAATCTTCACCCAGCCCTTCCCTCTGATATTCTGGAGCTGTGGAAGCAGGGCGCAGTCATCCCCCACGTACCTCGATCGAGACGCCGCAGGGAAGCTGAAGAAGAGGATCTGGAGGCTGTCCGAGAAACGGAGAGAGGAAGAGAGGAACAAGGAGAGGGGGAGCTCAGAGAGGTCATTGAATCCATTACTAAAACTGTTACTATTTCTTCATATGCTAAACTAGGAATGCACCCCAAGAGTGCAGACCCCCACTAAGGTAGTGCAATCTCAGAACCTTTGGATCCAGGCTTTATTGGCAGGTGATGTGGGATTATGGTGCCCCTTGTGGTCTGCTCTGCAATTATTTTTAAGCTCAGTGGCAATACTTATATATTGTTATTTTGCAGATGCCCACAGAGATCGTGGATTCCGGTATCTCGCGATATGATACTCCAGGTCAGAAATGATCATTTTTACTAGAACGCCCGAACAGAAGCCACAAAAGGCTGAGTCGGTCACCCAGAACTGTTTTTATTTCCAGTTTCCTCTCTGGTGATGGAGGTAACAGACAGAGAAATTTCGCCCATGGAGACTCCCGAGACGCGACGGTGAGAAGCAAGTGGACCATGTAACACACTGTAGCACGTTCACGCCTCTCCTCAGTGCACATGTAGATATTTCCATGGTTTGGGTGTATTCTTTATGACCACAGGTCTCCTGTTCCTGTATCTGTGGGCGGATTGGAGGACATTCCAGAGGAGAGGGTCCCTGGACTGGAGGACATGGATGTAGATCCTCTCAGGTAGTTTATACTGTGCAAAATAAATAAATTAATAAAGGACAGCAGCGCTGGAATATTCCAGAATTTGACTTGCATGTAAAATTGTAAGGTGTGAAAAAATTCATAAATAAATAAGGAAAACGGATATTTAATTCGAAGGACTAGTGTTTTCATAAATTAGTTTTTTTAAAGAAAAATTGCGGGGGAAAAATAAACACTGAAAAATATATAAATAATTATATTTATCATTTAACGTTTTAAGCTACTTAAATAAAAACATAAAAAATACAAACTTTTTTGACTATGGATTGGGTTTTTAAAATTTTTGTTGTTTTTAAATTTTTATTTAAATTGCCTTTTTTATTTACATTTTTTATTGTTATATTTTTGTTTGTTGTTTGTAGCCAGATTTTATTCACCTGATTGAGTGAGTTCCCTACAAAAACATGTATTTTAAATTTTTTGTTTGTTTGTTTGTTTGTTTTTTCCCTTTGATTTGTTTGCTAGTGGGATTACACAAAAAGTTGGGTGGACCTTTGGACAAGGAAGACTTGATAAAATTTTTTCAAAATTTTAGAAATGTTTTGAAAGGATTCCTTAATGTTGTGAGACGGAATGACTGATGTTTGGAAGTGTGGTAGTACAGCAGGCCCAGGAGGGGGAGGTGCTCTGTACTTTCCATCTTTTTTTCTTGGCAGGGGTTTGCGTTCTATTGAAGCCTATTTCCAACACTAGAGAAAAAGCTATGTTTTAAGTCAAAATTATGAGTGAGAAAGTTATAATTATGACTTACAACCCAACTTTTTTCTCTAGTGGTGAAAATGGGCTTTTATAGTACTCTGTGGTTTGAGGTCCTGATAAAATAATTTTTAAAAGTAATTTTAGAGTCTGTGAAAAACTAATCCTCTATTGTATATGCTAGTTTGATTTATATGCTAGTTTGATTCTTTGATTCTTGATCTTGTTAATTGATATGATTAAATATACAGTGTGTGAGTGATGACGTCAAAAGATTCTTTAGTTTCCAAGATAGTTACTCTGTTTTTATTTGCTTCTATATTAAAAGAAAAACAGTCAGTGAGGTGTTTTTCTGTCCTGTTGGATTTGAATCCAGGCTCATGATCACAACCGGTGAGGATGAAGTGACGTTTCATTCCCTACTGCCCCCTGGAGTCAGGCGAAGAACCATCGCTCAGGCTTTCTGGAGGCTGCTGGGTAATTTACAACATCCCATCTACTCTCTCTCTCTCTCTCTCTCTGTCTGTCTGTCTGTCTGTCTCCCTCTCTCTCTCTCTCTCTCTCTCTCTCTCTCTCTCTCTCTCTCTCTCTCGACTGGGCTCTTCTTGACTGAACCCTTGTGTTATCAGAGCGGATTGATAAAAAAGAGGTTTCGGTGCAACAGGACGAGCCGTATGGTGACATCATTATCTCCCTGACACATTATCCTCATCAGACTGAGAGGCCGCTGGTATGAGTGATGACATTTTGATTTTCATTCTCATTTTAAAATAAATGTACGTTACAGTGGAAGTTGTTAACGTTCCTGAAGGTACTTACTAAATTTTACATGTAAAAATTGAATAGGGTTAAAAAAATGAAATGATTTCGTTATTTAGTGGAACCGAGTTCTGCGAAAGGAATTTTATTAATAGCGCGTTTTTTATTGATTGATTGGAATGTTGTTTGTTAAACTTGGTAGAGGTTATCGTTGTTTGAATGATTTATTATGAGACGTAAGTATGCTTTTTTTGTTGTTGTTTTTTATTTTAGAGTAGTTTAATTGAAAAGTGGTCATGTGACATGACATGATGATGTCATTATCTGTTTGTTTTTTTTTTTTAAAGGTTCAGATATATTATAATGTTCTGACGCCTTCATTCATTTGGTTCATGTTCACTTGACTTTTACATTTGTATAAATCTATTAGTAACAATTAATAACTTTTTTAAACATGATCTGGTTTGTATGAATTTTTTAATTTAATAACATCACCGATTTATCAATAAAAATTTTATCACAACAGAACAAATACAGTAAGATCAACATGAGTCAAAAATAAATGTTATTTCTTATTGTTATGGAAGTATTAAATTATTTAAAACAACTTATGTTTGTAAATTCTTTTGGTGTTGTGGGGAATTTTTTTATTGTTGTAGTGCTGTTTAAAGTTGAGGGGAAAATAAATAAATTAAATAATAAAAACATTAATAATAATAATCATAATTGGAATAATATACTTACAAAATACATCAGTGAAATTTAAACGCCGGCAAAACTGGTAAAATAAAATTATATGAATAGTGTGTAATCATAAAACATTCTTAAAACAATAAGGTTTTGCATTTGTAAAAATGTTGTGCTGTAAAGCCAGCTAGCATGACTAACGGGGAGGTACTTTTAAAGCAAAAACAGCTAGAGAGGAACTCAGAGTGTAAAGTACCTCCGCAAGGCACCGATAGATTAATATAACTTGGCATAGTTACAATGAAATATCTCCCCCTAGTGGGCGTCTGATGAACATTAACCATGTATAAAAATAAGTAATAAGCATTATTCTGGATTTCAGGAATTTTTTTTTCAACATGATCTTATGCAAGGATCACCTCCAAAATGTGCTGGTATGCTATTTTCACCTCACCCCACCCAAGATAAAGAATTAACCCAAACTTGTGCATAATTGTGAGTTATGTTGCACTAAAAACAAACAAACCAACAGGGATGAAAACATAACCTCCTGGCAGGGGTAATAATTTAGATACCTGTAAGGCTAAGACAACCTCTTTTCTAGCTTAAATGTTTTGTTGTTTTTGAAACTGATTTGTAAAATGATGTTTATTTTTCTTTCCATTCAAAAAACCATGGCGGTGCATGTTTTTGCACACACATGTAAAGTGTTACTGGGACTCCAGTAAACTCACATAAAATAGTACAGTAATAGAAATATCTGCCAAAAGGTATAACAGGTCAGACTTATTACAAAATCTTACAAACCGCTGCATGATTCATATTTCAAATAAAAGCATCAGATATCATAATCCACCCCTACATCTAATTTTAATATTCCTCACAAAGTACTTCTTACACCATGTCACCTTTTGACATTATTGATCTGTTATACAGTAGTTACTGACTTAAATTATTCTATTGATCAAGTTCACAGAGAAAAAACTAAAAAACCGATTGTGATTACTACAGATTTTCTCCATCATTGTTGCTTATAATTATTGAAACATTTATTGCCTGGCCAAAAAATAACAAAAACATACACTAATATGACATTGTTGCTCCAGTTGGTCTGGTCGAGGCTCAGCAACATTAATGTGGCAATAAAATGAAGTCAGCTGATGACCTGAATGTACTGAATGACCAGATTATCCCATCAATGGACTTTTTCTTCCCTAATTTACGGCTTTACTGTAGAATTGGGACTTAAATCGTAAAAGAGTAGTTTGGGTGAATGAGGAATCATTTTGACATAGGTATTAGCACCAAGGAACCTGACCTTCAACCTACTGAAAGTCTTTGAGATGTGCTGGAGAAGACTTTATGGAGTGGTTTGATTTCCCTCGCTATCATTTCAAACCCAACCACAATGATAATAAACAAATAAAAACGCCATGCCGATTACACCATAATAAAGGCTAATGGTGGTCGAATATTAGGGTGCACAACCTTTTTTGGGTCGGGCAATGTGTATTAGGGGTCTGGCTACCACAGGCATCCTGACATAGATTCAAAACACTCTCTTTAACTGTATTCATTGGTGTCTGAAAGGATGGTGCAACTCGAGCCGGTTTGGTTCCCTCGATTCACCATTTTGCAGTCTATTCTCAGGAACCATGTCAGAGCTTCATTAGTATGAATATCTTGACAACGGTGTATCCTCCAAGAGATCGTCCTGTAGGAAATAATATCAAAAACATAAGCATTGCTAGCTAAATAACCAGTAATAATAATAATAAATATACTATATTTTATAATAATATGGTGGTCACCAGACGTATTCCTGGAGATCTACCTCCTTGAAGACTTTGGCTCCAGCCATAATCATGCCCACCTGACCATCTAATGATTGCCCTAAGAAGATCTTGACCAACTAAAAGAGGCTTCTTAGGTTTTAAGTTGGAGATAAAATCTACAGAAAGGAAGATCTCCAGGAACACGGTTGGTGTACAACATGACAAACTCCTTTCATGGAACAGATCTACAAGTACTAGTAAACATTCCATCTGAGGTGGAAGTAGTGTTTCACAATCATATTTATTGTCCAGGATAACACGAGTGCAAACAAAGAAACTACCAATATTTACAAACAAGGTCGACTTCCTACCATTCAGGAGAATCAACACAAGGTTCCCCTGTGACCTTAGTTGGATGAAGCAACTCAACAATTGACTTAATGAATGAATGTATTCCCTCAACTGGCTTCCTGGACTTGAGGCCAAGACCAACAGACCTGGCTCATCCTACCTGAAGACACTCCTCCAATCATCCAGCCACCAGCCTGGCTTGACGATCCCACCCACCTCCATATCTCAAGAAACTCAAGGATGCAACGAGTCTCTTCTCTGGACAGGCACCAAGGTGGAAGAATAAACCTCTGGCTGTCTGGATACACAGCATAAAGGCCCACCTCTTTCTTTAACACCCAAAAGATCTCGATACATTCTGTTTTTATACCTGCAAGTGTTGCCACTAAAACCCGTACCCAATCGAGTATTCCTACATCCTTAAAACTTACTACTGTAAGCCAAGAACTTCTTCTCTTCTCATCTGCACCTTGATTTCGCTAGAATGCCTTCAAAACAAGGCTGGAGGGCTCTATTTGATGGATTCTTATAGTATGCATCACTTATTTTCTGGTTTTCTGACTATCTACCAGAACCAGAACCAGATCTACTACATGCACTTAGCAACAAACTGGACTGGTCTAACTGGTGCAAGCGTTATAATGGAGGCTCACCATGGGAAGGTCTTGCAGTCTGTGGAATTCAGGATGACCACTTTGTTGGTGGAATTTGAGGAAGAGTAGGATGGAGAGCAGAGCAGTGCTAATGATGAAGATGGAGATCAGGCCAGCAAGCAAAGGATCCAATGGATAAGAAGAAGGCACTTTGTCTGAGTCTGAAATGGTGGAAATGTAAACAGCATGGAGTGTGATGCATGCAGGAGGGAATACACAACTACAAGACCAGGGTGGGGTTGCCACATACCTTCATCTCCAACGTCTAGTTCTGATGGTGCATCTTGGTTTTCTTTCTCCGAAGAAGCAGATCCAGATATCATATTGGTCAGAGTAGGAGCTGGATCTGAGGTTGGAGTTAAAGTTGGGATCCTTTCAGTGGTGGTGGGTTGAGAAGAGTTTTGATCTTTTTCACTGAGCTTGGTAGACGAAGGGATGGATGATACTGGTGTAATGGTGTTACTCGTCAGTGGAATGAAGGATGGAGTAATATCTAGGGACAAATGGAGGAGAAAAGAGGATTAGGAGGTGGGAAAGAAACCGTTGAAGCTCGGGGAGACAAGATAAAGGTATCGGTATATTGGGTGGCACGCAGGTATAGTGGTTAACACATCCGCCTCACAGAAAGAAGGTTCTGGGCTCAGGTTCTGGCTTGCTCTGGGTGGTTTGCCTGTTCTCCTCGTGCCTGTGTGAGTTTGCTCTGGGTACTCCAGTTTCCTCCCACAATCCAAAGACATCCGCATTAAGCTAACATGCAGGTCCAAATTGCCTCAATGTGTGTGTGAATGGTTGTGGCCCTGGGATGGACTGGTGCACTGTTCAGGGGGTACCATGCCTTTGCCGGTGTCGGCTGAGATAGGCTCCAGCCTCTATGCAACCCTAGTAGGATCAAGCAGTTCGGCAAATGAGTAAGTGATTGGAGGCAGATGTAGCCTAATGGTTAGAAAAGCGGGTTAGGGACCTAAATGTCACCGGTTCGATTATGGTGGTGAGGGGAGTGAGCTGTACCTTCCCTTCCTCCAAGTGCCCTCGAACAAGTCACCTAGACCCCAACTGCTCTCCGGGCGCTGCAGTGTGTGGCAGCCCACTGATCCAAGTGTGTGCTCACTCTGGATGGCTTAAATGCAGAGGCAATAATTTCCCTCGCAGATATATATGGGGCAATAATAAATTGAAAATATTTTAAGAACTAAAGGCTATTTCCACTAAACAGGACCTTTTCAGCCTGCTACAAGAAACAGGCCTCCTGTCCTTAGCGATGCCTGATGCCGATGACCGGTGGACGGTTCATTGTAAGCAGTGAGTGACATAGCAGAAGGGTGGAAAGTGGGCGGGTCTCCATGCTAGGTTAAAAGACAAGCTTACCTGGCTAGCAGGGCACTTAAAGAGTGCAGTGTGGAAATAATATTGTGTGTTTTTTTTATTTATTTCCTCAATAATTCAGTAACTGTGAATAGAAAAGATGATGAAAAGATACCGTATACCTTGTGTTGCATTTGTTGACGTGATGCTTTCTGGCAGCCGATCAATGTCCGGCCCAATGTTAGCATCTGTACTGGGCTCTTTAGTGTCAGTGATGTTTGGATTTGTATGATTTGCAGTCAGTATGGTAGTGGAGGCAGAAAAGGAGGCGCTGGATGCACCTGGAGGAAAACACGGTTGGAAACAGTTCCCTATTAGATGTGTGGGCTTCTGCAAAGCAAGATCATCGTCATGCGTTGTAAAGCGAGAACCTCTTACATCACTCGGACTCAGAACCAAGAGTCAGACACATTTATCAGTGCTAAATATAGCCCTGTTTCCAGCCTGCAGCATTTACAAACCCTGAGACATTACAGAGTTCCCAGCATTCATATCACTATTATTAACTCTTATTTGTATCGCTAATAAAGACGCTAAAGAGGACCACTACTGGTTATTTAACAGTTATATTGGAAGAGATTTTAAAAGACGTAGCTTGGGTCAAAAAGTCAACCCTTAGGACATGGGGTGTCTGGTACAGAGTTTCAAAGGTCTTTAAAAGGTTGTTCGATGTGCTGGGTATTTAAACGGCATTCAGAAGATCAGATTATCAAGAGCCTGATCCTGAGATACACCGACTGCTACAGCTAAGATTTTCTGATCTTCGGTTCCTGCCTGATTCATCCTAATTATTCTACTTTGTTCTTTACTTCTACTGCTTGGTGGGGGAGGTTATTTATTCACTGACTCATTGTTTGTTTGTTTGCAAGATCTACTGAACTGATTTTCACCAAACTTGGTGGACGGAAGGGATATGGGCCTGGCAAGAACCCATAACATTTTGGAGCAGATCAGGCTAACGATTCATATCCAGGAATTTATTAAAGGCTTTCTAACAAACATTTATTAAAGGATTTTTTTTTGTTAGCAGGATTACACAAAAACTACTGATCTGATTCTCATCAAACTTGGTGAAGGGGTGGTGCCTGTGCCTAGAAAAAATCCCTCACGTTTTGGAGGTGATCCGAGCATGAGATGATTTAAAAAAATAAAAATAAAAATAAGGAAATCCAAAAATGTTTTAATTGACATATGGCAAAAATGTTCATCCAAAGCCCACTAGGGGGGGACATTTCATTTCAACTATGACAAGTTAAAATAATCTATTTGTGCCTAGCAGAGGTACCTTCATAGCCAACAGTTCATAGCCAAGTCTTATGCTGGCATCAGTATATATTCTGACCTGGATACTGTAAATATGTACCTAAGGACTGCTGCTGTTATTAGTACCTCTGTCTAAACTTTTGCACTAATATTTAATTTGTTAGCACCACCACAGACACAAACATTTGCTCTTTTCTTGGAGCACATTGCCATTCTGAGATCATATTCTAATTTAAGGATAAAAAAACCCTACAATATCTAATACGCCTACAATAGCTATAGAGAAATTAATTTTATCTCACCTGCTGCTTCTGTGCTAGAGCTGTTGATGTGTTGTGGTGCATCTGCGGTTCGGGGGACATTGGGGTCGCTCATCTTTGAGTTCACAAAGAGGTCAGTGGCTTCCTTTACAGACACTGTGGTTGAGGCTGGAATGGATGTCGAGGGCTCAGCTTGAGAGAGAACAATAAAAAATACATACAGTGAAGAAGATCAGCTCGGAGTCCAGGCTCAGGGGTGGGGGCGTGTCTTTGAATGTGTGAGTACAAAGCAGTCCTGACCTTTATATACTACAGAAGCGCAACGAGACCAACAAATCTGTGGTTATAAAGGAGGAACAATGTAGCTACGGTCCAGAATATTGGCACCCCTGGTAAAGATGTCTTTGTGTTTATTTATCTTGAACAACTATGAAAGGAATCATAAAAAAGCAGATATAAAAGATTCACTGTCAGTCACCGGACCCTAATAATAACCATATGTTAAATATTCAGCGCTAGGCTGTGCTCATTATCATGGAAAAACTGAGGCAGGTGGAAAGGATTTGGAATCAAAGTGTCAGGTTGAAGATCTCACTTTCGAGGAGCTCGTTAACAGTTCTGGAAGTGAAAGTCTGAACCTTCATTAGAAGGTGCAAAAACAAACCACAGACAGATAGACAGAAAAGGCTGATTTTTTTTTATCAGCAAAGGATTCAGAAATAATGTTGCAGATTCCCCCCTCCCCTTTTATACCCTTTTATACTTATTGATCTTGCCTTTAATTTAAAAAGGAGGTAACAAAAAACACTCCTTAAATATTGTTTCTACTGCATGATAACCACAACAAACAAACAAACAAGAACAAGAACAACAAGAAAAGCAACGGCAGCAACAATAAATTACAAAATAATAAAATACTTATCATCATCATCATAAGAAGAAGACAAAGAGGAACATCAGCAAAAATAAACAACTAAATAGTAACAAAACAACAAAAATAATAATAATAATAATAATAATAATTTAAAGAAGAAGTAGAAGAAGCCAAAGAGGAGCAGCAACAACAATAAACAACTAAATAGCAACAAAACAACAATTACATTTACAGTAATTATTGTTGTTACATTACATTACAATGTAATTATAGTGTAATAATAGTAACAACAATTAATTATTAACAAATTATTATTATCATCATTATTACTATTAATATTATCGTTGTTGTTATTATTTAGGCATATTTAGGGGTGAATGCGCTTACCTTTGAGACCCGCTGTGTATATCAGGAGCGCTACACTCCACATCATACACACCAGCGCATCCATAACTCACACCAGATGGATTTGATTCGGATGTATTTCTGATCTTCTCTGCGCAGTTACACTCCCTTCATCATCATCTCTATAAATATCCTCGCATGTGTGTGTATGAGGCTTTACCACCTCCTTTGAAACACACTCCGATGTCAGACTACACACCCACGTGTGTGTCGGAATGAACTGTGTGTGTGTGTGTGTGTGTGTGTGAGAGAGAGGGAGGGGGGGTGTTGAGTCTGACATCGACTGAACACTAGGCTTATTATTGCTTTTCCTTACACAGTAAGCTATTGTAATGGTTGTGATTTATTTGTTTGTTTGTTTTGCCAGACTTCTACCAGCTTCTGTAATCCTTGAGCTTGATCCTTGTGCTACTGAGCCACAGCACTCAGTCACCCATTCACCCGCCTATCTCAGCCGACACTGGGCAAAAGCAGGGTACACCCTGAACAGCTCTCGCCAGATTATCGCAGGGCCAACACACAACACAACCAATCACACTCATGTTGCCTTGATGCTTGCGTGGATTTCCCCCAGGTAATCGGCTTTCCTCCCACAGTCCATGACCAGACCATAAAGACAAACACATTAAGCTAACTGGCTGTTCCAAATTGTGAATGCGTATGGTTGTGTTGCCCTGCGATGGTCTGGCGAGCTATTTAAGGTGTATCCCGCCGAGCCCTGCGACCCTAGCAGGATGTGTAAACTGGACCCCAGATGCCAACTCCGCCTTACTCCACCACTCATTACTCACTCATTTGCCAAACCGCTTAAATGCTCTAAGGGTTGTGCCTCAGGCAACTCTGGGCAAAGGCGGGGTACACCACCACCACTAGCATACTGTGGTACCTTTCCATCTCTCACGAGATGAGGGATGGCATTTGCTTGCCTCCCTGTCATTTACAGTGACCACCAGCCAATCATGGTCATCTGTGAGCTCATTTGAACAAAAGAAGCGGATAACGATTTCGCACAAAGTGTTTAACACCAACCCTGAATGTGCTTGAATAGCAGTTTGGGAAGATGGGGGTGGCAGCATCATATGTTACAGAGGAGACACGTGCTTGATACAACTAAATTAGTGGGGAATAACACGGGGGGCGGGGCGAGGCGGGGCGGGGCGGGGGGAATAACTACACTGTAGGGAGCATGCACCAGGCATGGTTTGGAACACGCCCCATTAGCTATAACTATGCTGAGGTTATTCAGTAGGACTGGATATAGGGGGTGTGTAAGACCCTATTTAACGCCACTGTGTCTTAAATCAGTTTAGGAACACAGTATGTAAGTAGTTCCGGTAAAATATCGTCAAAAACCGGCGATAATGTCCTCAGGACCGACCGAGTTTACTGCGGAGGCAGTGGAAAGGGTAGGATATACCGATTACTCTGTTGAGTTCACTTAAAATCAAGTCGTATAAGTATTAAAATGACTAATATCCCTGCTATAACACTCCTGATAAACCTGTAATTTGTGATATTACCTTATATGAAAGACCTTTCGTTTACTTTGTATACTTGTAAAAATCACGTCGGAAGGGGAAATACAGCGCCTGCGTACTAAATGCCGCTGTAGTGCACTAGGAAGGGCGTGGATCGCCATTGCCTGTTTTACCAACGTAGCCTACGTGTGTAGGCTTTGTAGCGTTATTTAGAACACAGCCCTACTGTATATGCGAATAACTGTCATCTGAGGCATATTACCGGTTAGCTGGTGGCTAACTTGTTTATCTTGTTGGTGATATGTTCACCTTGGCAATTGAGTTAGCATGGATTTGCGGAGTTAAAATATGTTTTTTAAACAAAATATTTGTAAAACAGAATCGTTTGGTGCGAAAAGTGAATTTGAGTTTTAAATGAGGTGAAAAATGCAGGAATAAACTAACAAACAAACAAGTAAACAAGTAAACAAATTAGCATCTTGATAAACAAAAGTTAGCCAGGAAGGACTCCTGTGAGAAAATTTAAGATTTATTTAACTAATTTCTAAGCCCAAATAATAGTATTATTAATAATAAAAATAATCATAATAATAATAAAGTTATTTATAATTTAAATGTTAAATACTTAATTTAATGTAGCTATATATTTGTGTAAGTAAACAAACTGAACACTATGGAAGGTGGCAATAATATGGTGCTGTCTAAGAGCATAATAATGCTGAGGTCAACATAGGAGACTTCGTGTGAAGAAAAGTAACCTGATATCTGTGTAAAGCTCCGTGATACTAATAATAACCGCCAGCATGTGTTGTGTGGCTGCCGTTGGCACTCAGGGCTCAAGCTTTGACAAAAACCAAAACAAACTTAGCATTTCTTTGGTCGTACCCTAAGCGCTGTTGAATACTCACAAGGTCCGACATTGTTTAAATACCACACAATAGTTACGTGTTATCTCCTGAAGGCTCTTCAGCAGCTGTATTATGATCCGGACATGGTGCAGAAAAATGTGGCCCAAAAGTGGCTGGCGCAGGCCCAAGCGTCGGCGCAGGCGTGGCACTTCTGCTGGGTGCTACTTAGCCCAGACAAGGTTGGTACAAATGTCAAAGTTACGTAGAAATGGGCTACAGGACAAATTTAGTATATATATGAGCAGCTGAGCAAGCAAAGGTTACATGTTATGAAATTATTTTGAGGTGCCCGAAATCCAGTTTTTTGGTGCAAGCACACTGCACGGTAAGATCTCCAGCAACTGGCATGACCTCACTTCCGACCTTCGCGAGTCTCTCCGCTCTCAGCTTGTCAGCCACGTTTGCCACTTCTCCCTCGGGCCCAAGATGGTATTGACACGCCTCTGCGTGGCCCTGGCATCTCTGATCCTACGCACGCTCCTGGACTCCTGGCCCAACGCCGTGCCTGATCTCCTGCAGGCATTCCAGAGTGGCGAGAACACGGCTAAGGAAGATGGCCAACGCCTGGCTCTTTTGGAGGTGCTCTCTGTGTTGCCTGAAGAGCTCCAGAGCAGGAAGTTGACATCAGGGAACCGTGGCAGGCTTCAGGCGGCTCTGGCACAACAGTGGTCTTCGGTGTGTCCACTGCTGAGGGAGCTGCTGCGGAGTGAAACCTTGATGTGCAGTGTGAAGGAGCAAGCACTGCGCTGTCTGCCGTCCTGGCTTACACTCGGCGTCGATTTGGTTCAGAGTGAAGAAGTGTTACTGGATAGCTTGGCGCTGCTTAAAGTGCCCGAGCTTTTTGACACGGCTGTGGAGAGCGTCGTTGGTGCCCTCTCAGTGCCTGACTGGCAGAGGTGAGGACCTAGATGATCACCCGCACAAACTGTGTTCAAAAAACATTTAACAAGATTGTGTTTTGTTTTGTTTTTTTATCATGGAGATCTGAAGAGAGTCTGGTGAGGATGTTGCCCCATGTGCTGGAGTTTCAGGAGCACCTGAAGAGGGCAGTGCAGGACAAAGACATGGAGACGTCTCACGGAATCTGCCGCATCGTTGTCGCTCTTGGCGAAACACACTGCAGGTTAGACACACAAGAATACACTTACAGCATGAATGTAACATCCATCCATCCATTCATTAAACCGCTTAAATCCTAGTAGGAACATAGGGAGGCTGGAGCCTATCTCAACCGGCTTGCGATGAAGGCAGGGTACACTTTGAACACCTTGCTGGTCCATTGCGTGGCCAATACATACAAACATGCACACTCAGACCTATGGGCAATTTGGAACAGTCAGTAATGTGGAAGGAAACTGGAGTACCCGGAGGAAACCCACACAAACATGGGAATAACCTGCAGTTGGTTTCAAATCTGGGATCCATTCCCTGCTGGATTTACGAGTGTGGTTAAGATTATTATCCTGTCGATATTTCCACCTATGGGCCAGCTTTACCCTTTCGGTCAGATTATCTTCAAGCGCGCTTTGATTGAACATGTGTTGCAGAAATCACTGACCAGTCCCTGAGGCAGTGAAGCAACCCTTACCCATAACATTTCCATCTCCAGGCTTCACAGTCAGCATGAGGTTCTTCCTCTATCTACATGTGCACTATTACCATGAAAAAAAATCTTTTTTTTTTTTTTATTTTGTTCCTGATTTTTTAATCAAGTATGCCCCCTAACGCACAACAACCGCCAACCAGGAAGGGGAAAGGGCAGGCAGATACTTCCTCTGAGACATATAATACCAGCCACCCACATTTTTTCAAAATGCTGTGCCTTTATATTCAGGGGCAGCGTAACATACTTCAGAGAAAAGCACTCTTCTAACCTCTTGTATGCATGAGCTCACAGACACTCACGATTAGCCAACCATGGTGCCACTCGAAAACCTCCATCTTTGGTCTAGTAAACGCCTGTATGTTTATTTACAAACTGTACTTACATTACATTAATTACATAAAAACAAACCCCCCAGAGCGTTTTTGGACCAGATCGGACACTGGCAGGCTTTTCAGGCTCTGGTCAGTATGATTCTGTCCTGCACTGCGATTCCTGGCCATTACCCAGTGGACGAGACTTCCAGCTCTCTCACCCACACGTTCTGGTACACACTACAGGTAGGCAAGACTACATTTTCGGGTAAAGTCCTAGAAATTAATTCCTTATTGTTAATCCACGAGAGCTGTCTTACAGGACGACATCATGTCACTGGAGGCAGAGAAGCAGATGTTTTACCTGCAGCTGTACAGACCCGTTTACTTCCAGCTGGTCGACGTTCTGCTTCACAAGGCGCGTTTTCCCAGCGAGCACGACTACGCGGCGTGGGCTTCTGATGAAAAGGAACAATTCAGAACATACAGGTAAAAGATAAAACACTACAAGACGTGTCTCAGGTTTAACGGTGTGGGAGTGGCTGCGAATAACGTTCACGCTGTTGCAGAGTGGACATCTCGGACACTCTGATGTGTGTGTATGAGTTGCTGGGGCCAGAAGTTTTACGCAAACTGTATGACAAACTTGGCATACTTCTGACTGACACAACACACTCGCACTCCTCCTCGTGGCAGGTCAGTATCATTTGTTTTGATGATAAGCTATAAAACGTTTGCTTTTGAAAGGGTAGAGATAAGTATATGGATCGGGCGGATCTTAGGGATGGCCTGGGGGTGAATTTCTCCACCCTGAAATATAATTTTACCACACAGAACTCAGTTCACTGTAAATCAGTTTTCTTCTCTGTATATTACTTCTCATCTCTCTCTATATGGAGGATATAGAGGCTCTGCTGTTCGGGTTCCAGTCCATCGCTGACACAGTGGATGTCAGTTACTCGGACGTGATTCCGGGTTTGATTGGCCTCATCCCGCTCATCTCCGCCAACAGCGTTCAGCTCGCAGAGACTGTCATGCTAATGCTAGGTACATCAGATATACATCACAACATGTAAAAGATGCTGTAGCTCCGAACCTCGGAGTAACATTAAAAAAAAAAAAAATCAGTCATGCCAGGACGTCTTTTCATATCGACTGCCTTCTTCATCTGTCTTCATCAGGCTCACTGGCTGAGTGGTTGGCCGATCACCCAGTTATGGTGCCTGCTGTCCTCTGTGTCGTCTTGCCCACTCTGTCCGATGCTGACCTGTCCATACCCGCCATCTCGACTCTGAAGAGAATCTGCCGCGAGTGCAAGTATCACCTTTACCCACACGCCAACGACATCCTGGTATCCTCACAGGTACACAAAAGCTTGGATGAGTAGAACCTGTTCATATAAGACACCGGGCGAAGGCGGGTACACCCTGAACCATTGCAGGGTAACACACACAACCACTCACACACATATCCACATCTGGGTATATTTGGAACAGCGAATTAGCCATGTCTTTGGACTGTGGGAGGAAACCAGAGGAAACCCACGCAAAGAACATGCAAACCACACCGAAACACCTGAGCCCGGGACTCAAACCTTCTTGCTGTAAGGTGGATGTGCCAACCGTTACACCACTGTGCCACCCAAATTCCCTTTCTTTCCTTTTCTAATAACCTTTTTTTTATAAGTGCAACTTCACTCCCAGCTTTGAGCCTAACTCCACCCAAAACCAGAAGGGGCGGAGTCAGTGGGCTGAGGAAGCTGTGCGTGATGTGTCGTATCGCGAGCTGCTTATAGAAAGTGAGCAAGGTTTCACATCCTCACACTTAGGAGAGATTTTGTATTTAATAAACACTTCATGACGTAGAGAGGTACCAAACAGCTGACTTGACAGTATGGAGATTAACCACTAGATGGCGTTTTGTGCTTTTTTTTTTTTTTCAGCTCATAAAATCAAAGTGGAGCCATATTTAGTTTAGAAAAGCGTTTTTCATGTGAACGTGATCAGAACGTTGATCAGAGGGTTCTCATAAGCGAGCATCTTGTTGATCTTGCTTTACACTATATACTCTATAAACACTATTTATTATTCATTTATTCTAAAGAATGCAGACATTATGGTAATTACAGTATTTGTTTGCTTTTTTAGGATGCACTCATCAAGCGGGTCCACAAGGTCAGAATTCCTCCCGGACACACGACATTCCCAGTGTGATTCCTTAGGATCCACGTTACAGATTAATCAGAGGTTTTCTTTTTTCCTACAGAGCCCTCAGAGCTCATGGCTCATGCAGGCTCTGGGATTTTTACTCTCAGCCATGCCGGATAAGGACATTCCGGAGAAACTGCTCTCTCTTCTCTCGCCTCATATCCAGGAACTGGAACAGCTGGCCAATCAGGCGGTACTGATCGAGCCAGCACTTCACTCTACAAATTACATGGAATTGATACGGTGGAATCAGCTTTTTACCTAATAAACCACCCTAATCTGTTAATATTGTTGATTTTGTTTTAATTCCTTGGACGTCATGTGATGTGTTGACGTTCTCGGAGGTTAATATTAACACTTGTCGTGTTTTCCTGTTTCCTTTAATCTCGAAGCCCACTGCCACCATTAAAAACTCGACGCTTCAGGTTCTGGGCCTGATCTCCAGCCTTTTCTCCACTCTCGACTTGAACACGCGTGGCGATGGACTGGACGGGGTTAAAGGGCGTCGATTCGCCACTCACAACAATCCGGTAAAGACCCCTGCATAGAGTTGGACAACGTCATTCCTGATAGAAAACATGATATAATTATCACTTCTAATTCATAAACTGCTCAGGGATGGTGTGAATTCATTCCCAATCATCTGGAACGTTCTTTCAGGTAGTCGTCGTGCTACAGCAAGTGTTTCCAATCATCCAAACTCTTCTGAGCAAGTGGCTGAAAGATGCCGAAGTGGTAGAGGTAACTTATAAACAAGCACATAAAATTTGACTCATGGGGCGCATCGAAAAAGTGCATGCCTATCGACCTGGAGATCACGGATTCGAATCCAGGGAGATAAATTGGCCTATTGGATACTAATCATGAGCATCTGTGAGCTTATTCGTACGAAAAGGGGTGGATAGTGATTCCCCTGAATATGCATGTGCAGGTGGCAGCATCACGTGTCCCCGGTGGGTGGCGGTCATATGTGATTGGGAGGCTTACTTGACAGGTTGGGAATAGGCTACGTCTAAAATTCGGGAAGAAGGGTTTGTACTCCCTATAGTTCCTTTTTATGACTCATGAGAACGCATTATCTCCTCCCTTTTTTACGCTTCTTTGCAGGCCTCATGTGCCGTTTTCGAGAAATCTCTGAAGACCATCGGCGGCGACTTTGCGCCTCTCGTACCTCAGCTTTGTGAGCTGATTGGTCAGCTGTTCAGCGCCTACCCACAAGCCTCTGCCTTGGATCTCCTACAGCAGGTGTACTGGGGACGTGGGAACGTGTATTCCGACATCTCAAGCTACCCTTTTAACACGTGAAGCTAACTGTGCCGCTTTGTTTTATAGCTGCTTCCGATGTTTGCCTGTGAGAAAGAACACGCCGCATCGATCGGTGCGGCCCTGGAACTGGTCACAAACGTCACCATGTCTGTCTTTCAGCATGGTAAGGGAAAGCGGTCCTCATGCATCACCCTGCTTAGTACTGCGTGACACAAAGCACATTTAAAGTTAACATAGAGACCCAAAATGAGCCGGTTTCACTCTACCGTCATGACAACGTCCTCCTTTTATTTCATTTTTGCCTTAAAGAGGACGTAGAGATACACGGAGATCATAAATAATAATGTGTTTAAATGCATTTAGAGCAGCTGGATTTAAATCCTGCATGCGAGTTAGCTTAAAGAGTTAGTCCAGAATGAAAGCAAAATAAAACATGATGTGACATAACAGTGGTGCTTTTAAAAGTTTGTGCACCCTTTGGTTCTGTGTTTTCTATATTTTTGTGTAAACATCATCAGTCCTTTAACCCAAGTACTCACTCATTCACTCATTTGCTTAATCCTGCTAAGGCTGGGGTCTGTCTCTTCCGACACTGAGCGAAGGCGGGGTACACCCTGAACTGCTCTCCCGACCATCACAGGGCCAACACACACACAAAATCATTCACACTTATACCAAGGGGCAATTTGAAACAGCGTATTAGCCTGATGTGCATGTCTTGGGACTGTGGGAGGAAACTTGATGGAGCGAGCATGCGGACTTTACACAGAAACGCCCGAGCATGGCACTCAAACCCAGGACCTTCTTGCTGTGAGGTGGACGTGCTAACCACTGTCTGAAGTAGCAGTTCATTTGAACATTCGATAGGGTTCACCAATTTATAATCACCCCTGTGGTGGTTTGATGAGGCCATTAGCGTAGACATGTCAAACTGTCCACACACTTTCGGACTAAACTGTTGGACTTGCAGGTGCACGAGACCATCCAGACGTGGTGGAGTCGTTCATGAAGCTTCATGATCAGGTTCAGACCTGTTTACTCTTTCCTCTGATGCACTGTTTAAAAGATTCAAGGGATTCAGGTGACTGACCTACCGGACGATCTATCAGGTAACACAGTGATGTTTCCTTGTTTCGCAGGCTTTAAAAAGGAAATCAGATCTGTATTGCTCTGAGGGTCTTGATATCAGAGTGGTCTTCTACTGCGGTGAGTTCTACAGAATTAAACACCACATTTCGGATCAACCTCACACCCTCACACAGAACCTCTCCCGCTTTAATCTGCAGGCATTTTAGCTTTCAAATTTCCCGAGACGCCCACTCTGAAGTCCACATGTGCGCTGTTTGTAAGTCTCAGTCTTATCCAGTATGTTTTTTTTTTGCTTTCTTTTTCTTCTGCCCAAGAAAGTGCCAACATATATTAAGTAAATCCTTCTCTTAATGTGACACTTCTTAAAATAAAGGGTTTCGAATAAAGAGGTGGTGAATAAAATAACAAGTTTTTCTTTCCTTTTCCTCTATGTGGTGCTGCTCAGGCAGAGCTGATGTCCCACTGTGAGGACGTCCCCGGTGTCCAGGATGTGCTGAAGGAGGATGGCCTGCTGCTTCTTCAGACCCTACTGGAGGTCAGGGGTGTCACTCAGTTAATATGAAGGGAATAAAACACACGGGTGAGTGTTAGTACAGGACAATACTCAACCACCAGGAAAATAATTTTCATCAGCACTGGCTCAGAGGTTAAGAGTCTGGCTAATTGATCAGAAGGTCAGGGGTTCAAGCCCCAGTACCACCAACCTGCCATTGTTGGGCCCTTGAGCAAGGCCCTTACTCTTGAGTTGCTCAGTTGTATAAGAATGATAAATGTCGCTCTGGATAAAGGTATCTGCCAAAAAGTAATTCTAGGGTTTCGAGAATAAAGTTGAAAAATTAACAGAATAAAAGTGGTAATGTTATGAAAATAAGAATCGTAAGGAAAAAGGCGTAATGTTACGAGAGGAGTCATATTACAAGAAAAAATTCGTAAAGTTATTATAATAAAACTCATAAAGCTATGAGGAAAAAGGTAACGTTATGGAAAAAAGTCACAACGTTACAAGAACAACGTCATGAGAATTAAGTTATCGTATTAAAAGAATTGAAGTCGTAATGTCACAATATTACAAGTTATAATTTTATGAGAAACAAGTCGTAGTGTTACGAGAATAAAAGTGAAAATGTTACAAAAAAAAAAATCACAACGTTAAAAGAAATAAGTTGAAAAGTTACATGAATCAAAAGTCATTCATTCTTTATACTACGAGCATAAAAATAATAGCCTATAACGAATAAACTATATTATAAAATAGAATAACGAATAAACATAGTAACGTTATGATAATAATATCAGGAATATTGTAAGAGTAAACACTGAAAGGTTATGAGAATTAAAGTCCAAATTTGAAATAGAAAAGAGGTGTGGTGATAATGCAGAGGTTTTACAGAATGACCTTTGAGGATGAAAGGCAGACAACAGGCATAAGGGGTACTGTCATCCATCCGTCTGTCCAGAGTCACATCCCTCACACTAATTTAAAAACACCACCTCAGGTTTTTGATGTAGACGTTGTTTCCAACTTTATCTGAAGAAAAAGGGATAAGGATATTCTGTGCGTTTCTGTAGGCAATCAGTATCCAGGCTCCCCGGGACCTGCTGGAGCACCTGGCAGAGGTTCTGTTCTCCATCAGTCTCCATTGTCCCAGCTTGCTCGCCACTTGCCTGAGAGATGCCCTGCAGTCTGACGTCGTCCCCTGCGACTTACTCACTTCGGAGCACAAAGAGCGCTTCTGCCAGCAAATCCTCAGGTTCAAAACCACGCACCAGATCACACACGTCTACATATCAGAGTCATGAACAGTTCAGCAAAAAAGTTTGTGCACCCTTCGTTAATGAGCGAACTGGTACTGTGGTGCTGTGTGTGCCATCTCTGTTGCGCCTCACTTTATATGAAAGCCTCATGCAAATGACAAGGACAAACTATTCGTTACTTATAGAGTATTTGTGCAACCTGTGGGGATATTAATATCTGTCTGTACATTTCCATGTCTTATACATCTCACAGCTCTGTTCTACTTTCTCTTCAGGGAGCAGGTGAGTAAGTGGAAGATGAAGGACATCGTGAAGGAGTTTGCTCTGTTGTGTCGGGGTCTCCAGGTGACGGAGGATTCCGCGGACTACTGAACAACCTGGCTTTTCTGATCACCCGTGAATTTTCAGAGACGGGACGATCAGGGAAATCGACTCGTCTCTGTAAAGGATCATCTGTTAGCAGGATTGTGCAAAAACCCCTGAACTGATTTTCTCTAAACTTGGTAGTGGGACGCGGTATGGGCCTGGCAAAACCCCATAACGTTTTGGATCTGGATCCAGGAATTTATTAAAGGCTTATTTTTAACATGCATTTATTAAACGATTCTTTTTCTTTAAGCAGAAACCAAAAACTACTAATCTGATTTTCGTCAAACTTGGTAGAGGGGTGGGGCCTTGGCCTGGAAAGAACCCGTAACATTTTGAAGGTGATCCGTGCATGGGATCATGTTGATAAAAAATATATATATATATCTTTTGTTTTCTGTGGTCTTTTCTTAAATGTGTGATGAGTGTGAGCAAGAACTCTTAGCCTATTTTATCATCAGCTTACACTTTGATACCAATTTGCTTCTGAATTCTCAATTCTGATTGGGCAGAGACTATTGTAATGTGTTATTAAGAAGACACCAGTAAGTCTTGAATACAGCTGGCTCTGCAGAAAGGAAAGAGAAAATAGCTTGGTGTGAGCCACACAACACTATTCCAGCCAATCAGGAACAGAGGGTGTTTTTGCTCAACCATAAGACTAATGCACTGTTACTGCTTGGCTGTGTGGTGTGTTGCTGATAGTACCAATGCCTTGGCAATAGGCGTCTGTGAACTGTAAACTGGGCGGAGCTTCTGGAGGACGTCAAGTATCAGTCATCAGTGTTAGCTAGGGAATTTAATCCTTTTTTTAAACAACTTTTCTAGAAAAAAGTAGTACACATCACTCACCAGCGTGAGGAAAGATCGAGTCATAATTCATCTTGATGCTAAATAAAAAACATAAGCAACAAATTTTCATTAACTACTGACAAGAGATCCTGCAGTAGTGCTTTATTTCCGCGTGTCGGATAACGAGGTCCCGGTTGCATTTGCACATACAAAATAGTGAAAATATCGTAATTACGACAAGCGTACAATAAACCGTTTCTCTCTACTTACATTACACAATGTCCTTCTGGACTCTCACATGATACAGTGATAAGAAAGTCGGGATGAGAACATAAACACACTCGCTCTTCAGGGGCGAAGTTCTGAACGAAGACACAAAGACGAGGGCTTGCAGAGAGAGCGGACTGTCGGAAGAAAAGGCGTCTGGCTGAAAAGTCGTCCTCCGGCTTGCCCTGCGACACTCACCGTATCCTGGTGAACAGGTTCAACACTGACTTGGATTCCTGAAATTCAAAGCAGGACAAGAGGAGGAGCCATTTGAGTTTTACCCATTATGCACCCCAAAGTGAGAAATGGCTGCGTGCGATATCACTGAGCTGTTCATATCAGTTGTTTATATAGAACAGGGGTGTTAACCCCATTTTTTCTCAGGGCCGCATCACTAAGCTTCCAGGCCATCAAGGGCCGAATAATCCCTGAACATCTATTCAAAAAGGAGCAAACCTGAAATCTGCATAACCAAATTATTAGGTTTGGTATTTTGTCCACTCTTTTGAGTCATAAATTACTAGTTGTTTATTTTAAATAAGTTGCTGCCACCTAGTGGGCGGATAATGAATTATATTTCATGGTAACGGTTGACGCAAAGAAGGCACAATAATCATATCTTTCGAACAGGACCTGTGATCTAGCACTTCATCCTGTTAGCTTGCACAATCAACAACTAGATGATTAGCTAGCAGGTTAGCAAGTAAATTAGCTGTTCTGAGAATAATTTTAGACACGATACCAGCCAGGGGAAGCACCTAGATTTTGCCTTTTCTCCGTGTTTGTGTCTAACCTTGGTGCAGCGCGTTTTGCTGAATACGTTCCAGAACCTGAGTGTCTCGTCTCCTGCTCCCGTCACTATAGCCTCGCCATCAGGAGACACAGCCTGGTGAAGACACACACACAGACACAGAGCTCAATCACATGACAAAACAAAATGAGATGTACACTCAGGTCTGTACAGCTGGCGCTTACCAAGTAAAGCACGCGGTACGAGTGTCCAGTCAGCTTGGCCACCTGGGTGAGTGAGGGATATTTCCACACCAGGATCTGGTTTTGCGAATATCCGTGTGTGCTGACCTACAAGGCACCAACAGGGTGTGTAAGGCACATTCTGCATCTTACACGACTCCTTGCTACTTCACTACAGGGGTGTGCTCTCTCACCAGTTCGTTGGCATGTTTGGACCAGGCCAGATTGCAGACCTGTGAGCCGGTGTCGGTGCTCTGCAACGCTTGTCCCGTGAGCGTGTTCCAGAAACGCAGGCAGCGGTCGGCCGTGCCTCCTCCGGACGCCAGCAGGCCGTGCTGATGGGGCGACCAGGCGATGGCTTTCACCGCCGCTAAATGCTCGCTGTACTGCTGGACAGGGACCAGACTCGAACTGTTCCACACCAGCAGCTGTACAAGACACCAGACCACTCTTATACTGCACCAGGCACGGCGTTACTTCAGAGGTATGACGAGGATATCACCTTCACCTTGTTGTCGTTGCCTCCAGAGGCAAGATGCTGGTGGTCGGGGGACCATTTAAGGCCGCAGACTTCTTGTCTGTGGCCCTGTAGCCTCCTCTCGGCAGTAGGCGGCGTGCGGACATCCCTCTGTAGGATCACCCTGTCCCTGCTGCCTGACGACAGCTGCTCGCCGTTCCACGCTAAAGCCCCTGAGATGATATACAACAGAGCAGATGTTACAGATCAGGAAAATTTGCACAAATCCAATCAGAGCAAAGTGTTAACACGAACCAACACGAGCGGAGTGTCCTTCCAGGCTGGTTAGCTTCCTCCCTCCGGCTGCGTCCCATATCTGAACAAAGCCCTTGTGGGTTCCCACAGCAACCAAACTTCCCTACAATAACAAAACAACATTTAATTGCTGTGACTGATGAACAGACTGTGTTAAAGGTCTTTTTTTTTAAAGTGGTAAAGGATTAACCCTTTCATTCCAGCAGACTGAAGTAACTGAGTCACCATCGACTGACAAGTCACACAACCTTGTCACCTGTAAACAAAGCAACATGATGACACAAACAATAAAACACTGGCTGATTGATCAGGAGAACAAAAACTATTACACATACACACCTGACTGGTACAGGCGCTCCACAGGTACACGCAAGCACCAAGACCAACACTGAGCAGGTTTCCAGCTGACCAGTCTACCTGTAAATCCCACACAACGCACTCCGCAAAGGTTAATCCTTAATCCTTCACCTGGATCTACATGCACCATCGACGACTGTCATGACCCATGAACCCTGATCAGCTTGATTTCAGCACCAAGGACAGCAACAGCATAGCTACTCCAATCAGTGGCTAAGACAGCTGTACAATAAATAAGTGCTACTACAGAGATCGGACATAAGTGAAGAGACACCGGAAATTTCCAAATGAATATTTGCTGGTGGAAGAAGAGGCTTGCGTCTTGCTGCTCGGCTATAGCAGATGTGATGAAGATCAGTTTCAGTGGAGGAGGCGTGGTGTCTAATCCTGTTGGTCTCAGTCGAGGAGGCGGGGCCTCTAAAACTGTCAGTATCAGTGAAGGAGGTGTGGCTGCTAAACCTATCAATCTCAGTAAAGGAGGCGTGGCCTCTCAACTTGTCACTCTCAGTAAAGGAGGTGTGGCTGCTAAACCTGTCAGTCTCAATGGTGGAAGCGTTTCTTCTAATCCTGTCATTCTCAGTGAAGGAGGCGTGGCCTCTAAACCTGTCGATGTCAGTGAAGGAGGCATGGCGTCTAAATCTGTTAGTTTCAGTGAAGAAGGTGTAGCCTCTAAACCTGTCAGTCGCACTGACAGAGGCATGGCGTCTAAAAATTTCAGTCTGAGTATAGGAGGTATGGCTTCTAAACCTGCCAATCTAGTTTGTATATTCCTGAATCCACATTGTTAGTATTAGAACGTTAACGTTACATTCATCTGGAACAGTCTGAAATGCATCCACGTACCAGGTTCAGGTAGAAGTCATCCTGCAGCTCTGGTGCATCCAGAACCTTAAAGGGGATTTTGGAGATCTTTCGTGCCGGCTTTCGCGGTGACCGCAACAACTTGTGACTACAGACACACACACACACACACACACACACACACACACACACACACACACAAACACTGAAACCTATATAGACATGTGAAGCAGTGTTTGAAATGCAAAATGCATCATATCTCCAGCTACCTTTTGTTGCTGAGTGGCGAGAGGGAATACGGGGAGATTTCATTGCCACTGTCGAAAGGCACTCTCTTTGTGTGAATTGTGTACTAGAAGAGACAAACAAAAAAAAATATCAGTTACTTTCAGCCTACAGTGTGAGCAAAGCGATAAACACACAAATGCTGTAGAGGGGGCTGACCCTGAACAGGCTGTGTGCGTCCTGTGACAGGACGGCATGCCTTCGGTCATCCGTGTGAGGGTCGGGTACCGTCTCGATGCTTGCTCCCAAGAGCTCGTTCCGCAGCAGGGCTGCATAAGCCACGGCGTCTATACGAATATATGGATTAAAGATGTCAATGGTTGTTTATATTGTTCTCTTAAGCACAAGAAAGGACTAATCTTACCCTTTCCGGTATCTGCACTGGCGTCCTTGGAGCGCTGATTCTGGTTAGGTGACCAGCAGTTTTCCTGCAAAATCAACAAACAATTCCATGAGGGATCAATTAAAGGACCTACGAAAGCTCCAAGACAGAACGTGACTTACGTTGGCGTAATGAAAGTTGACGCTCCAGTTGCTTCCTGCACGAGTGGGGATGAATCTGTCCCCTGACTTAACACTGACCGGACTGCACGCAGCAAAGCCGGACTGCAGCGGAAAGAAAGGAGACACATCACTTGAACACAATTTCTTCCCCGGATGAATCTGACTCGTGCACCAGACTCAGAAAATGACCCTCCTTACTGTGGACACGTGACCATCGGGCAGGTTCTGATGGTTGATCTGCCTGAGGAGGCGTCTCTCATAGTCCTGGTCCATTTCCACTCGGTCTCTGCCTCAGTCTGCACTCGCAGCTCCGCCCATTCCTTCCATCCCTGAATAAAGTATTAAAAAAAAGATGTTTAGAGGTGTTCACGCACAACCGCGTACACCTGCAAGGGTCACATGGAGACTGGATCCAATCTCATCCAACACGGGGCGAAGGTGAGGTACACCCTGAACAGTTCTACAGACCATCGCACGGCCATCACCTGCCCTGAAAGATCCTTAATGACTCTAAAAGGGATTTATTCTTCATTTCAGGTTTTTGTATTATATGTTTATACACTCATGTGACTCTTCAGGTGATCATCTGACCCTCAAAAGTATCTCCAGTGGGATTCATCCAGCATCTAGCTCTAAAAGCTGCCCCTTCAAGTCTGAAGGTGTTCAGTCGTCCTAAAACCCTGTGTACATGTTCAACCTTGTGTGTTTATGCACCATTAGCTATTTTAATGTTACACCTGAAGTGTACTGTTGCCATGGAAGCTGCCTAACAATCATGAGCACATCCTAGCCACGACTAGCATGAGCAAAAACGCCTTCATTCAGGGAAAAACTAAACAAATCTACCAGCCTGGCTCTCCATAACACATCCCACGAGTGATCTGAAAAATGTTAGCTGTAAATTTACAGCTGACATTATATCTGCGTGAAGCCAGATGATAAAATAGACGTTATAAAAGCAGCTAGCTTCGTGCTTTAGCTAGCTAGCTGCAGCCAAGCTCACCTGTTTAGCTGCTCATGAAACGCAATTATGGAGCTTCTTGTCCATCCATCCTCTCTGTTATAATTCTGTAAGATGATAAAAGTACAAAAACCAAGTGTTTTCTGTCTTATTTTATCGTTGGATAGATTAGCAGTTAGCTTCCAAGCAAAGCGAGTGAGACTGAATGTTTACGTTTCTGTCAAGATGGCGGAGCAATCAGCTGCGACGCTTTATTTTTTTATACACCCGTTTTGCAAAAAGACACGCCCCTTTTCCCGGTAAAAGCAGTATTTCTAATGAATACGGGTGGGGAAAATGTGGCGTTCACGACACTAAAACTACCAAAGACCAACATTAGGGGGCGCCCTAATACAAAATTATAATTATTATTTACTTGAAGCTGATTTTCACTCTCCAGTTTTGAGTCATTTATTTATAATTGTTTTTTATAAGATGTTTGTTTTTTAATTTCTAATTTAATTTTTATAGTAAAATTTTTTACTTTTTAAAAAATAATTCATAATAATAAAATGTATACCAATGAACAGTATATAAAAAACATCACACTAATTATTAAACTTCATTCATTCATTCATTCATTTTCTAAGCCGCTTAATCCTAATTAGGACCCGGGGAGGCTGGCGCCAATCTCAGCCGACTCTGAGTGAGGGCAGGGTACACACTGGACAGCTCGCCAGGCCATCGCAGGGCCAACGGTCACACAACCATTCACACTCACACTCACACCTAGGGGTGATTTGGAACAGCCAATTAGCCTACTGTGCATGTTTTT